>CANPUU010000004.1:0-382924 GCA_947579855.1 Anticlea derivata | reverse complement strand
CCTAACCTAACCTAACCTAACCTAACCTAACCTAACCTAACCTAACCTAACCTAACCTAACCTAACCTAACCTAACCTAACCTAACCTAACCTAACCTAACCTAACCTAACCTAACCTAACCTAACCTAACCTAACCTAACCTAACCTAACCTAACCTAACCTAACCTACCTAACCTAACCTAACCTAACCTAACCTAACCTAACCTAACCTAACCTAACCTAACCTAACCTAACCTAACCTAACCTAACCTAACCTAACCTAACCTAACCTAACCTAACCTAACCTAACCTAACCTAACCTAACCTAACCTAACCTAACCTAACCTAACCTAACCTAACCTAACCTAACCTAACCTAACCTAACCTAACCTAACCTAACCTAACCTAACCTAACCTAACCTAACCTAACCTAACCTAACCTAACCTAACCTAACCTAACCTAACCTAACCTAACCTAACCTAACCTAACCTAACCTAACCTAACCTAACCTAACCTAACCTAACCTAACCTAACCTAACCTAACCTAACCTAACCTAACCTAACCTAACCTAACCTAACCTAACCTAACCTAACCTAACCTAACCTAACCTAACCTAACCTAACCTAACCTAACCTAACCTAACCTAACCTAACCTAACCTAACCTAACCTAACCTAACCTAACCTAACCTAACCTAACCTAACCTAACCTAACCTAACCTAACCTAACCTAACCTAACCTAACCTAACCTAACCTAACCTAACCTAACCTAACCTAACCTAACCTAACCTAACCTAACCTAACCTAACCTAACCTAACCTAACCTAACCTAACCTAACCTAACCTAACCTAACCTAACCTAACCTAACCTAACCTAACCTAACCTAACCTAACCTAACCTAACCTAACCTAACCTAACCTAACCTAACCTAACCTAACCTAACCTAACCTAACCTAACCTAACCTAACCTAACCTAACCTAACCTAACCTAACCTAACCTAACCTAACCTAACCTAACCTAACCTAACCTAACCTAACCTAACCTAACCTAACCTAACCTAACCTAACCTAACCTAACCTAACCTAACCTAACCTAACCTAACCTAACCTAACCTAACCTAACCTAACCTAACCTAACCTAACCTAACCTAACCTAACCTAACCTAACCTAACCTAACCTAACCTAACCTAACCTAACCTAACCTAACCTAACCTAACCTAACCTAACCTAACCTAACCTAACCTAACCTAACCTAACCTAACCTAACCTAACCTAACCTAACCTAACCTAACCTAACCTAACCTAACCTAACCTAACCTAACCTAACCTAACCTAACCTAACCTAACCTAACCTAACCTAACCTAACCTAACCTAACCTAACCTAACCTAACCTAACCTAACCTAACCTAACCTAACCTAACCTAACCTAACCTAACCTAACCTAACCTAACCTAACCTAACCTAACCTAACCTAACCTAACCTAACCTAACCTAACCTAACCTAACCTAACCTAACCTAACCTAACCTAACCTAACCTAACCTAACCTAACCTAACCTAACCTAACCTAACCTAACCTAACCTAACCTAACCTAACCTAACCTAACCTAACCTAACCTAACCTAACCTAACCTAACCTAACCTAACCTAACCTAACCTAACCTAACCTAACCTAACCTAACCTAACCTAACCTAACCTAACCTAACCTAACCTAACCTAACCTAACCTAACCTAACCTAACCTAACCTAACCTAACCTAACCTAACCTAACCTAACCTAACCTAACCTAACCTAACCTAACCTAACCTAACCTAACCTAACCTAACCTAACCTAACCTAACCTAACCTAACCTAACCTAACCTAACCTAACCTAACCTAACCTAACCTAACCTAACCTAACCTAACCTAACCTAACCTAACCTAACCTAACCTAACCTAACCTAACCTAACCTAACCTAACCTAACCTAACCTAACCTAACCTAACCTAACCTAACCTAACCTAACCTAACCTAACCTAACCTAACCTAACCTAACCTAACCTAACCTAACCTAACCTAACCTAACCTAACCTAACCTAACCTAACCTAACCTAACCTAACCTAACCTAACCTAACCTAACCTAACCTAACCTAACCTAACCTAACCTAACCTAACCTAACCTAACCTAACCTAACCTAACCTAACCTAACCTAACCTAACCTAACCTAACCTAACCTAACCTAACCTAACCTAACCTAACCTAACCTAACCTAACCTAACCTAACCTAACCTAACCTAACCTAACCTAACCTAACCTAACCTAACCTAACCTAACCTAACCTAACCTAACCTAACCTAACCTAACCTAACCTAACCTAACCTAACCTAACCTAACCTAACCTAACCTAACCTAACCTAACCTAACCTAACCTAACCTAACCTAACCTAACCTAACCTAACCTAACCTAACCTAACCTAACCTAACCTAACCTAACCTAACCTAACCTAACCTAACCTAACCTAACCTAACCTAACCTAACCTAACCTAACCTAACCTAACCTAACCTAACCTAACCTAACCTAACCTAACCTAACCTAACCTAACCTAACCTAACCTAACCTAACCTAACCTAACCTAACCTAACCTAACCTAACCTAACCTAACCTAACCTAACCTAACCTAACCTAACCTAACCTAACCTAACCTAACCTAACCTAACCTAACCTAACCTAACCTAACCTAACCTAACCTAACCTAACCTAACCTAACCTAACCTAACCTAACCTAACCTAACCTAACCTAACCTAACCTAACCTAACCTAACCTAACCTAACCTAACCTAACCTAACCTAACCTAACCTAACCTAACCTAACCTAACCTAACCTAACCTAACCTAACCTAACCTAACCTAACCTAACCTAACCTAACCTAACCTAACCTAACCTAACCTAACCTAACCTAACCTAACCTAACCTAACCTAACCTAACCTAACCTAACCTAACCTAACCTAACCTAACCTAACCTAACCTAACCTAACCTAACCTAACCTAACCTAACCTAACCTAACCTAACCTAACCTAACCTAACCTAACCTAACCTAACCTAACCTAACCTAACCTAACCTAACCTAACCTAACCTAACCTAACCTAACCTAACCTAACCTAACCTAACCTAACCTAACCTAACCTAACCTAACCTAACCTAACCTAACCTAACCTAACCTAACCTAACCTAACCTAACCTAACCTAACCTAACCTAACCTAACCTAACCTAACCTAACCTAACCTAACCTAACCTAACCTAACCTAACCTAACCTAACCTAACCTAACCTAACCTAACCTAACCTAACCTAACCTAACCTAACCTAACCTAACCTAACCTAACCTAACCTAACCTAACCTAACCTAACCTAACCTAACCTAACCTAACCTAACCTAACCTAACCTAACCTAACCTAACCTAACCTAACCTAACCTAACCTAACCTAACCTAACCTAACCTAACCTAACCTAACCTAACCTAACCTAACCTAACCTAACCTAACCTAACCTAACCTAACCTAACCTAACCTAACCTAACCTAACCTAACCTAACCTAACCTAACCTAACCTAACCTAACCTAACCTAACCTAACCTAACCTAACCTAACCTAACCTAACCTAACCTAACCTAACCTAACCTAACCTAACCTAACCTAACCTAACCTAACCTAACCTAACCTAACCTAACCTAACCTAACCTAACCTAACCTAACCTAACCTAACCTAACCTAACCTAACCTAACCTAACCTAACCTAACCTAACCTAACCTAACCTAACCTAACCTAACCTAACCTAACCTAACCTAACCTAACCTAACCTAACCTAACCTAACCTAACCTAACCTAACCTAACCTAACCTAACCTAACCTAACCTAACCTAACCTAACCTAACCTAACCTAACCTAACCTAACCTAACCTAACCTAACCTAACCTAACCTAACCTAACCTAACCTAACCTAACCTAACCTAACCTAACCTAACCTAACCTAACCTAACCTAACCTAACCTAACCTAACCTAACCTAACCTAACCTAACCTAACCTAACCTAACCTAACCTAACCTAACCTAACCTAACCTAACCTAACCTAACCTAACCTAACCTAACCTAACCTAACCTAACCTAACCTAACCTAACCTAACCTAACCTAACCTAACCTAACCTAACCTAACCTAACCTAACCTAACCTAACCTAACCTAACCTAACCTAACCTAACCTAACCTAACCTAACCTAACCTAACCTAACCTAACCTAACCTAACCTAACCTAACCTAACCTAACCTAACCTAACCTAACCTAACCTAACCTAACCTAACCTAACCTAACCTAACCTAACCTAACCTAACCTAACCTAACCTAACCTAACCTAACCTAACCTAACCTAACCTAACCTAACCTAACCTAACCTAACCTAACCTAACCTAACCTAACCTAACCTAACCTAACCTAACCTAACCTAACCTAACCTAACCTAACCTAACCTAACCTAACCTAACCTAACCTAACCTAACCTAACCTAACCTAACCTAACCTAACCTAACCTAACCTAACCTAACCTAACCTAACCTAACCTAACCTAACCTAACCTAACCTAACCTAACCTAACCTAACCTAACCTAACCTAACCTAACCTAACCTAACCTAACCTAACCTAACCTAACCTAACCTAACCTAACCTAACCTAACCTAACCTAACCTAACCTAACCTAACCTAACCTAACCTAACCTAACCTAACCTAACCTAACCTAACCTAACCTAACCTAACCTAACCTAACCTAACCTAACCTAACCTAACCTAACCTAACCTAACCTAACCTAACCTAACCTAACCTAACCTAACCTAACCTAACCTAACCTAACCTAACCTAACCTAACCTAACCTAACCTAACCTAACCTAACCTAACCTAACCTAACCTAACCTAACCTAACCTAACCTAACCTAACCTAACCTAACCTAACCTAACCTAACCTAACCTAACCTAACCTAACCTAACCTAACCTAACCTAACCTAACCTAACCTAACCTAACCTAACCTAACCTAACCTAACCTAACCTAACCTAACCTAACCTAACCTAACCTAACCTAACCTAACCTAACCTAACCTAACCTAACCTAACCTAACCTAACCTAACCTAACCTAACCTAACCTAACCTAACCTAACCTAACCTAACCTAACCTAACCTAACCTAACCTAACCTAACCTAACCTAACCTAACCTAACCTAACCTAACCTAACCTAACCTAACCTAACCTAACCTAACCTAACCTAACCTAACCTAACCTAACCTAACCTAACCTAACCTAACCTAACCTAACCTAACCTAACCTAACCTAACCTAACCTAACCTAACCTAACCTAACCTAACCTAACCTAACCTAACCTAACCTAACCTAACCTAACCTAACCTAACCTAACCTAACCTAACCTAACCTAACCTAACCTAACCTAACCTAACCTAACCTAACCTAACCTAACCTAACCTAACCTAACCTAACCTAACCTAACCTAACCTAACCTAACCTAACCTAACCTAACCTAACCTAACCTAACCTAACCTAACCTAACCTAACCTAACCTAACCTAACCTAACCTAACCTAACCTAACCTAACCTAACCTAACCTAACCTAACCTAACCTAACCTAACCTAACCTAACCTAACCTAACCTAACCTAACCTAACCTAACCTAACCTAACCTAACCTAACCTAACCTAACCTAACCTAACCTAACCTAACCTAACCTAACCTAACCTAACCTAACCTAACCTAACCTAACCTAACCTAACCTAACCTAACCTAACCTAACCTAACCTAACCTAACCTAACCTAACCTAACCTAACCTAACCTAACCTAACCTAACCTAACCTAACCTAACCTAACCTAACCTAACCTAACCTAACCTAACCTAACCTAACCTAACCTAACCTAACCTAACCTAACCTAACCTAACCTAACCTAACCTAACCTAACCTAACCTAACCTAACCTAACCTAACCTAACCTAACCTAACCTAACCTAACCTAACCTAACCTAACCTAACCTAACCTAACCTAACCTAACCTAACCTAACCTAACCTAACCTAACCTAACCTAACCTAACCTAACCTAACCTAACCTAACCTAACCTAACCTAACCTAACCTAACCTAACCTAACCTAACCTAACCTAACCTAACCTAACCTAACCTAACCTAACCTAACCTAACCTAACCTAACCTAACCTAACCTAACCTAACCTAACCTAACCTAACCTAACCTAACCTAACCTAACCTAACCTAACCTAACCTAACCTAACCTAACCTAACCTAACCTAACCTAACCTAACCTAACCTAACCTAACCTAACCTAACCTAACCTAACCTAACCTAACCTAACCTAACCTAACCTAACCTAACCTAACCTAACCTAACCTAACCTAACCTAACCTAACCTAACCTAACCTAACCTAACCTAACCTAACCTAACCTAACCTAACCTAACCTAACCTAACCTAACCTAACCTAACCTAACCTAACCTAACCTAACCTAACCTAACCTAACCTAACCTAACCTAACCTAACCTAACCTAACCTAACCTAACCTAACCTAACCTAACCTAACCTAACCTAACCTAACCTAACCTAACCTAACCTAACCTAACCTAACCTAACCTAACCTAACCTAACCTAACCTAACCTAACCTAACCTAACCTAACCTAACCTAACCTAACCTAACCTAACCTAACCTAACCTAACCTAACCTAACCTAACCTAACCTAACCTAACCTAACCTAACCTAACCTAACCTAACCTAACCTAACCTAACCTAACCTAACCTAACCTAACCTAACCTAACCTAACCTAACCTAACCTAACCTAACCTAACCTAACCTAACCTAACCTAACCTAACCTAACCTAACCTAACCTAACCTAACCTAACCTAACCTAACCTAACCTAACCTAACCTAACCTAACCTAACCTAACCTAACCTAACCTAACCTAACCTAACCTAACCTAACCTAACCTAACCTAACCTAACCTAACCTAACCTAACCTAACCTAACCTAACCTAACCTAACCTAACCTAACCTAACCTAACCTAACCTAACCTAACCTAACCTAACCTAACCTAACCTAACCTAACCTAACCTAACCTAACCTAACCTAACCTAACCTAACCTAACCTAACCTAACCTAACCTAACCTAACCTAACCTAACCTAACCTAACCTAACCTAACCTAACCTAACCTAACCTAACCTAACCTAACCTAACCTAACCTAACCTAACCTAACCTAACCTAACCTAACCTAACCTAACCTAACCTAACCTAACCTAACCTAACCTAACCTAACCTAACCTAACCTAACCTAACCTAACCTAACCTAACCTAACCTAACCTAACCTAACCTAACCTAACCTAACCTAACCTAACCTAACCTAACCTAACCTAACCTAACCTAACCTAACCTAACCTAACCTAACCTAACCTAACCTAACCTAACCTAACCTAACCTAACCTAACCTAACCTAACCTAACCTAACCTAACCTAACCTAACCTAACCTAACCTAACCTAACCTAACCTAACCTAACCTAACCTAACCTAACCTAACCTAACCTAACCTAACCTAACCTAACCTAACCTAACCTAACCTAACCTAACCTAACCTAACCTAACCTAACCTAACCTAACCTAACCTAACCTAACCTAACCTAACCTAACCTAACCTAACCTAACCTAACCTAACCTAACCTAACCTAACCTAACCTAACCTAACCTAACCTAACCTAACCTAACCTAACCTAACCTAACCTAACCTAACCTAACCTAACCTAACCTAACCTAACCTAACCTAACCTAACCTAACCTAACCTAACCTAACCTAACCTAACCTAACCTAACCTAACCTAACCTAACCTAACCTAACCTAACCTAACCTAACCTAACCTAACCTAACCTAACCTAACCTAACCTAACCTAACCTAACCTAACCTAACCTAACCTAACCTAACCTAACCTAACCTAACCTAACCTAACCTAACCTAACCTAACCTAACCTAACCTAACCTAACCTAACCTAACCTAACCTAACCTAACCTAACCTAACCTAACCTAACCTAACCTAACCTAACCTAACCTAACCTAACCTAACCTAACCTAACCTAACCTAACCTAACCTAACCTAACCTAACCTAACCTAACCTAACCTAACCTAACCTAACCTAACCTAACCTAACCTAACCTAACCTAACCTAACCTAACCTAACCTAACCTAACCTAACCTAACCTAACCTAACCTAACCTAACCTAACCTAACCTAACCTAACCTAACCTAACCTAACCTAACCTAACCTAACCTAACCTAACCTAACCTAACCTAACCTAACCTAACCTAACCTAACCTAACCTAACCTAACCTAACCTAACCTAACCTAACCTAACCTAACCTAACCTAACCTAACCTAACCTAACCTAACCTAACCTAACCTAACCTAACCTCGACCTAGAGCTTGCGAGCCACCTCCTCCGCTGTCAGCATAGTGTAGAGGATATGAGCTCTATGTGCTATGTTGTGCAGCTTCCTATCGACCAGTAACCTAACCTAACCTAAGCTTGTATTTTTAATTTAGCAAATGGGAGCTGCTCATGTTAGGCAGCATTTAACGCCTTGGAATTGCAAGAGAATGGTTGTGGTGCAACCATTACAATAACTTTAAATTGTATGACACAATGCAATTTAAGTTGTAGTACAGAGGATGTCATAGGGTCAATGATAATGATGTAAATAAGTGTATCATACCTGTATTAATATAGGGAACAATTCATAATTTAAAGTATCGAAGCAATCAATTGGTAACCTATATGCTATTCAAACACTTTATTACTTATATTATTTTAAAGTTCATTCTTAACATTACATCACCAAGTAGATCCTATACTATCTATTAGTAGTGGGTCAAAGAGACTGCCATCTGGTGTTTCACATTATTTTTATATTTCAAGAATTGAAGAAGTGGCAATAACAACAACTCTAAAAACAAAAAAATAGTAGTACTGACAAGTCTGCATAGATAATAGGTAGGTAAATTTATATCTTGTTATTGAAAATCTGTAGATTCTGTAAGTTAATGTAAAATGCTAAAAAAAATTATACCTAAAACACTTACTCATTCAAATACATATATACCTAAGATAAGATTTGTGTAGAATGTAATTATAATTCTCACTATCAATACAATAACTAGGTATAGTACTTATATAGCACAATAGCACAACGCAACCTCAACAGCAAGGACAACAGATCGCGCACAACGCGACATCAAAAATCTTCGTGTTTCATACAGGATTTGCGTCTATTTTCGCGTTTTCTAAACCCTGTTTTGTATGGAAATCCGAAAATTGCCAGAGTACACCCAAGTTGAACGAAAAAATAGTCTTTATTCGACAATTTCCTCTATTTCCGTAACAATAGGCAGTTCTGTGGCAAAATTTTTATTTTTCTTAATTAATGAAGGCTATGGCATCATTGGTGTTCTACCAATGTCAACTTTTTTTTAATTTATTTTTAGAATGGCCATAGGAAAAAGAATCTCGCGAGCTGCTTGCAGCTCGCGCACAACGCGAAAAACTAGTATTATACTATATACAATTAAACTACCACTCACTGACTCACTGACTCATTGACATGGTTGTTCTCCTAGAAGGAGGTGGCGGTTGTTCTAGAAATTTTACATCATTCGTTGGGGCCGTTCAATGGGACCAGAGGAAAAATCCGAAATCTTCGTGTTTCATTCAGGATTTGCGTCTATTTTCGCATTTTCTAAACCCTGTTTTGTATGGAGAAACGAACGCGCAACGAAATTCTGCCACAATTCGGGGGTAGGTGGCGCGGCGGTGGTCAACTTTTACTTTGTTGTTTGTTTTTGCATCTCTCGTGTAAAAAAGTGATGAAATGTGATTGTGTTGAAAGCTGATTCTGCATTTAGTTGTGTTGTTATTGTTACACTCTCCAACACAATGTTTGTGGGAGGCCTAGATGGAATGCAGCACAACACATGAGTTGGGAATGTGGGAAAAAGGTAATGTTGTGACTATTTATTTCTATTTGATGTTGTGATATAACTCATAATAATCAGCCTGTCGAAGTTCACTGCTGCTGATAATAGGGTTTGATATGATCTTGTGGCATGGATGTTCAGTGTAAACATAACCTACAAAAATAATCATTTTTAGTTCATTCTGCATTGGTATTGTCTCAAGTTCACTGCTGGATATAGCCTGCTATTGTCTTCGAGACATTGGTTTGAGTACCAACGGTTTGATATGATGTTGTGGCATGGATGTTTAGTGTAAACAAACCTTACAAGAATCATTTTTTTGCAGATACTGTATGATTCTATGCAATCAACCCTTGATGATATTGTTGTATGGGTCATACCATCTTTTGTGAAGCTTTACATTCATATCTTTGGAGCGAATAAATTGCATAATGTAAGTATTTTCAATGAGGGTCTTATGAGTAAGGATTACTATAAAGGTTGAGCCGTTACTGTGTGATTGAACAACAAATATCCATATATCCTATCTAAACATTTGCATTTATAATATAAGTATGTAGGAATCTTAAACCCTCTGCCAGAAATTGCTGAAGAGTACTTCCAAGCTCTGCATATATTTGCAAGAAGTGTTGTTGACCACAAAACATCATATCATTATCATATTGTAGGTATAGATATTAATGTGTTTGCTTTTGCAGGTACTTACTGGTCGATAGGAAGCTGCACAACATAGCACATAGAGCTCATATCCTCTACACTATGCTGACAGCGGAGGAGGTGGCTCGCAAGCTCAGTCAAATCTTATGGGAGCAACACTCTCCAACACAGCGCATGTGGTCATTCAATGTTTGTGGGCCAATAGGGTGATATATTAGGTAACAATGAATAATATTTTAATATTTAGTATTTGTTTTTGCAGTTTATATTTGCTATTCCAGACTATAATCTATCTCTGTATCAAATTTCATCCAAATCCATTCAGCCGTTTAGCTGTGATTGAACAGCACAAACATTCAAACATCCTTATAAACTTTCGCATTTATAATATTATATAGTAGGATTTATGTAAATGATGCTTATAATAGGTAACAGCTTGCTATTGTCTTTGAGACATTGGTCTGAGTACTATTTACTTTCTCTGACAACGGTTTGATATGATGTTGTGGCATGGATGTTTAGTGTAAACAAACCTTACAAGAATCATTTTTTTGCAGATACTGTATGATTCTAATTAAAATGTGGATGCAATCAACCCTTGGTGATATTCTTGTATGGGTCATACCATCTTTTGTGAAGCTTTACATTCATATCTTTGGAGCGAATAAGTTGCATAATGTAAGTATTTTCAATGAGGGTCTTACAAGTAAGGATTACTATAAAGGTTGAGCCGTTACTGTGTGATTGAACAACAAATATCCATATATCCTATCTAAACATTTGCATTTATAATATAAGTATGTAGGAATCTTAAACCCTCTGCCAGAAATTGCTGAAGAGTACTTCCAAGCACTGCATATATTTGCAAGAAGTGTTGTTGACCACAAAACATCATATCATTATCATATTGTAGGTATAGATATTAATGTGTTTGTTTTTGCAGGTACTTACTGGTCGATAGGAAGCTGCACAACATAGCACATAGAGCTCATATCCTCTACACTATGCTGACAGCGGAGGAGGTGGCTCGCAAGCTCAGTCTAATCTAATGGGAGCAACACTCTCCATCACAGCGCATGTGGTCATTCAATGTTTGTGGGCCAATAGGGTGATATATTAGGTAACAATGAATAATATTTTAATATTTAGTATTTGTTTATAATTTAGTATTTGTTTTTGCAGTTTATATTTGCTATTCCAGACTATAATCTATCTCTGTATCAAATTTCATCCAAATCCATTCAGCCGTTTAGCTGTGATTGAACAGCACAAACATTCAAACATCCTTATAAACTTTCGCATTTATAATATTATATAGTAGGATTTATGTAAGAAAGTATGTAGAAATCTTAAACCCAGGGCCAGAAACTGCTGAAGAGTACTATCAAGCTCTGCATTTAATTGCAAAAAGTATTGTTGAGCACTGTAAGCTCGCTTCATGTAATTGTGTTTAAAACATCAGCCGTGATTAAATCTTTATTAGTAGGATTATTTATCTAAATAGAAATCTTAAACCCTGGGCCAGAAACTGCTGCTGAAGAGTACTATCAAGCTCTGCATTTAATTGCAAGAAGTATTGTTGAGCACTGGAAGCTACCTTCATGTAATTGTGTTTAAAACATCATCATATCATTATTATATTGTAGGTATAGTATTATGATATAAATGTGAAATTAATATGTTTGTTTTTGCAGGTAATTACTGGTCGATAAGATGCTGCCTTAATCTCCTGTAAGTGCTGCTGTTGTTCATTCAATGTGGTGATATATTAGGTAATGAATAAGTGGTTATATTCTATGATGTAATAATAATAAAAATATAATTACATTAACACATGGTGGTTTTAATATAGTCATAACAAAAACATTTTACTTATAACTATGAAAATAGGTAAGGCACATAGCTCAAAGAACTGAGGACCCTGACTGATGTTGATTCTTGAGTGGAGACAACGCATTGGCAGAGTTTAGAGTAGGATGCCTATCCGCTAGCTAGATTTACACCGACTAATAAAGACTGCAGGGAACTGTTGGATGCATGCAGGCCGCGCGCATTCACGCTATAATTGTGCCGCAACTATACGAGTCTCCTTATACCTCACTATTTCAGGAGCAAAATTACAGCGGTTCCCATATCTTTACTCACTGTGCACTTCAAGAAATTACACCATGAGCTCCAGCTATCGTATCTACATACTACGGCATTTGAGAAGGTTATGAAAAAACGTTGGATGAAGAAGATTCAAGACCGTTCGTCTGGGGGTCAGCTTCTAGGGGAGGCCTTTGTCCAGTAGTGAACTTTTACAGGCTGTTGATGATGACCCTAGGGTAACATAGTGTCTTCCGAATATCTAGAAGGTAAGTATTTTATCTACAAAACCATAAAACAATTGATTATAATCTTTGAAATTGCAAAGTTCTAAACATTGTTTGTTTGTTTTGTTTATAAACCACAGACAGATTTTTATTTTCTGGTTGGCTATGGCATCTCAGGCCTAACCACAAGTCACTGTCAAGTTCAGTTTTAGTAAGATTGTATGGTGGCTATTTTTCTAAAACCTCGAGGAACCTCTTGGCTCGAACTCGAAAAATAACGATACACGCAATTATTAATAAGTCGATGCTCGATTATGACATAATCTGTAGTAACATCGGCTGTATTTAAAATGACCCTAATACCTAATACACCACCTGATAATTCAGTGCCAAGTAAAATTTGAATGTAACTCGGTATTATTATCCGTATCTACACAAATACATGTGGTAAGTACAAATGGTGATATGTAAAGCCGGTTTTAGTATACGGCACAAATAATCAAAGCAATCACTGTAGGTTTAGGGATCGAAAGAACTCACGTTTGTTTAAATATTTCAAATCGAAATCTATCTAAGGTCATGAAATATTTATTAGGTTGTACAATATGAAAATGTGTTGATAATTCTTAGCTAGATTATAATGTAGCTTAGTAATGCACAACCATTTAATTTTTTAACCATTTTTTTTGTAACCATTGAATGTTTTGGGAACCATTTCGATAGTGCATGACCTAATGTATGGTAGGTATATTGAGGTAATGCCAGAGTTGTACGAAGACACAAGATACAAAGAATGCATTGTTTGTAAGTAGAACCATCATCATCATGCATGACCTAATAAATGGTATTTGGTAAAGTATTATCAGGCTGTGCATTACGTTTTATTTTTATCTCCTACAAGCAAGAATGCATTCACAGAGAATGGTTCGTTCATAGATAAAAAGCAGAGTAGGTAATTATTTTTGTTTTTGACCATAGTTAGCTAACGCGTGAAAAAGAGCGGGCGGGAAAGCCGGAACTTGTCAGAAAAAAAAAAAAAAAAAAGGTTTCTTCCTTCCAAAAATCTTCTACGAATTCATTCTAAACAAAATTACATATTACTGTAAAATTATCTATTAGTTGTTGTCCCACATTACTAATTTGCTCTAATAATAAGATTAAATACCCGTAGAAAGGTACGCCATTTTAGGATGTCCATTGTTGAACAAGCCAAAGAAAACGCCTTGCCGCCCGTAGTGGCCACTACGACAAGGTGACTGAGATTTTAATGCTCCTCGTGTACTACTATCCGTGCCTGATCTGCGGCCACGCGTCTGGTTACTGGTTGCTGTATTATCCATGAATTGTTGAGTGGAATAGCTTTAGGTATATAACCTATCTGCGTTCGCCAACCAGGTTGCTCAGCGTGGTGAGTATGAACAAGCATGTTCCTCCAAATAAATACTTAATTGTTTTGAGTGCAAGCAATACAAGCAACATTGGGCATACTGGAAATCAATGGGAAAGACCTATGTTCAACAGTGGACATTCCAAGGCTGAAATGACAATGGTAAATTTTGGTTGATGTTAGCAGGTGGGTAAGTGCTTTCTTTGATCAAACCAGAAGGTAAAAGTGTCGTGTTTCTAACAGGTTTAGGTCACTGAACATACGGTTTGTTCAAAATTCTATCAAATTACTAGACTTTCTGACTAGACAGATAAGCTAGGTTAAAACTATCTACTCTAACCGGGTGTATATGTAGTACATAGGTAGACTTTGTATCGACTCAGGATACATTTTATGTAAATAAATAAATCAATAACATGCGAGGATCGAATAGTATAATGGCATTTCATAGTTATAGCTTTCTCTCCGGTAAACAAACATGATTATTATGTACCTACCTACATGCTTATGTATGTAGTAAGTATTGTGGATCAACATTAGATATTATTCTACATGTTAATCAATGTAGGTGTGTAATTTTACTTTTATGTATGTAGTAGAGGTATAATTTTATTCATCTCTGCTTGTATTTTTAATTTAGCAAATGGGAGCTGCTCATGTTAGGCAGCATTTAACGCCTTGGAATTGCAAGAGAATGGTTGTGGGAATGGTTGTGGTGCAACCATTACAATAACTTTAAATTGTATGACACAATGCAATTTAAGTTGTAGTACAGAGGATGTCATAGGGTCAATGATGTAAATAAGTGTATTACAATTCATAATTTATAGTATCAAAGCAATCAATTGGTAACCTACATGCTATTCAAACAATGGAAACTCATTACTTATATTATTTTAAAAGTTCATTCTTAACATTACATCACCAAGTAGATCCTATACTATCTATTAGTAGTGGGTCAAAGAGACTGCCATCTGGTGTTTCACATTATTTTTATATTTCAAGAATTGAAGAAGTGGCAATAACAACAACTCTAAAAACAAAAAAATAGTAGTACTGACAAGTCTGCATAGATAATAGGTAGGTAAATTTATATCTTGTTATTGAAAATCTGTAGATTCTGTAAGTTAATGTAAAATGCTAAAAAAAATTATACCTAAAACACTTACTCATTCAAATACATATATACCTAAGATAATATTTGTGTAGAATGTAATTATAATTCTCACTATCAATACAATAACTAGGTATAGTTGAACCAAGTCATCTTGGTACGTTTGATAGAGTTTGGTGCTAGGTACAGTTACCGCGCCGTCCGTCCGTCGGTCGCCGCCGCCGCCGCGACGCAATGTCATACTGTTTATCAAGTTCTAGCTTTTGTTCGCGGTTTCGCTCGCGTAGAACCTACATAATAAAAGTACCCTTTATACTATTCTACTTTAAATACCTGTAAGATATAGAGCTTTTAGGCCTGAACTGACCTGACGCGAAATGCGAAATAAAAAGTAGCTAAGTACGACCCATCCCTACTGGACTACTTAAGTAGATATTTCATACATAATTTCGTGATGGTGCTTACGAGATTGCGCAATGCGAGCAGCTTCTGACAGTGGCGTTCCATCTGTTGGTTGACGCAGTACCTACTAATCCTCAGCGTTCGGCTCCATGCTCCTTGATACTAATTTCTTGTTGGCTATGTCATCTTAGGTTTTCTACCAAAAAACTTTTTCTCCTTTCAGCAACGAATAGGCACGCGAGCTGCTTGCAGCTCGCGCACAACGCGACCTCTACAGCAACGATTAGGCACGCGAGCTGCTTGCAGCTCGCGCACAACGCTACCTCGACAGCAACGAATAGGCACGCGAGCTGCTTGCAGCTCGCGCACAACGCGCCCTCGACGGCAACGATTAGGCACGCGAGCTGCTTGCAGCTCGCGCACAACGCGACCTCGCCAGCAACGAATAGGCACGCGAGCTGCTTGCAGCTCGCGCACAACGCGACATCAACAGCAAGGACAACAGATCCAGCGAGCTGCTTGCAGCTCGCGCACAACGCGACATCAACAGCAAGGACAACAGATCCTGCGAGCTGCTTGCAGCTCGCGCACTACGCGACCTCAACAGCAAAGAAAAAAAATCTCATCTCATCTCACGCAACGCAAAATCACTAACCACACAAAAACCATCTCGCGAGCTGCTTGCAGCTCGCGCACAACGCGAAAAACTAGTTATATTATATACAATTAAACTACCACTCACTGACTCACTCACTCATTGACATGGTTGTTCTCCTAGAAGGAGGTGTCGGTTGTTCTAGAAATTTTACGTCAATCGTTGGGGCCATTCAATGGGACCAGAGGAAAAATCCTAAATCGTAGGTCTTTCATACAAAATGTATGATTAATCTCGTGATTTCGAAGGCATGTTTTGTATGAAAATGCGAAAATTTTCAAATTTTTCAAACCCGGAACGAAATTCGAAGAGACATTTCCTTAAAGTTACTTTTCGTATGGAGCGTCCATCCCGGTACATGAGATTCGTTGATTTTGTATGGAGCGGACACTCCGTATTTCACTTTTTCTAAATACTCTAAGGAAAAAATATTTTGTCATGTCAACTTTTTTTTTTTTTTTTTTTTTTCAAGAAAGGCTATGTCGTCTTAGGTTTTCTACCGAGTCGTACAGCAACTATAAAATCTCGCGAGCTGCTTGCAGCTCGCGCACAACGCGACCTCAAAAGCAACGTTTAGGCACGCGAGCTGCTTGCAGCTCGCGCACAACGCGCCCTCAAAAGCAACGATTAGGCACGCGAGCTGCGTGCAGCTCGCGCACAACGCACCCTCAAAAGCAACGATTAGGCACGCGAGCTGCGTGCAGCTCGCGCACAACGCGACCTCAAAAGCAACGAATAGGCACGCGAGCTGCGTGCAGCTCGCGCACAACGCGCCCTCAAAAGCAACGATTAGGCACGCGAGCTGCGTGCAGCTCGCGCACAACGCGCCCTCAACAGCAACGAAAAGGCACGCGAGCTGCGTGCAGCTCGCGCACAACGCGCCCTCGATAGCAACGTATAGGCACGCGAGCTGCGTGCAGCTCGCGCACAACGCGCCCTCGACAGCAACGATAGAGAATCCAGCGAGCTGCGTGCAGCTCGCGCACTACGCAACCTCAACAGCAAGGAAAAAAGATCCCGCGAGCTGCTTGCAGCTCGCGCACAACGCGAAAAACTAGTTATATTATATACAATTAAACTACCACTGACTGACTCACTGACTCATTGACATGGTTGTTCTCCTAGAAGGAGGTTGCGGTTGTTCTAGAAATTTTACGTCATTCGTTGGGGCTATTCAATGGGACCAGAGGAAAAATCCTAAATGAAAGGTCTTTCATACAAAATGTATGATTAATCTCGTGATTTCGAAGGCATGTTTTGTATGAAAATGCGAATTTTTTCAAATTTTTCAAACCAGGAACGAAATTCGAAGAGACATTTCCTTAAAGTTACTTTTCGTATAGAGCGTCCATCCCGGTACATGAGATTCGTTGATTTTGTATGGAGCGGACACTCCGTATTTCACTTTTTCTAAATACTCTACGGGAAAAATATTTTGTCATGTCAAGTTTTTTTTTTTTTTTTTTTTTCAAGAAAGGCTATGTCGTCTTAGGTTTTCTACCGAGTCGTACAGCAACCATAAAATCTCGCGAGCTGCTTGCAGCTCGCGCACAACGCGACCTCAAAAGCAACGTTTAGGCACGCGAGCTGCTTGCAGCTCGCGCACAACGCGCCCTCAAAAGCAACGATTAGGCACGCGAGCTGCGTGCAGCTCGCGCACAACGCGCCCTCAAAAGCAACGATTAGGCACGCGAGCTGCGTGCAGCTCGCGCACAACGCGCCCTCAAAAGCAACGATTAGGCACGCGAGCTGCGTGCAGCTCGCGCACAACGCGCCCTCAAAAGCAACGATTAGGCACGCGAGCTGCTTGCAGCTCGCGCACAACGCGCCCTCAACAGCAACGAATAGGCACGCGAGCTGCGTGCAGCTCGCGCACAACGCGCCCTCGACAGCAACGATTAGGCACGCGAGCTGCGTGCAGCTCGCGCACAACGCGCCCTCAACAGCAACGATAAAGAATCCAGCGAGCTGCGTGCAGCTCGCGCGCTACGCAACCTCAACAGCAAGGAAAACAGATCCCGCGAGCTGCTTGCAGCTCGCGCACAACGCGAAAAACTAGTTATACTATATACAATTAAACTACCACTCACTCACTCACTGATTGACATGGTTGTTCTCCTAGAAGGAGGTTGCGGTTGTTCTAGAAATTTTACGTCATTCGTTGGGGCCATTCAATGGGACCAGAGGAAAAATCCGACATTTTACATGTTTCATACAAAATGTATGTTTAATTTGGTGATTTCTAGAGCATGTTTTGTATGGAGAAACGAACGCGCAACGAAATTCTGCCACAATTCGGGGGTAGGTGGCGCGGCGGTGGTCAACTTTTACTTTGTTGTTTGTTTTTGCATCTCTCGTGTAAAAAAGTGATGAAATGTGATTGTGTTGAAAGCTGATTCTGCATTTAGTTGTGTTGTTATTGTTACACTCTCCAACACAATGTTTGTGGGAGGCCTAGATGGAATGCAGCACAACACATGAGTTGGGAATGTGGGAAAAAGGTAATGTTGTGACTATTTATTTCTATTTGATGTTGTGATATAACTCATAATAATCAGCCTGTCGAAGTTCACTGCTGCTGATAATAGGGTTTGATATGATCTTGTGGCATGGATGTTCAGTGTAAACATAACCTACAAAAATAATCATTTTTAGTTCATTCTGCATTGGTATTGTCTCAAGTTCACTGCTGGATATAGGCTGCTATTGTCTTCGAGTATGATGTTGTGGCATGGATGTTTAGTGTAAACAAACCTTACAAGAATCATTTTTTTGCAGATACTGTATGATTCTAATTAAAATGTGGATGCAATCAACCCTTGATGATATTGTTGTATGGGTCATACCATCTTTTGTGAAGCTTTACATTCATATCTTTGGAGCGAATAAGTTGCATAATGTAAGTTCTAAACATCCAAATATACTCACAAAAACTTTTGCATTTATAATATAAGTAAATATGTAGGAATCTTAAACCCTCGGCCAGAAATTGCTGAAGAGTACTACCAAGCTCTGCATATATTTGCAAGAAGTGTTGTTGACCACAAAACATCATATCATTATCATATTGTAGGTATAGATATTAATGTGTTTGTTTTTGCAGGTACTTACTGGTCGATAGGAAGCTGCACAACATAGCACATAGAGGAGGAGGTGGCTCGCAAGCTCAGTCAAATCTTATGGGAGCAACACTCTCCAACACAGCGCATGTGGTCATTCAATGTTTGTGGGCCAATAGGGTGATATATTAGGTAACAATGAATAATATTTTAATATTTAGTATTTGTTTATAATTTAGTATTTGTTTTTGCAGTATCAAATTTCATCCAAATCCATTCAGCCGTTTAGCTGTGATTGAACAGCACAAACATTCAAACATCCTTATAAACTTTCGCATTTATAATATTATATAGTAGGATTTATGTAAGAAAGTATGTAGAAATCTTAAACCCAGGGCCAGAAACTGCTGAAGAGTACTATCAAGCTCTGCATTTAATTGCAAAAAGTATTGTTGAGCACTGTAAGCTCGCTTCATGTAATTGTGTTTAAAACATCATATCATATTGTAGGTATAATGTATTTGTTTTTGCAGGTACTTACTGGTTGATAAGAAGCTGCATTAATCTCCTGTAAGTGCTGCTCACCCTCTACACTATGCTGACAGCGGAGGAGGTGGTCTGCAAGCTTAGCCTAATCATAAGGAGAGCACCAGAGGCAGCACTCTCCAGCACAGCGCATGCGGTCATTCTGTGTTTGTGGGCCAATAGGGTGATATATTAGGTTAAGTGTTTCGAGTAAAATCTTTGTAGCGAATATGTTGCATTGTAAATGTTTTTACCACAAACATTAAGTACTTATTCTCAAAGAGGTTCTTTTACGCCTGCGGCTTCGCTAGCGTGGTACCTACATAAAAAGTAGCCTATATGCTATTCCAGACTATAATCTATCTCTGTACCAAATTTCATCCATTCAGCCGTTTAGCCGTGATTGAACCACAAACATCTAAACATCTTTATTAGTAGGATTATTTATCTAAATAGAAATCTTAAACCCTGGGCCAGAAACTGCTGCTGAAGTGTACTATCAAGCTCTGCATTTAATTGCAAGAAGTATTGTTGAGCACTGGAAGCTAGCTTCATGTAATTGTGTTTAAAACATCATCATATCATTATTATATTGTAGGTATAGTATTATGATATAAATGTGAAATAAATATGTTTGTTTTTGCAGGTAATTACTGGTCGATAAGATGCTGCCTTAATCTCCTGTAAGTGCTGCTGTGTGCTGCACAACATAGCACATAAAGCTCATATCCTCTACACTATGATGACAGCGGAGGAGGTGGTTTGCAAGCTTAGCCTAATCTTATGAAGAGCACCAGAGGAAACACTCTCTAACACAGCGCATGTGTTCATTCAATGTGGTGATATATTAGGTAATGAATATTCTATGATGTAATAATAATAATAAAAATATAATTACATTAACACATGGTGGTTTTACTCTTATGAACTATTTATTTATTTTATACTATATACAATTAAACTACCACTGACTGACTCACTGACTCATTGACATGGTTGTTCTCCTAGAAGGAGGGTACGTTTGTTCTAGAAATTTTACATCATTCGTTGGGGCCGTTCAATGGGACCAGAGGAAAAATCCGAAATCGACGTGTTTCATTCAGGATTTGCGTCTATTTTCGCATTTTCTAAACCCTGTTTTGTATGGAGAAACGAACGCGCAACGAAATTCTGCCACAATTCGGGGGTAGGTGGCGCGGCGGTGGTCAACTTTTACTTTGTTGTTTGTTTTTGCATCTCTCGTGTAATAAAGTGATGAAAACGCTGAATGATGATCTTGTGATGTGATTGTGTTTATGTTGTTATTGTTACACTCTCCAACACAATGTTTGTGGGAGGCCTAGATGGAATGCAGCACAACACATGAGTTGGGAATGTGGGAAAAAGGTAATGTTGTGACTATTTATTTCTATTTGATGTTGTGTGAGCAGCCTGTCGAAGTTCACTGCTGCTGATAATAGGGTTTGATATGATCTTGTGGCATGGATGTTCAGTGTAAACATAACCTACAAAAATAATCATTTTTAGTTCATTCTGCATTGGTATTGTCTCAAGTTCACTGCTGGATATAGGCTGCTATTGTCTTCGAGTATGATGTTGTGGCATGGATGTTTAGTGTAAACAAACCTTACAAGAATCATTTTTTTGCAGATACTGTATGATTCTATGCAATCAACCCTTGATGATATTGTTGTATGGGTCATACCATCTTTTGTGAAGCTTTACATTCATATCTTTGGAGCGAATAAATTGCATAATGTAAGTATTTTCAATGAGGGTCTTATGAGTAAGGATTACTATAAAGGTTGAGCCGTTACTGTGTGATTGAACAACAAATATCCATATATCCTATCTAAACATTTGCATTTATAATATAAGTATGTAGGAATCTTAAACCCTCTGCCAGAAATTGCTGAAGAGTACTTCCAAGCTCTGCATATATTTGCAAGAAGTGTTGTTGACCACAAAACATCATATCATTATCATATTGTAGGTATAGATATTAATGTGTTTGCTTTTGCAGGTACTTACTGGTCGATAGGAAGCTGCACAACATAGCACATAGAGCTCATATCCTCTACACTATGCTGACAGCGGAGGAGGTGGCTCGCAAGCTCAGTCAAATCTTATGGGAGCAACACTCTCCAACACAGCGCATGTGGTCATTCAATGTTTGTGGGCCAATAGGGTGATATATTAGGTAACAATGAATAATATTTTAATATTTAGTATTTGTTTTTGCAGTTTATATTTGCTATTCCAGACTATAATCTATCTCTGTATCAAATTTCATCCAAATCCATTCAGCCGTTTAGCTGTGATTGAACAGCACAAACATTCAAACATCCTTATAAACTTTCGCATTTATAATATTATATAGTAGGATTTATGTAAATGATGCTTATAATAGGTAACAGCTTGCTATTGTCTTTGAGACATTGGTCTGAGTACTATTTACTTTCTCTGACAACGGTTTGATATGATGTTGTGGCATGGATGTTTAGTGTAAACAAACCTTACAAGAATCATTTTTTTGCAGATACTGTATGATTCTAATTAAAATGTGGATGCAATCAACCCTTGGTGATATTCTTGTATGGGTCATACCATCTTTTGTGAAGCTTTACATTCATATCTTTGGAGCGAATAAGTTGCATAATGTAAGTATTTTCAATGAGGGTCTTACAAGTAAGGATTACTATAAAGGTTGAGCCGTTACTGTGTGATTGAACAACAAATATCCATATATCCTATCTAAACATTTGCATTTATAATATAAGTATGTAGGAATCTTAAACCCTCTGCCAGAAATTGCTGAAGAGTACTTCCAAGCACTGCATATATTTGCAAGAAGTGTTGTTGACCACAAAACATCATATCATTATCATATTGTAGGTATAGATATTAATGTGTTTGTTTTTGCAGGTACTTACTGGTCGATAGGAAGCTGCACAACATAGCACATAGAGCTCATATCCTCTACACTATGCTGACAGCGGAGGAGGTGGCTCGCAAGCTCAGTCTAATCTAATGGGAGCAACACTCTCCATCACAGCGCATGTGGTCATTCAATGTTTGTGGGCCAATAGGGTGATATATTAGGTAACAATGAATAATATTTTAATATTTAGTATTTGTTTATAATTTAGTATTTGTTTTTGCAGTTTATATTTGCTATTCCAGACTATAATCTATCTCTGTATCAAATTTCATCCAAATCCATTCAGCCGTTTAGCTGTGATTGAACAGCACAAACATTCAAACATCCTTATAAACTTTCGCATTTATAATATTATATAGTAGGATTTATGTAAGAAAGTATGTAGAAATCTTAAACCCAGGGCCAGAAACTGCTGAAGAGTACTATCAAGCTCTGCATTTAATTGCAAAAAGTATTGTTGAGCACTGTAAGCTCGCTTCATGTAATTGTGTTTAAAACATCAGCCGTGATTAAATCTTTATTAGTAGGATTATTTATCTAAATAGAAATCTTAAACCCTGGGCCAGAAACTGCTGCTGAAGAGTACTATCAAGCTCTGCATTTAATTGCAAGAAGTATTGTTGAGCACTGGAAGCTACCTTCATGTAATTGTGTTTAAAACATCATCATATCATTATTATATTGTAGGTATAGTATTATGATATAAATGTGAAATTAATATGTTTGTTTTTGCAGGTAATTACTGGTCGATAAGATGCTGCCTTAATCTCCTGTAAGTGCTGCTGTTGTTCATTCAATGTGGTGATATATTAGGTAATGAATAAGTGGTTATATTCTATGATGTAATAATAATAAAAATATAATTACATTAACACATGGTGGTTTTAATATAGTCATAACAAAAACATTTTACTTATAACTATGAAAATAGGTAAGGCACATAGCTCAAAGAACTGAGGACCCTGACTGATGTTGATTCTTGAGTGGAGACAACGCATTGGCAGAGTTTAGAGTAGGATGCCTATCCGCTAGCTAGATTTACACCGACTAATAAAGACTGCAGGGAACTGTTGGATGCATGCAGGCCGCGCGCATTCACGCTATAATTGTGCCGCAACTATACGAGTCTCCTTATACCTCACTATTTCAGGAGCAAAATTACAGCGGTTCCCATATCTTTACTCACTGTGCACTTCAAGAAATTACACCATGAGCTCCAGCTATCGTATCTACATACTACGGCATTTGAGAAGGTTATGAAAAAACGTTGGATGAAGAAGATTCAAGACCGTTCGTCTGGGGGTCAGCTTCTAGGGGAGGCCTTTGTCCAGTAGTGAACTTTTACAGGCTGTTGATGATGACCCTAGGGTAACATAGTGTCTTCCGAATATCTAGAAGGTAAGTATTTTATCTACAAAACCATAAAACAATTGATTATAATCTTTGAAATTGCAAAGTTCTAAACATTGTTTGTTTGTTTTGTTTATAAACCACAGACAGATTTTTATTTTCTGGTTGGCTATGGCATCTCAGGCCTAACCACAAGTCACTGTCAAGTTCAGTTTTAGTAAGATTGTATGGTGGCTATTTTTCTAAAACCTCGAGGAACCTCTTGGCTCGAACTCGAAAAATAACGATACACGCAATTATTAATAAGTCGATGCTCGATTATGACATAATCTGTAGTAACATCGGCTGTATTTTAAATGACCCTAATACCTAATACACCACCTGATAATTCAGTGCCAAGTAAAATTTGAATGTAACTCGGTATTATTATCCGTATCTACACAAATACATGTGGTAAGTACAAATGGTGATATGTAAAGCCGGTTTTAGTATACGGCACAAATAATCAAAGCAATCACTGTAGGTTTAGGGATCGAAAGAACTCACGTTTGTTTAAATATTTCAAATCGAAATCTATCTAAGGTCATGAAATATTTATTAGGTTGTACAATATGAAAATGTGTTGATAATTCTTAGCTAGATTATAATGTAGCTTAGTAATGCACAACCATTTAATTTTTTAACCATTTTTTTTGTAACCATTGAATGTTTTGGGAACCATTTCGATAGTGCATGACCTAATGTATGGTAGGTATATTGAGGTAATGCCAGAGTTGTACGAAGACACAAGATACAAAGAATGCATTGTTTGTAAGTAGAACCATCATCATCATGCATGACCTAATAAATGGTATTTGGTAAAGTATTATCAGGCTGTGCATTACGTTTTATTTTTATCTCCTACAAGCAAGAATGCATTCACAGAGAATGGTTCGTTCATAGATAAAAAGCAGAGTAGGTAATTATTTTTGTTTTTGACCATAGTTAGCTAACGCGTGAAAAAGAGCGGGCGGGAAAGCCGGAACTTGTCAGAAAAAAAAAAAAAAAAAAGGTTTCTTCCTTCCAAAAATCTTCTACGAATTCATTCTAAACAAAATTACATATTACTGTAAAATTATCTATTAGTTGTTGTCCCACATTACTAATTTGCTCTAATAATAAGATTAAATACCCGTAGAAAGGTACGCCATTTTAGGATGTCCATTGTTGAACAAGCCAAAGAAAACGCCTTGCCGCCCGTAGTGGCCACTACGACAAGGTGACTGAGATTTTAATGCTCCTCGTGTACTACTATCCGTGCCTGATCTGCGGCCACGCGTCTGGTTACTGGTTGCTGTATTATCCATGAATTGTTGAGTGGAATAGCTTTAGGTATATAACCTATCTGCGTTCGCCAACCAGGTTGCTCAGCGTGGTGAGTATGAACAAGCATGTTCCTCCAAATAAATACTTAATTGTTTTGAGTGCAAGCAATACAAGCAACATTGGGCATACTGGAAATCAATGGGAAAGACCTATGTTCAACAGTGGACATTCCAAGGCTGAAATGACAATGGTAAATTTTGGTTGATGTTAGCAGGTGGGTAAGTGCTTTCTTTGATCAAACCAGAAGGTAAAAGTGTCGTGTTTCTAACAGGTTTAGGTCACTGAACATACGGTTTGTTCAAAATTCTATCAAATTACTAGACTTTCTGACTAGACAGATAAGCTAGGTTAAAACTATCTACTCTAACCGGGTGTATATGTAGTACATAGGTAGACTTTGTATCGACTCAGGATACATTTTATGTAAATAAATAAATCAATAACATGCGAGGATCGAATAGTATAATGGCATTTCATAGTTATAGCTTTCTCTCCGGTAAACAAACATGATTATTATGTACCTACCTACATGCTTATGTATGTAGTAAGTATTGTGGATCAACATTAGATATTATTCTACATGTTAATCAATGTAGGTGTGTAATTTTACTTTTATGTATGTAGTAGAGGTATAATTTTATTCATCTCTGCTTGTATTTTTAATTTAGCAAATGGGAGCTGCTCATGTTAGGCAGCATTTAACGCCTTGGAATTGCAAGAGAATGGTTGTGGGAATGGTTGTGGTGCAACCATTACAATAACTTTAAATTGTATGACACAATGCAATTTAAGTTGTAGTACAGAGGATGTCATAGGGTCAATGATGTAAATAAGTGTATTACAATTCATAATTTATAGTATCAAAGCAATCAATTGGTAACCTACATGCTATTCAAACAATGGAAACTCATTACTTATATTATTTTAAAAGTTCATTCTTAACATTACATCACCAAGTAGATCCTATACTATCTATTAGTAGTGGGTCAAAGAGACTGCCATCTGGTGTTTCACATTATTTTTATATTTCAAGAATTGAAGAAGTGGCAATAACAACAACTCTAAAAACAAAAAAATAGTAGTACTGACAAGTCTGCATAGATAATAGGTAGGTAAATTTATATCTTGTTATTGAAAATCTGTAGATTCTGTAAGTTAATGTAAAATGCTAAAAAAAATTATACCTAAAACACTTACTCATTCAAATACATATATACCTAAGATAATATTTGTGTAGAATGTAATTATAATTCTCACTATCAATACAATAACTAGGTATAGTTGAACCAAGTCATCTTGGTACGTTTGATAGAGTTTGGTGCTAGGTACAGTTACCGCGCCGTCCGTCCGTCGGTCGCCGCCGCCGCCGCGACGCAATGTCATACTGTTTATCAAGTTCTAGCTTTTGTTCGCGGTTTCGCTCGCGTAGAACCTACATAAAAAGTACCCTTTATACTATTCTACTTTAAATACCTGTAAGATATAGAGCTTTTAGGCCTGAACTGACCTGACGCGAAATGCGAAATAAAAAGTAGCTAAGTACGACCCATCCCTACTGGACTACTTAAGTAGATATTTCATACATAATTTCGTGATGGTGCTTACGAGATTGCGCAATGCGAGCAGCTTCTGACAGTGGCGTTCCATCTGTTGGTTGACGCAGTACCTACTAATCCTCAGCGTTCGGCTCCATGCTCCTTGATACTAATTTCTTGTTGGCTATGTCATCTTAGGTTTTCTACCAAAAAACTTTTTCTCCTTTCAGCAACGAATAGGCACGCGAGCTGCTTGCAGCTCGCGCACAACGCGACCTCTACAGCAACGATTAGGCACGCGAGCTGCTTGCAGCTCGCGCACAACGCTACCTCGACAGCAACGAATAGGCACGCGAGCTGCTTGCAGCTCGCGCACAACGCGCCCTCGACGGCAACGATTAGGCACGCGAGCTGCTTGCAGCTCGCGCACAACGCGACCTCGCCAGCAACGAATAGGCACGCGAGCTGCTTGCAGCTCGCGCACAACGCGACATCAACAGCAAGGACAACAGATCCAGCGAGCTGCTTGCAGCTCGCGCACAACGCGACATCAACAGCAAGGACAACAGATCCTGCGAGCTGCTTGCAGCTCGCGCACTACGCGACCTCAACAGCAAAGAAAAAAAATCTCATCTCATCTCACGCAACGCAAAATCACTAACCACACAAAAACCATCTCGCGAGCTGCTTGCAGCTCGCGCACAACGCGAAAAACTAGTTATACTATATACAATTAAACTACCACTCACTCACTCACTGATTGACATGGTTGTTCTCCTAGAAGGAGGTTGCGGTTGTTCTAGAAATTTTACGTCATTCGTTGGGGCCATTCAATGGGACCAGAGGAAAAATCCGACATTTTACATGTTTCATACAAAATGTATGTTTAATTTGGTGATTTCTAGAGCATGTTTTGTATGGAGAAACGAACGCGCAACGAAATTCTGCCACAATTCGGGGGTAGGTGGCGCGGCGGTGGTCAACTTTTACTTTGTTGTTTGTTTTTGCATCTCTCGTGTAAAAAAGTGATGAAATGTGATTGTGTTGAAAGCTGATTCTGCATTTAGTTGTGTTGTTATTGTTACACTCTCCAACACAATGTTTGTGGGAGGCCTAGATGGAATGCAGCACAACACATGAGTTGGGAATGTGGGAAAAAGGTAATGTTGTGACTATTTATTTCTATTTGATGTTGTGATATAACTCATAATAATCAGCCTGTCGAAGTTCACTGCTGCTGATAATAGGGTTTGATATGATCTTGTGGCATGGATGTTCAGTGTAAACATAACCTACAAAAATAATCATTTTTAGTTCATTCTGCATTGGTATTGTCTCAAGTTCACTGCTGGATATAGGCTGCTATTGTCTTCGAGTATGATGTTGTGGCATGGATGTTTAGTGTAAACAAACCTTACAAGAATCATTTTTTTGCAGATACTGTATGATTCTAATTAAAATGTGGATGCAATCAACCCTTGATGATATTGTTGTATGGGTCATACCATCTTTTGTGAAGCTTTACATTCATATCTTTGGAGCGAATAAGTTGCATAATGTAAGTTCTAAACATCCAAATATACTCACAAAAACTTTTGCATTTATAATATAAGTAAATATGTAGGAATCTTAAACCCTCGGCCAGAAATTGCTGAAGAGTACTACCAAGCTCTGCATATATTTGCAAGAAGTGTTGTTGACCACAAAACATCATATCATTATCATATTGTAGGTATAGATATTAATGTGTTTGTTTTTGCAGGTACTTACTGGTCGATAGGAAGCTGCACAACATAGCACATAGAGGAGGAGGTGGCTCGCAAGCTCAGTCAAATCTTATGGGAGCAACACTCTCCAACACAGCGCATGTGGTCATTCAATGTTTGTGGGCCAATAGGGTGATATATTAGGTAACAATGAATAATATTTTAATATTTAGTATTTGTTTATAATTTAGTATTTGTTTTTGCAGTATCAAATTTCATCCAAATCCATTCAGCCGTTTAGCTGTGATTGAACAGCACAAACATTCAAACATCCTTATAAACTTTCGCATTTATAATATTATATAGTAGGATTTATGTAAGAAAGTATGTAGAAATCTTAAACCCAGGGCCAGAAACTGCTGAAGAGTACTATCAAGCTCTGCATTTAATTGCAAAAAGTATTGTTGAGCACTGTAAGCTCGCTTCATGTAATTGTGTTTAAAACATCATATCATATTGTAGGTATAATGTATTTGTTTTTGCAGGTACTTACTGGTTGATAAGAAGCTGCATTAATCTCCTGTAAGTGCTGCTCACCCTCTACACTATGCTGACAGCGGAGGAGGTGGTCTGCAAGCTTAGCCTAATCATAAGGAGAGCACCAGAGGCAGCACTCTCCAGCACAGCGCATGCGGTCATTCTGTGTTTGTGGGCCAATAGGGTGATATATTAGGTTAAGTGTTTCGAGTAAAATCTTTGTAGCGAATATGTTGCATTGTAAATGTTTTTACCACAAACATTAAGTACTTATTCTCAAAGAGGTTCTTTTACGCCTGCGGCTTCGCTAGCGTGGTACCTACATAAAAAGTAGCCTATATGCTATTCCAGACTATAATCTATCTCTGTACCAAATTTCATCCATTCAGCCGTTTAGCCGTGATTGAACCACAAACATCTAAACATCTTTATTAGTAGGATTATTTATCTAAATAGAAATCTTAAACCCTGGGCCAGAAACTGCTGCTGAAGTGTACTATCAAGCTCTGCATTTAATTGCAAGAAGTATTGTTGAGCACTGGAAGCTAGCTTCATGTAATTGTGTTTAAAACATCATCATATCATTATTATATTGTAGGTATAGTATTATGATATAAATGTGAAATAAATATGTTTGTTTTTGCAGGTAATTACTGGTCGATAAGATGCTGCCTTAATCTCCTGTAAGTGCTGCTGTGTGCTGCACAACATAGCACATAAAGCTCATATCCTCTACACTATGATGACAGCGGAGGAGGTGGTTTGCAAGCTTAGCCTAATCTTATGAAGAGCACCAGAGGAAACACTCTCTAACACAGCGCATGTGTTCATTCAATGTGGTGATATATTAGGTAATGAATATTCTATGATGTAATAATAATAATAAAAATATAATTACATTAACACATGGTGGTTTTACTCTTATGAACTATTTATTTATTCATAAATATAGTCATAAAAACAACATTTTACTTATAACTATGGCAATAGGTAAGGCACATAGCTCAAGGAACTGATGACCCTTGATGTTGATTCTTGAGTGGAGACAACGCATTGGCAGAGTTTAGAGTAGGATGCCAATCCGCTAGCTAGATTTACACCGACTAATAAAGACTGCAGGGAACTGTTGGATGCATGCAGGCCGCGCGCATTCACGCTATAACTGTGCCGCAACTGTACGAGTCTCCTTATACCTCACTAATTCAGGAGCACAATTACAGCGGTTCCCATAGGTATCTTTACTCACTGTGCACTTCAAGAAATTACACCATGAGCTCCAGCTATCGTATCTACATACTACGGCATTTGAGAAGGTTATGAAAAAACGTTGGATGAAGAAGACTCAAGACCGTTCGTCTGGGGGTCAGCTTCTAGGGGAGGCCTATGTCCAGTAGTGAACTTTTACAGGCTGTTGATGATGACCCTAGGGTAACATAGTGTCTTCCGAATATCTAGAAGGTAAGTATTTTATCTACAAAACCATAAAACAATTGATTGCAACGTTCTAAACATTGTTTGTTTTGTTTACAAACCACAGACAGATTTTTATTTTCTGGTTGGCTATGGCATCTCAGGCCTTACCACTACAAGTCACTGTCAAGTTCAGTTTTAGTAAGATTGTATGGTGGCTATTTTTCTAAAACCTCGAGGAACCTCTTGGCTCCAACTCGAAAAATAACGATACACGCAATTATTAATAAGTCGATGCTCGATTATGACATAATCTGTAGTAACATCGGCTGTATTTTAAATGACCCTAATACCTAATACACCACCTGATAATTCAGTGCCAAGGAAAATTTGAATGTAACTCGGTATTATTATCCGTATCTACACAAATACATGTGGTAAGTACAAATGGTGATATGTAAAGCCGGTTTTAGTATACGGCACAAATAATCAAAGCAATCACTGTAGCTTTAGGGATCGAAAGAACTCACGTTGTTTTAAATATTTCAAATCGAAATCTATCTAAGGTCATGAAATATTTATTAGGTTGTACAATATGAAAATGTGTTGATAATTCTTAGCTAGATTATAATGTAGCTTAGTAATGCACAACCATTTAATTTGAATGTTTTGGGAACCATTTCGATAGTGCATGACCTAATGTATGGTAGGTATATTGAGGTAATGCCAGAGTTGTACGAAGACACAAGATACAAAGAATGCATTGTTTGTAAGTAGAACCATCATCATCATGCATGACCTAATAAATGGTATTTGGTAAAGTATTATCAGGCTGTGCATTACGTTTTATTTTTATCTCCTACAAGCAAGAATGCATTCACAGAGAATGGTTCGTTGGACAAGTCTGCATAGATAATAGGTAGGTAAATTTATATCTTGTTATTGAAAATCTGTAGATTCTGTAAGTTAATGTAAAATGCTAAAAAAAATTATACCTAAAACACTTACTCATTCAAATACATATATACCTAAGATAATATTTGTGTAGAATGTAATTATAATTCTCACTATCAATACAATAACTAGGTATAGTTGAACCAAGTCATCTTGGTACGTTTGATAGAGTTTGGTGCTAGGTACAGTTACCGCGCCGTCCGTCGGTCGCCGCCGCCGCCGCGACGCAATGTCATACTGTTTATCAAGTTCTAGCTTTTGTTCGCGGTTTCGCTCGCGTAGAACCTACATAATAAAAGTACCCTTTATACTATTCTACTTTAAATACCTGTAAGATATAGAGCTTTTAGGCCTGAACTGACCTGACGCGAAATGCGAAATAAAAAGTAGCTAAGTACGACCCATCCCTACTGGACTACTTAAGTAGATATTTCATACATAATTTCGTGATGGTGCTTACGAGATTGCGCAATGCGAGCAGCTTCTGACAGTGGCGTTCCATCTGTTGGTTGACGCAGTACCTACTAATCCTCAGCGTTCGGCTCCATGCTCCTTGATACTAATTTCTTGTTGGCTATGTCATCTTAGGTTTTCTACCAAAAAACTTTTTCTCCTTTCAGCAACGAATAGGCACGCGAGCTGCTTGCGCGCGACCTCAACAGCAAGGACAACAGATCCAGCGAGCTGCTTGCAGCTCGCGCACAACGCAACCTCAACAGCAAGGACAACAGATCGCGCACAACGCGACATCAAAAAATCTTCGTGTTTCATACAGGATTTGCGTCTATTTTCGCGTTTTCTAAACCCTGTTTTGTATGGAAATCCGAAAATTGCCAGAGTACACCCAAGTTGAACGAAAAAATAGTCTTTATTCGACAATTTCCTCTATTTCCGTAACAATAGGCAGTTCTGTGGCAAAATTTTTATTTTTCTTAATGAAGGCTATGGCATCATTGGTGTTCTACCAATGTCAACTTTATTTTTATTTATTTTTTAGAATGGTCATAGGAAAAAGAATCTCGCGAGCTGCTTGCAGCTCGCGCACAACGCGAAAAACTAGTTATACTATATACAATTAAACTACCACTCACTCACTGACTCATTGACATGGTTGTTCTCCTAGAAGGAGGTGGCGGTTGTTCTAGAAATTTTACATCATTCGTTGGGGCCGTTCAATGGGACCAGAGGAAAAATCCGAAATCTTCGTGTTTCATTCAGGATTTGCGTCTATTTTTGCATTTTCTAAACCCTGTTTTGTATGGAGAAACGAACGCGCAACGAAATTCTGCCACAATTCGGGGGTAGGTGGCGCGGCGGTGGTCAACTTTTACTTTGTTGTTTGTTTTTGCATCTCTCGTGTAAAAAAGTGATGAAATGTGATTGTGTTGAAAGCTGATTCTGCATTTAGTTGTGTTGTTATTGTTACACTCTCCAACACAATGTTTGTGGGAGGCCTAGATGGAATGCAGCACAACACATGAGTTGGGAATGTGGGAAAAAGGTAATGTTGTGACTATTTATTTCTATTTGATGTTGTGATATAACTCATAATAATCAGCCTGTCGATGTTCACTGCTGCTGATAATAGGGTTTGATATGATCTTGTGGCATGGATGTTCAGTGTAAACATAACCTACAAAAATAATCATATTTAGTTCATTCTGCATTGGTATTGTCTCAAGTTCACTGCTGGATATAGGCTGCTATTGTCTTCGAGTATGATGTTGTGGCATGGATGTTTAGTGTAAACAAACCTTACAAGAATCATTTTTTTGCAGATACTGTATGATTCTATGCAATCAACCCTTGATGATATTGTTGTATGGGTCATACCATCTTTTGTGAAGCTTTACATTCATATCTTTGGAGCGAATAAATTGCATAATGTAAGTATTTTCAATGAGGGTCTTATGAGTAAGGATTACTATAAAGGTTGAGCCGTTACTGTGTGATTGAACAACAAATATCCATATATCCTATCTAAACATTTGCATTTATAATATAAGTATGTAGGAATCTTAAACCCTCTGCCAGAAATTGCTGAAGAGTACTTCCAAGCTCTGCATATATTTGCAAGAAGTGTTGTTGACCACAAAACATCATATCATTATCATATTGTAGGTATAGATATTAATGTGTTTGCTTTTGCAGGTACTTACTGGTCGATAGGAAGCTGCACAACATAGCACATAGAGCTCATATCCTCTACACTATGCTGACAGCGGAGGAGGTGGCTCGCAAGCTCAGTCAAATTATACTATATACAATTAAACTACCACTCACTGACTCACTCACTCATTGACATGGTTGTTCTCCTAGAAGGAGGTGGCGGTTGTTCTAGAAATTTTACATCATTCGTTGGGGCCGTTCAATGGGACCAGAGGAAAAATCCGAAATCTTCGTGTTTCATTCAGGATTTGCGTCTATTTTCGCATTTTCTAAACCCTGTTTTGTATGGAGAAACGAACGCGCAACGAAATTCTGCCACAATTCGGGGGTAGGTGGCGCGGCGGTGGTCAACTTTTACTTTGTTGTTTGTTTTTGCATCTCTCGTGTAAAAAAGTGATGAAATGTGATTGTGTTGAAAGCTGATTCTGCATTTAGTTGTGTTGTTATTGTTACACTCTCCAACACAATGTTTGTGGGAGGCCTAGATGGAATGCAGCACAACACATGAGTTGGGAATGTGGGAAAAAGGTAATGTTGTGACTATTTATTTCTATTTGATGTTGTGATATAACTCATAATCAGCCTGTCGAAGTTCACTGCTGCTGATAATAGGGTTTGATATGATCTTGTGGCATGGATGTTCAGTGTAAACATAACCTACAAAAATAATCATTTTTAGTTCATTCTGCATTGGTATTGTCTCAAGTTCACTGCTGGATATAGGCTGCTATTGTCTTCGAGACATTGGTTTGAGTACCAACGGTTTGATATGATGTTGTGGCATGGATGTTTAGTGTAAACAAACCTTACAAGAATCATTTTTTTGCAGATACTGTATGATTCTATGCAATCAACCCTTGATGATATTGTTGTATGGGTCATACCATCTTTTGTGAAGCTTTACATTCATATCTTTGGAGCGAATAAATTGCATAATGTAAGTATTTTCAATGAGGGTCTTATGAGTAAGGATTACTATAAAGGTTGAGCCGTTACTGTGTGATTGAACAACAAATATATAAGTATGTAGGAATCTTAAACCCTCTGCCAGAAATTGCTGAAGAGTACTTCCAAGCTCTGCATATATTTGCAAGAAGTGTTGTTGACCACAAAACATCATATCATTATCATATTGTAGGTATAGATATTAATGTGTTTGCTTTTGCAGGTACTTACTGGTCGATAGGAAGCTGCACAACATAGCACATAGAGCTCATATCCTCTACACTATGCTGACAGCGGAGGAGGTGGCTCGCAAGCTCAGTCAAATCTTATGGGAGCAACACTCTCCAACACAGCGCATGTGGTCATTCAATGTTTGTGGGCCAATAGGGTGATATATTAGGTAACAATGAATAATATTTTAATATTTAGTATTTGTTTTTGCAGTTTATATTTGCTATTCCAGACTATAATCTATCTCTGTATCAAATTTCATCCAAATCCATTCAGCCGTTTAGCTGTGATTGAACAGCACAAACATTCAAACATCCTTATAAACTTTCGCATTTATAATATTATATAGTAGGATTTATGTAAATGATGCTTATAATAGGTAACAGCTTGCTATTGTCTTTGAGACATTGGTCTGAGTACTATTTACTTTCTCTGACAACGGTTTGATATGATGTTGTGGCATGGATGTTTAGTGTAAACAAACCTTACAAGAATCATTTTTTTGCAGATACTGTATGATTCTAATTAAAATGTGGATGCAATCAACCCTTGGTGATATTCTTGTATGGGTCATACCATCTTTTGTGAAGCTTTACATTCATATCTTTGGAGCGAATAAGTTGCATAATGTAAGTATTTTCAATGAGGGTCTTACAAGTAAGGATTACTATAAAGGTTGAGCCGTTACTGTGTGATTGAACAACAAATATCCATATATCCTATCTAAACATTTGCATTTATAATATAAGTATGTAGGAATCTTAAACCCTCTGCCAGAAATTGCTGAAGAGTACTTCCAAGCACTGCATATATTTGCAAGAAGTGTTGTTGACCACAAAACATCATATCATTATCATATTGTAGGTATAGATATTAATGTGTTTGTTTTTGCAGGTACTTACTGGTCGATAGGAAGCTGCACAACATAGCACATAGAGCTCATATCCTCTACACTATGCTGACAGCGGAGGAGGTGGCTCGCAAGCTCAGTCTAATCTAATGGGAGCAACACTCTCCATCACAGCGCATGTGGTCATTCAATGTTTGTGGGCCAATAGGGTGATATATTAGGTAACAATGAATAATATTTTAATATTTAGTATTTGTTTATAATTTAGTATTTGTTTTTGCAGTTTATATTTGCTATTCCAGACTATAATCTATCTCTGTATCAAATTTCATCCAAATCCATTCAGCCGTTTAGCTGTGATTGAACAGCACAAACATTCAAACATCCTTATAAACTTTCGCATTTATAATATTATATAGTAGGATTTATGTAAGAAAGTATGTAGAAATCTTAAACCCAGGGCCAGAAACTGCTGAAGAGTACTATCAAGCTCTGCATTTAATTGCAAAAAGTATTGTTGAGCACTGTAAGCTCGCTTCATGTAATTGTGTTTAAAACATCAGCCGTGATTAAATCTTTATTAGTAGGATTATTTATCTAAATAGAAATCTTAAACCCTGGGCCAGAAACTGCTGCTGAAGAGTACTATCAAGCTCTGCATTTAATTGCAAGAAGTATTGTTGAGCACTGGAAGCTACCTTCATGTAATTGTGTTTAAAACATCATCATATCATTATTATATTGTAGGTATAGTATTATGATATAAATGTGAAATTAATATGTTTGTTTTTGCAGGTAATTACTGGTCGATAAGATGCTGCCTTAATCTCCTGTAAGTGCTGCTGTTGTTCATTCAATGTGGTGATATATTAGGTAATGAATAAGTGGTTATATTCTATGATGTAATAATAATAAAAATATAATTACATTAACACATGGTGGTTTTAATATAGTCATAACAAAAACATTTTACTTATAACTATGAAAATAGGTAAGGCACATAGCTCAAAGAACTGAGGACCCTGACTGATGTTGATTCTTGAGTGGAGACAACGCATTGGCAGAGTTTAGAGTAGGATGCCTATCCGCTAGCTAGATTTACACCGACTAATAAAGACTGCAGGGAACTGTTGGATGCATGCAGGCCGCGCGCATTCACGCTATAATTGTGCCGCAACTATACGAGTCTCCTTATACCTCACTATTTCAGGAGCAAAATTACAGCGGTTCCCATATCTTTACTCACTGTGCACTTCAAGAAATTACACCATGAGCTCCAGCTATCGTATCTACATACTACGGCATTTGAGAAGGTTATGAAAAAACGTTGGATGAAGAAGATTCAAGACCGTTCGTCTGGGGGTCAGCTTCTAGGGGAGGCCTTTGTCCAGTAGTGAACTTTTACAGGCTGTTGATGATGACCCTAGGGTAACATAGTGTCTTCCGAATATCTAGAAGGTAAGTATTTTATCTACAAAACCATAAAACAATTGATTATAATCTTTGAAATTGCAAAGTTCTAAACATTGTTTGTTTGTTTTGTTTATAAACCACAGACAGATTTTTATTTTCTGGTTGGCTATGGCATCTCAGGCCTAACCACAAGTCACTGTCAAGTTCAGTTTTAGTAAGATTGTATGGTGGCTATTTTTCTAAAACCTCGAGGAACCTCTTGGCTCGAACTCGAAAAATAACGATACACGCAATTATTAATAAGTCGATGCTCGATTATGACATAATCTGTAGTAACATCGGCTGTATTTTAAATGACCCTAATACCTAATACACCACCTGATAATTCAGTGCCAAGTAAAATTTGAATGTAACTCGGTATTATTATCCGTATCTACACAAATACATGTGGTAAGTACAAATGGTGATATGTAAAGCCGGTTTTAGTATACGGCACAAATAATCAAAGCAATCACTGTAGGTTTAGGGATCGAAAGAACTCACGTTTGTTTAAATATTTCAAATCGAAATCTATCTAAGGTCATGAAATATTTATTAGGTTGTACAATATGAAAATGTGTTGATAATTCTTAGCTAGATTATAATGTAGCTTAGTAATGCACAACCATTTAATTTTTTAACCATTTTTTTTGTAACCATTGAATGTTTTGGGAACCATTTCGATAGTGCATGACCTAATGTATGGTAGGTATATTGAGGTAATGCCAGAGTTGTACGAAGACACAAGATACAAAGAATGCATTGTTTGTAAGTAGAACCATCATCATCATGCATGACCTAATAAATGGTATTTGGTAAAGTATTATCAGGCTGTGCATTACGTTTTATTTTTATCTCCTACAAGCAAGAATGCATTCACAGAGAATGGTTCGTTCATAGATAAAAAGCAGAGTAGGTAATTATTTTTGTTTTTGACCATAGTTAGCTAACGCGTGAAAAAGAGCGGGCGGGAAAGCCGGAACTTGTCAGAAAAAAAAAAAAAAAAAAGGTTTCTTCCTTCCAAAAATCTTCTACGAATTCATTCTAAACAAAATTACATATTACTGTAAAATTATCTATTAGTTGTTGTCCCACATTACTAATTTGCTCTAATAATAAGATTAAATACCCGTAGAAAGGTACGCCATTTTAGGATGTCCATTGTTGAACAAGCCAAAGAAAACGCCTTGCCGCCCGTAGTGGCCACTACGACAAGGTGACTGAGATTTTAATGCTCCTCGTGTACTACTATCCGTGCCTGATCTGCGGCCACGCGTCTGGTTACTGGTTGCTGTATTATCCATGAATTGTTGAGTGGAATAGCTTTAGGTATATAACCTATCTGCGTTCGCCAACCAGGTTGCTCAGCGTGGTGAGTATGAACAAGCATGTTCCTCCAAATAAATACTTAATTGTTTTGAGTGCAAGCAATACAAGCAACATTGGGCATACTGGAAATCAATGGGAAAGACCTATGTTCAACAGTGGACATTCCAAGGCTGAAATGACAATGGTAAATTTTGGTTGATGTTAGCAGGTGGGTAAGTGCTTTCTTTGATCAAACCAGAAGGTAAAAGTGTCGTGTTTCTAACAGGTTTAGGTCACTGAACATACGGTTTGTTCAAAATTCTATCAAATTACTAGACTTTCTGACTAGACAGATAAGCTAGGTTAAAACTATCTACTCTAACCGGGTGTATATGTAGTACATAGGTAGACTTTGTATCGACTCAGGATACATTTTATGTAAATAAATAAATCAATAACATGCGAGGATCGAATAGTATAATGGCATTTCATAGTTATAGCTTTCTCTCCGGTAAACAAACATGATTATTATGTACCTACCTACATGCTTATGTATGTAGTAAGTATTGTGGATCAACATTAGATATTATTCTACATGTTAATCAATGTAGGTGTGTAATTTTACTTTTATGTATGTAGTAGAGGTATAATTTTATTCATCTCTGCTTGTATTTTTAATTTAGCAAATGGGAGCTGCTCATGTTAGGCAGCATTTAACGCCTTGGAATTGCAAGAGAATGGTTGTGGGAATGGTTGTGGTGCAACCATTACAATAACTTTAAATTGTATGACACAATGCAATTTAAGTTGTAGTACAGAGGATGTCATAGGGTCAATGATGTAAATAAGTGTATTACAATTCATAATTTATAGTATCAAAGCAATCAATTGGTAACCTACATGCTATTCAAACAATGGAAACTCATTACTTATATTATTTTAAAAGTTCATTCTTAACATTACATCACCAAGTAGATCCTATACTATCTATTAGTAGTGGGTCAAAGAGACTGCCATCTGGTGTTTCACATTATTTTTATATTTCAAGAATTGAAGAAGTGGCAATAACAACAACTCTAAAAACAAAAAAATAGTAGTACTGACAAGTCTGCATAGATAATAGGTAGGTAAATTTATATCTTGTTATTGAAAATCTGTAGATTCTGTAAGTTAATGTAAAATGCTAAAAAAAATTATACCTAAAACACTTACTCATTCAAATACATATATACCTAAGATAATATTTGTGTAGAATGTAATTATAATTCTCACTATCAATACAATAACTAGGTATAGTTGAACCAAGTCATCTTGGTACGTTTGATAGAGTTTGGTGCTAGGTACAGTTACCGCGCCGTCCGTCCGTCGGTCGCCGCCGCCGCCGCGACGCAATGTCATACTGTTTATCAAGTTCTAGCTTTTGTTCGCGGTTTCGCTCGCGTAGAACCTACATAAAAAGTACCCTTTATACTATTCTACTTTAAATACCTGTAAGATATAGAGCTTTTAGGCCTGAACTGACCTGACGCGAAATGCGAAATAAAAAGTAGCTAAGTACGACCCATCCCTACTGGACTACTTAAGTAGATATTTCATACATAATTTCGTGATGGTGCTTACGAGATTGCGCAATGCGAGCAGCTTCTGACAGTGGCGTTCCATCTGTTGGTTGACGCAGTACCTACTAATCCTCAGCGTTCGGCTCCATGCTCCTTGATACTAATTTCTTGTTGGCTATGTCATCTTAGGTTTTCTACCAAAAAACTTTTTCTCCTTTCAGCAACGAATAGGCACGCGAGCTGCTTGCAGCTCGCGCACAACGCGACCTCTACAGCAACGATTAGGCACGCGAGCTGCTTGCAGCTCGCGCACAACGCTACCTCGACAGCAACGAATAGGCACGCGAGCTGCTTGCAGCTCGCGCACAACGCGCCCTCGACGGCAACGATTAGGCACGCGAGCTGCTTGCAGCTCGCGCACAACGCGACCTCGCCAGCAACGAATAGGCACGCGAGCTGCTTGCAGCTCGCGCACAACGCGACATCAACAGCAAGGACAACAGATCCAGCGAGCTGCTTGCAGCTCGCGCACAACGCGACATCAACAGCAAGGACAACAGATCCTGCGAGCTGCTTGCAGCTCGCGCACTACGCGACCTCAACAGCAAAGAAAAAAAATCTCATCTCATCTCACGCAACGCAAAATCACTAACCACACAAAAACCATCTCGCGAGCTGCTTGCAGCTCGCGCACAACGCGAAAAACTAGTTATATTATATACAATTAAACTACCACTCACTGACTCACTGACTCATTGACATGGTTGTTCTCCTAGAAGGAGGGTGCGGTTGTTCTAGAAATTTTACGTCATTCGTTGGGGCCATTCAATGGGACCAGAGGAAAAATCCGACATTTTACATGTTTCATACAAAATGTATGATTAATCTCGTGATTTCTAAGGCATGTTTTGTATGAAAATGCGAAAATTTTCAAATTTTTCAAACCAGGAACGAAATTCGAAGAGACATTTCCTTAAAGTTACTTTTCGTATGGAGCGTCCATCCCGGTACATGAGATTCGTTGATTTTGTATGGAGCGGACACTCCGTATTTCACTTTTTCTAAATACTCTACGGGAAAAATATTTTGTCATGTCAACTTTTTTTTTTTTTTTTTTTTTTTCAAGAAAGGCTATGTCGTCTTAGGTTTTCTACCGAATCGTACAGCAACTATAAAATCTCGCGAGCTGCTTGCAGCTCGCGCACAACGCGACCTCAAAAGCAACGTTTAGGCACGCGAGCTGCTTGCAGCTCGCGCACAACGCGCCCTCAAAAGCAACGATTAGGCACGCGAGCTGCGTGCAGCTCGCGCACAACGCGCCCTCGACAGCAACAAATAGGCACGCGAGCTGCGTGCAGCTCGCGCACAACGCGCCCTCGACAGCAACGAATAGGCACGCGAGCTGCGTGCAGCTCGCGCACAACGCGCCCTCGACAGCAACGAATAGGCACGCGAGCTGCGTGCAGCTCGCGCACAACGCAACCTCAACAGCAAGGAAAACAGATCCCGCGAGCTGCGTGCAGCTCGCGCACTACGCAACCTCAACAGCAAGGATAACAGATCCCGCGAGCTGCTTGCAGCTCGCGCACAACGCGAAAAACTAGTTATTTATACTATATACAATTAAACTACCACTCACTGACTCACTGACTCATTGACATGGTTGTTCTCCTAGAAGGAGGTGGCGGTTGTTCTAGAAATTTTACATCATTCGTTGGGGCCGTTCAATGGGACCAGAGGAAAAATCCGAAATCTTCGTGTTTCATTCAGGATTTGCGTCTATTTTCGCATTTTCTAAACCCTGTTTTGTATGGAGAAACGAACGCGCAACGAAATTCTGCCACAATTCGGGGGTAGGTGGCGCGGCGGTGGTCAACTTTTACTTTGTTGTTTGTTTTTGCATCTCTCGTGTAAAAAAGTGATGAAATGTGATTGTGTTGAAAGCTGATTCTGCATTTAGTTGTGTTGTTATTGTTACACTCTCCAACACAATGTTTGTGGGAGGCCTAGATGGAATGCAGCACAACACATGAGTTGGGAATGTGGGAAAAAGGTAATGTTGTGACTATTTATTTCTATTTGATGTTGTGATATAACTCATAATAATCAGCCTGTCGAAGTTCACTGCTGCTGATAATAGGGTTTGATATGATCTTGTGGCATGGATGTTCAGTGTAAACATAACCTACAAAAATAATCATTTTTAGTTCATTCTGCATTGGTATTGTCTCAAGTTCACTGCTGGATATAGGCTGCTATTGTCTTCGAGACATTGGTTTGAGTACCAACGGTTTGATATGATGTTGTGGCATGGATGTTTAGTGTAAACAAACCTTACAAGAATCATTTTTTTGCAGATACTGTATGATTCTATGCAATCAACCCTTGATGATATTGTTGTATGGGTCATACCATCTTTTGTGAAGCTTTACATTCATATCTTTGGAGCGAATAAATTGCATAATGTAAGTATTTTCAATGAGGGTCTTATGAGTAAGGATTACTATAAAGGTTGAGCCGTTACTGTGTGATTGAACAACAAATATCCATATATCCTATCTAAACATTTGCATTTATAATATAAGTATGTAGGAATCTTAAACCCTCTGCCAGAAATTGCTGAAGAGTACTTCCAAGCTCTGCATATATTTGCAAGAAGTGTTGTTGACCACAAAACATCATATCATTATCATATTGTAGGTATAGATATTAATGTGTTTGCTTTTGCAGGTACTTACTGGTCGATAGGAAGCTGCACAACATAGCACATAGAGCTCATATCCTCTACACTATGCTGACAGCGGAGGAGGTGGCTCGCAAGCTCAGTCAAATCTTATGGGAGCAACACTCTCCATCACAGCGCATGTGGTCATTCAATGTTTGTGGGCCAATAGGGTGATATATTAGGTAACAATGAATAATATTTTAATATTTAGTATTTGTTTTTGCAGTTTATATTTGCTATTCCAGACTATAATCTATCTCTGTATCAAATTTCATCCAAATCCATTCAGCCGTTTAGCTGTGATTGAACAGCACAAACATTCAAACATCCTTATAAACTTTCGCATTTATAATATTATATAGTAGGATTTATGTAAATGATGCTTATAATAGGTAACAGCTTGCTATTGTCTTTGAGACATTGGTCTGAGTACTATTTACTTTCTCTGACAACGGTTTGATATGATGTTGTGGCATGGATGTTTAGTGTAAACAAACCTTACAAGAATCATTTTTTTGCAGATACTGTATGATTCTAATTAAAATGTGGATGCAATCAACCCTTGGTGATATTCTTGTATGGGTCATACCATCTTTTGTGAAGCTTTACATTCATATCTTTGGAGCGAATAAGTTGCATAATGTAAGTATTTTCAATGAGGGTCTTACAAGTAAGGATTACTATAAAGGTTGAGCCGTTACTGTGTGATTGAACAACAAATATCCATATATCCTATCTAAACATTTGCATTTATAATATAAGTATGTAGGAATCTTAAACCCTCTGCCAGAAATTGCTGAAGAGTACTTCCAAGCACTGCATATATTTGCAAGAAGTGTTGTTGACCACAAAACATCATATCATTATCATATTGTAGGTATAGATATTAATGTGTTTGTTTTTGCAGGTACTTACTGGTCGATAGGAAGCTGCACAACATAGCACATAGAGCTCATATCCTCTACACTATGCTGACAGCGGAGGAGGTGGCTCGCAAGCTCAGTCTAATCTAATGGGAGCAACACTCTCCATCACAGCGCATGTGGTCATTCAATGTTTGTGGGCCAATAGGGTGATATATTAGGTAACAATGAATAATATTTTAATATTTAGTATTTGTTTATAATTTAGTATTTGTTTTTGCAGTTTATATTTGCTATTCCAGACTATAATCTATCTCTGTATCAAATTTCATCCAAATCCATTCAGCCGTTTAGCTGTGATTGAACAGCACAAACATTCAAACATCCTTATAAACTTTCGCATTTATAATATTATATAGTAGGATTTATGTAAGAAAGTATGTAGAAATCTTAAACCCAGGGCCAGAAACTGCTGAAGAGTACTATCAAGCTCTGCATTTAATTGCAAAAAGTATTGTTGAGCACTGTAAGCTCGCTTCATGTAATTGTGTTTAAAACATCAGCCGTGATTAAATCTTTATTAGTAGGATTATTTATCTAAATAGAAATCTTAAACCCTGGGCCAGAAACTGCTGCTGAAGAGTACTATCAAGCTCTGCATTTAATTGCAAGAAGTATTGTTGAGCACTGGAAGCTACCTTCATGTAATTGTGTTTAAAACATCATCATATCATTATTATATTGTAGGTATAGTATTATGATATAAATGTGAAATTAATATGTTTGTTTTTGCAGGTAATTACTGGTCGATAAGATGCTGCCTTAATCTCCTGTAAGTGCTGCTGTTGTTCATTCAATGTGGTGATATATTAGGTAATGAATAAGTGGTTATATTCTATGATGTAATAATAATAAAAATATAATTACATTAACACATGGTGGTTTTAATATAGTCATAACAAAAACATTTTACTTATAACTATGAAAATAGGTAAGGCACATAGCTCAAAGAACTGAGGACCCTGACTGATGTTGATTCTTGAGTGGAGACAACGCATTGGCAGAGTTTAGAGTAGGATGCCTATCCGCTAGCTAGATTTACACCGACTAATAAAGACTGCAGGGAACTGTTGGATGCATGCAGGCCGCGCGCATTCACGCTATAATTGTGCCGCAACTATACGAGTCTCCTTATACCTCACTATTTCAGGAGCAAAATTACAGCGGTTCCCATATCTTTACTCACTGTGCACTTCAAGAAATTACACCATGAGCTCCAGCTATCGTATCTACATACTACGGCATTTGAGAAGGTTATGAAAAAACGTTGGATGAAGAAGATTCAAGACCGTTCGTCTGGGGGTCAGCTTCTAGGGGAGGCCTTTGTCCAGTAGTGAACTTTTACAGGCTGTTGATGATGACCCTAGGGTAACATAGTGTCTTCCGAATATCTAGAAGGTAAGTATTTTATCTACAAAACCATAAAACAATTGATTATAATCTTTGAAATTGCAAAGTTCTAAACATTGTTTGTTTGTTTTGTTTATAAACCACAGACAGATTTTTATTTTCTGGTTGGCTATGGCATCTCAGGCCTAACCACAAGTCACTGTCAAGTTCAGTTTTAGTAAGATTGTATGGTGGCTATTTTTCTAAAACCTCGAGGAACCTCTTGGCTCGAACTCGAAAAATAACGATACACGCAATTATTAATAAGTCGATGCTCGATTATGACATAATCTGTAGTAACATCGGCTGTATTTTAAATGACCCTAATACCTAATACACCACCTGATAATTCAGTGCCAAGTAAAATTTGAATGTAACTCGGTATTATTATCCGTATCTACACAAATACATGTGGTAAGTACAAATGGTGATATGTAAAGCCGGTTTTAGTATACGGCACAAATAATCAAAGCAATCACTGTAGGTTTAGGGATCGAAAGAACTCACGTTTGTTTAAATATTTCAAATCGAAATCTATCTAAGGTCATGAAATATTTATTAGGTTGTACAATATGAAAATGTGTTGATAATTCTTAGCTAGATTATAATGTAGCTTAGTAATGCACAACCATTTAATTTTTTAACCATTTTTTTTGTAACCATTGAATGTTTTGGGAACCATTTCGATAGTGCATGACCTAATGTATGGTAGGTATATTGAGGTAATGCCAGAGTTGTACGAAGACACAAGATACAAAGAATGCATTGTTTGTAAGTAGAACCATCATCATCATGCATGACCTAATAAATGGTATTTGGTAAAGTATTATCAGGCTGTGCATTACGTTTTATTTTTATCTCCTACAAGCAAGAATGCATTCACAGAGAATGGTTCGTTCATAGATAAAAAGCAGAGTAGGTAATTATTTTTGTTTTTGACCATAGTTAGCTAACGCGTGAAAAAGAGCGGGCGGGAAAGCCGGAACTTGTCAGAAAAAAAAAAAAAAAAAAGGTTTCTTCCTTCCAAAAATCTTCTACGAATTCATTCTAAACAAAATTACATATTACTGTAAAATTATCTATTAGTTGTTGTCCCACATTACTAATTTGCTCTAATAATAAGATTAAATACCCGTAGAAAGGTACGCCATTTTAGGATGTCCATTGTTGAACAAGCCAAAGAAAACGCCTTGCCGCCCGTAGTGGCCACTACGACAAGGTGACTGAGATTTTAATGCTCCTCGTGTACTACTATCCGTGCCTGATCTGCGGCCACGCGTCTGGTTACTGGTTGCTGTATTATCCATGAATTGTTGAGTGGAATAGCTTTAGGTATATAACCTATCTGCGTTCGCCAACCAGGTTGCTCAGCGTGGTGAGTATGAACAAGCATGTTCCTCCAAATAAATACTTAATTGTTTTGAGTGCAAGCAATACAAGCAACATTGGGCATACTGGAAATCAATGGGAAAGACCTATGTTCAACAGTGGACATTCCAAGGCTGAAATGACAATGGTAAATTTTGGTTGATGTTAGCAGGTGGGTAAGTGCTTTCTTTGATCAAACCAGAAGGTAAAAGTGTCGTGTTTCTAACAGGTTTAGGTCACTGAACATACGGTTTGTTCAAAATTCTATCAAATTACTAGACTTTCTGACTAGACAGATAAGCTAGGTTAAAACTATCTACTCTAACCGGGTGTATATGTAGTACATAGGTAGACTTTGTATCGACTCAGGATACATTTTATGTAAATAAATAAATCAATAACATGCGAGGATCGAATAGTATAATGGCATTTCATAGTTATAGCTTTCTCTCCGGTAAACAAACATGATTATTATGTACCTACCTACATGCTTATGTATGTAGTAAGTATTGTGGATCAACATTAGATATTATTCTACATGTTAATCAATGTAGGTGTGTAATTTTACTTTTATGTATGTAGTAGAGGTATAATTTTATTCATCTCTGCTTGTATTTTTAATTTAGCAAATGGGAGCTGCTCATGTTAGGCAGCATTTAACGCCTTGGAATTGCAAGAGAATGGTTGTGGGAATGGTTGTGGTGCAACCATTACAATAACTTTAAATTGTATGACACAATGCAATTTAAGTTGTAGTACAGAGGATGTCATAGGGTCAATGATGTAAATAAGTGTATTACAATTCATAATTTATAGTATCAAAGCAATCAATTGGTAACCTACATGCTATTCAAACAATGGAAACTCATTACTTATATTATTTTAAAAGTTCATTCTTAACATTACATCACCAAGTAGATCCTATACTATCTATTAGTAGTGGGTCAAAGAGACTGCCATCTGGTGTTTCACATTATTTTTATATTTCAAGAATTGAAGAAGTGGCAATAACAACAACTCTAAAAACAAAAAAATAGTAGTACTGACAAGTCTGCATAGATAATAGGTAGGTAAATTTATATCTTGTTATTGAAAATCTGTAGATTCTGTAAGTTAATGTAAAATGCTAAAAAAAATTATACCTAAAACACTTACTCATTCAAATACATATATACCTAAGATAATATTTGTGTAGAATGTAATTATAATTCTCACTATCAATACAATAACTAGGTATAGTTGAACCAAGTCATCTTGGTACGTTTGATAGAGTTTGGTGCTAGGTACAGTTACCGCGCCGTCCGTCCGTCGGTCGCCGCCGCCGCCGCGACGCAATGTCATACTGTTTATCAAGTTCTAGCTTTTGTTCGCGGTTTCGCTCGCGTAGAACCTACATAATAAAAGTACCCTTTATACTATTCTACTTTAAATACCTGTAAGATATAGAGCTTTTAGGCCTGAACTGACCTGACGCGAAATGCGAAATAAAAAGTAGCTAAGTACGACCCATCCCTACTGGACTACTTAAGTAGATATTTCATACATAATTTCGTGATGGTGCTTACGAGATTGCGCAATGCGAGCAGCTTCTGACAGTGGCGTTCCATCTGTTGGTTGACGCAGTACCTACTAATCCTCAGCGTTCGGCTCCATGCTCCTTGATACTAATTTCTTGTTGGCTATGTCATCTTAGGTTTTCTACCAAAAAACTTTTTCTCCTTTCAGCAACGAATAGGCACGCGAGCTGCTTGCAGCTCGCGCACAACGCGACCTCTACAGCAACGATTAGGCACGCGAGCTGCTTGCAGCTCGCGCACAACGCTACCTCGACAGCAACGAATAGGCACGCGAGCTGCTTGCAGCTCGCGCACAACGCGCCCTCGACGGCAACGATTAGGCACGCGAGCTGCTTGCAGCTCGCGCACAACGCGACCTCGCCAGCAACGAATAGGCACGCGAGCTGCTTGCAGCTCGCGCACAACGCGACATCAACAGCAAGGACAACAGATCCAGCGAGCTGCTTGCAGCTCGCGCACAACGCGACATCAACAGCAAGGACAACAGATCCTGCGAGCTGCTTGCAGCTCGCGCACTACGCGACCTCAACAGCAAAGAAAAAAAATCTCATCTCATCTCACGCAACGCAAAATCACTAACCACACAAAAACCATCTCGCGAGCTGCTTGCAGCTCGCGCACAACGCGAAAAACTAGTTATACTATATACAATTAAACTACCACTCACTCACTGACTCATTGACATGGTTGTTCTCCTAGAAGGAGGTGGCGGTTGTTCTAGAAATTTTACATCATTCGTTGGGGCCGTTCAATGGGACCAGAGGAAAAATCCGAAATCTTCGTGTTTCATTCAGGATTTGCGTCTATTTTCGCATTTTCTAAACCCTGTTTTGTATGGAGAAACGAACGCGCAACGAAATTCTGCCACAATTCGGGGGTAGGTGGCGCGGCGGTGGTCAACTTTTACTTTGTTGTTTGTTTTTGCATCTCTCGTGTAAAAAAGTGATGAAATGTGATTGTGTTGAAAGCTGATTCTGCATTTAGTTGTGTTGTTATTGTTACACTCTCCAACACAATGTTTGTGGGAGGCCTAGATGGAATGCAGCACAACACATGAGTTGGGAATGTGGGAAAAAGGTAATGTTGTGACTATTTATTTCTATTTGATGTTGTGATATAACTCATAATCAGCCTGTCGAAGTTCACTGCTGCTGATAATAGGGTTTGATATGATCTTGTGGCATGGATGTTCAGTGTAAACATAACCTACAAAAATAATCATTTTTAGTTCATTCTGCATTGGTATTGTCTCAAGTTCACTGCTGGATATAGGCTGCTATTGTCTTCGAGACATTGGTTTGAGTACCAACGGTTTGATATGATGTTGTGGCATGGATGTTTAGTGTAAACAAACCTTACAAGAATCATTTTTTTGCAGATACTGTATGATTCTATGCAATCAACCCTTGATGATATTGTTGTATGGGTCATACCATCTTTTGTGAAGCTTTACATTCATATCTTTGGAGCGAATAAATTGCATAATGTAAGTATTTTCAATGAGGGTCTTATGAGTAAGGATTACTATAAAGGTTGAGCCGTTACTGTGTGATTGAACAACAAATATCCATATATCCTATCTAAACATTTGCATTTATAATATAAGTATGTAGTAATCTTAAACCCTCTGCCAGAAATTGCTGAAGAGTACTTCCAAGCTCTGCATATATTTGCAAGAAGTGTTGTTGACCACAAAACATCATATCATTATCATATTGTAGGTATAGATATTAATGTGTTTGCTTTTGCAGGTACTTACTGGTCGATAGGAAGCTGCACAACATAGCACATAGAGCTCATATCCTCTACACTATGCTGACAGCGGAGGAGGTGGCTCGCAAGCTCAGTCAAATCTTATGGGAGCAACACTCTCCAACACAGCGCATGTGGTCATTCAATGTTTGTGGGCCAATAGGGTGATATATTAGGTAACAATGAATAATATTTTAATATTTAGTATTTGTTTTTGCAGTTTATATTTGCTATTCCAGACTATAATCTATCTCTGTATCAAATTTCATCCAAATCCATTCAGCCGTTTAGCTGTGATTGAACAGCTCAAACATTCAAACATCCTTATAAACTTTCGCATTTATAATATTATATAGTAGGATTTATGTAAATGATGCTTATAATAGGTAACAGCTTGCTATTGTCTTTGAGACATTGGTCTGAGTACTATTTACTTTCTCTGACAACGGTTTGATATGATGTTGTGGCATGGATGTTTAGTGTAAACAAACCTTACAAGAATCATTTTTTTGCAGATACTGTATGATTCTAATTAAAATGTGGATGCAATCAACCCTTGGTGATATTCTTGTATGGGTCATACCATCTTTTGTGAAGCTTTACATTCATATCTTTGGAGCGAATAAGTTGCATAATGTAAGTATTTTCAATGAGGGTCTTACAAGTAAGGATTACTATAAAGGTTGAGCCGTTACTGTGTGATTGAACAACAAATATCCATATATCCTATCTAAACAATTGCATTTATAATATAAGTATGTAGGAATCTTAAACCCTCTGCCAGAAATTGTTGAAGAGTACTTCCAAGCACTGCATATATTTGCAAGAAGTGTTGTTGACCACAAAACATCATATCATTATCATATTGTAGGTATAGATATTAATGTGTTTGTTTTTGCAGGTACTTACTGGTCGATAGGAAGCTGCACAACATAGCACATAGAGCTCATATCCTCTACACTATGCTGACAGCGGAGGAGGTGGCTCGCAAGCTCAGTCTAATCTAATGGGAGCAACACTCTCCATCACAGCGCATGTGGTCATTCAATGTTTGTGGGCCAATAGGGTGATATATTAGGTAACAATGAATAATATTTTAATATTTAGTATTTGTTTATAATTTAGTATTTGTTTTTGCAGTTTATATTTGCTATTCCAGACTATAATCTATCTCTGTATCAAATTTCATCCAAATCCATTCAGCCGTTTAGCTGTGATTGAACAGCACAAACATTCAAACATCCTTATAAACTTTCGCATTTATAATATTATATAGTAGGATTTATGTAAGAAAGTATGTAGAAATCTTAAACCCAGGGCCAGAAACTGCTGAAGAGTACTATCAAGCTCTGCATTTAATTGCAAAAAGTATTGTTGAGCACTGTAAGCTCGCTTCATGTAATTGTGTTTAAAACATCAGCCGTGATTAAATCTTTATTAGTAGGATTATTTATCTAAATAGAAATCTTAAACCCTGGGCCAGAAACTGCTGCTGAAGAGTACTATCAAGCTCTGCATTTAATTGCAAGAAGTATTGTTGAGCACTGGAAGCTACCTTCATGTAATTGTGTTTAAAACATCATCATATCATTATTATATTGTAGGTATAGTATTATGATATAAATGTGAAATTAATATGTTTGTTTTTGCAGGTAATTACTGGTCGATAAGATGCTGCCTTAATCTCCTGTAAGTGCTGCTGTTGTTCATTCAATGTGGTGATATATTAGGTAATGAATAAGTGGTTATATTCTATGATGTAATAATAATAAAAATATAATTACATTAACACATGGTGGTTTTAATATAGTCATAACAAAAACATTTTACTTATAACTATGAAAATAGGTAAGGCACATAGCTCAAAGAACTGAGGACCCTGACTGATGTTGATTCTTGAGTGGAGACAACGCATTGGCAGAGTTTAGAGTAGGATGCCTATCCGCTAGCTAGATTTACACCGACTAATAAAGACTGCAGGGAACTGTTGGATGCATGCAGGCCGCGCGCATTCACGCTATAATTGTGCCGCAACTATACGAGTCTCCTTATACCTCACTATTTCAGGAGCAAAATTACAGCGGTTCCCATATCTTTACTCACTGTGCACTTCAAGAAATTACACCATGAGCTCCAGCTATCGTATCTACATACTACGGCATTTGAGAAGGTTATGAAAAAACGTTGGATGAAGAAGATTCAAGACCGTTCGTCTGGGGGTCAGCTTCTAGGGGAGGCCTTTGTCCAGTAGTGAACTTTTACAGGCTGTTGATGATGACCCTAGGGTAACATAGTGTCTTCCGAATATCTAGAAGGTAAGTATTTTATCTACAAAACCATAAAACAATTGATTATAATCTTTGAAATTGCAAAGTTCTAAACATTGTTTGTTTGTTTTGTTTATAAACCACAGACAGATTTTTATTTTCTGGTTGGCTATGGCATCTCAGGCCTAACCACAAGTCACTGTCAAGTTCAGTTTTAGTAAGATTGTATGGTGGCTATTTTTCTAAAACCTCGAGGAACCTCTTGGCTCGAACTCGAAAAATAACGATACACGCAATTATTAATAAGTCGATGCTCGATTATGACATAATCTGTAGTAACATCGGCTGTATTTTAAATGACCCTAATACCTAATACACCACCTGATAATTCAGTGCCAAGTAAAATTTGAATGTAACTCGGTATTATTATCCGTATCTACACAAATACATGTGGTAAGTACAAATGGTGATATGTAAAGCCGGTTTTAGTATACGGCACAAATAATCAAAGCAATCACTGTAGGTTTAGGGATCGAAAGAACTCACGTTTGTTTAAATATTTCAAATCGAAATCTATCTAAGGTCATGAAATATTTATTAGGTTGTACAATATGAAAATGTGTTGATAATTCTTAGCTAGATTATAATGTAGCTTAGTAATGCACAACCATTTAATTTTTTAACCATTTTTTTTGTAACCATTGAATGTTTTGGGAACCATTTCGATAGTGCATGACCTAATGTATGGTAGGTATATTGAGGTAATGCCAGAGTTGTACGAAGACACAAGATACAAAGAATGCATTGTTTGTAAGTAGAACCATCATCATCATGCATGACCTAATAAATGGTATTTGGTAAAGTATTATCAGGCTGTGCATTACGTTTTATTTTTATCTCCTACAAGCAAGAATGCATTCACAGAGAATGGTTCGTTCATAGATAAAAAGCAGAGTAGGTAATTATTTTTGTTTTTGACCATAGTTAGCTAACGCGTGAAAAAGAGCGGGCGGGAAAGCCGGAACTTGTCAGAAAAAAAAAAAAAAACTTTCTTCCTTCATATTACTGTAAAATTATCTATTAGTTGTTGTCCCACATTACTAATTTGCTCTAATAATAAGATAAATACCTGTAGAAAGGTACGCCATTTTAGGATGTCCATTGTTGAACAAGCCAAAGAAAACGCCTTGCCGCCCGTAGTGGCCACTACGACAAGGTGACTGAGATTTTAATGCTCCTCGTGTACTACTATCCGTGCCTGATCTGCGGCCACGCGTCTGGTTACTGGTTGCTGTATTATCCATGAATTGTTGAGTGGAATAGCTTTAGGTATATAACCTATCTGCGTTCGCCAACCAGGTTGCTCAGCGTGGTGAGTATGAACAAGCATGTTCCTCCAAATAAATACTTAATTGTTTTGAGTGCAAGCAATACAAGCAACATTGGGCATACTGGAAATCAATGGGAAAGACCTATGTTCAACAGTGGACATTCCAAGGCTGAAATGACAATGGTAAATTTTGGTTGATGTTAGCAGGTGGGTAAGTGCTTTCTTTGATCAAACCAGAAGGTAAAAGTGTCGTGTTTCTAACAGGTTTAGGTCACTGAACATACGGTTTGTTCAAAATTCTATCAAATTACTAGACTTTCTGACTAGACAGATAAGCTAGGTTAAAACTATCTACTCTAACCGGGTGTATATGTAGTACATAGGTAGACTTTGTATCGACTCAGGATACATTTTATGTAAATAAATAAATCAATAACATGCGAGGATCGAATAGTATAATGGCATTTCATAGTTATAGCTTTCTCTCCGGTAAACAAACATGATTATTATGTACCTACCTACATGCTTATGTATGTAGTAAGTATTGTGGATCAACATTAGATATTATTCTACATGTTAATCAATGTAGGTGTGTAATTTTACTTTTATGTATGTAGTAGAGGTATAATTTTATTCATCTCTGCTTGTATTTTTAATTTAGCAAATGGGAGCTGCTCATGTTAGGCAGCATTTAACGCCTTGGAATTGCAAGAGAATGGTTGTGGGAATGGTTGTGGTGCAACCATTACAATAACTTTAAATTGTATGACACAATGCAATTTAAGTTGTAGTACAGAGGATGTCATAGGGTCAATGATGTAAATAAGTGTATTACAATTCATAATTTATAGTATCAAAGCAATCAATTGGTAACCTACATGCTATTCAAACAATGGAAACTCATTACTTATATTATTTTAAAAGTTCATTCTTAACATTACATCACCAAGTAGATCCTATACTATCTATTAGTAGTGGGTCAAAGAGACTGCCATCTGGTGTTTCACATTATTTTTATATTTCAAGAATTGAAGAAGTGGCAATAACAACAACTCTAAAAACAAAAAAATAGTAGTACTGACAAGTCTGCATAGATAATAGGTAGGTAAATTTATATCTTGTTATTGAAAATCTGTAGATTCTGTAAGTTAATGTAAAATGCTAAAAAAAATTATACCTAAAACACTTACTCATTCAAATACATATATACCTAAGATAATATTTGTGTAGAATGTAATTATAATTCTCACTATCAATACAATAACTAGGTATAGTTGAACCAAGTCATCTTGGTACGTTTGATAGAGTTTGGTGCTAGGTACAGTTACCGCGCCGTCCGTCCGTCGGTCGCCGCCGCCGCCGCGACGCAATGTCATACTGTTTATCAAGTTCTAGCTTTTGTTCGCGGTTTCGCTCGCGTAGAACCTACATAATAAAAGTACCCTTTATACTATTCTACTTTAAATACCTGTAAGATATAGAGCTTTTAGGCCTGAACTGACCTGACGCGAAATGCGAAATAAAAAGTAGCTAAGTACGACCCATCCCTACTGGACTACTTAAGTAGATATTTCATACATAATTTCGTGATGGTGCTTACGAGATTGCGCAATGCGAGCAGCTTCTGACAGTGGCGTTCCATCTGTTGGTTGACGCAGTACCTACTAATCCTCAGCGTTCGGCTCCATGCTCCTTGATACTAATTTCTTGTTGGCTATGTCATCTTAGGTTTTCTACCAAAAAACTTTTTCTCCTTTCAGCAACGAATAGGCACGCGAGCTGCTTGCAGCTCGCGCACAACGCGACCTCTACAGCAACGATTAGGCACGCGAGCTGCTTGCAGCTCGCGCACAACGCTACCTCGACAGCAACGAATAGGCACGCGAGCTGCTTGCAGCTCGCGCACAACGCGCCCTCGACGGCAACGATTAGGCACGCGAGCTGCTTGCAGCTCGCGCACAACGCGACCTCGCCAGCAACGAATAGGCACGCGAGCTGCTTGCAGCTCGCGCACAACGCGACATCAACAGCAAGGACAACAGATCCAGCGAGCTGCTTGCAGCTCGCGCACAACGCGACATCAACAGCAAGGACAACAGATCCTGCGAGCTGCTTGCAGCTCGCGCACTACGCGACCTCAACAGCAAAGAAAAAAAATCTCATCTCATCTCACGCAACGCAAAATCACTAACCACACAAAAACCATCTCGCGAGCTGCTTGCAGCTCGCGCACAACGCGAAAAACTAGTTATACTATATACAATTAAACTACCACTCACTCACTGACTCATTGACATGGTTGTTCTCCTAGAAGGAGGTGGCGGTTGTTCTAGAAATTTTACATCATTCGTTGGGGCCGTTCAATGGGACCAGAGGAAAAATCCGAAATCTTCGTGTTTCATTCAGGATTTGCGTCTATTTTCGCATTTTCTAAACCCTGTTTTGTATGGAGAAACGAACGCGCAACGAAATTCTGCCACAATTCGGGGGTAGGTGGCGCGGCGGTGGTCAACTTTTACTTTGTTGTTTGTTTTTGCATCTCTCGTGTAAAAAAGTGATGAAATGTGATTGTGTTGAAAGCTGATTCTGCATTTAGTTGTGTTGTTATTGTTACACTCTCCAACACAATGTTTGTGGGAGGCCTAGATGGAATGCAGCACAACACATGAGTTGGGAATGTGGGAAAAAGGTAATGTTGTGACTATTTATTTCTATTTGATGTTGTGATATAACTCATAATCAGCCTGTCGAAGTTCACTGCTGCTGATAATAGGGTTTGATATGATCTTGTGGCATGGATGTTCAGTGTAAACATAACCTACAAAAATAATCATTTTTAGTTCATTCTGCATTGGTATTGTCTCAAGTTCACTGCTGGATATAGGCTGCTATTGTCTTCGAGACATTGGTTTGAGTACCAACGGTTTGATATGATGTTGTGGCATGGATGTTTAGTGTAAACAAACCTTACAAGAATCATTTTTTTGCAGATACTGTATGATTCTATGCAATCAACCCTTGATGATATTGTTGTATGGGTCATACCATCTTTTGTGAAGCTTTACATTCATATCTTTGGAGCGAATAAATTGCATAATGTAAGTATTTTCAATGAGGGTCTTATGAGTAAGGATTACTATAAAGGTTGAGCCGTTACTGTGTGATTGAACAACAAATATCCATATATCCTATCTAAACATTTGCATTTATAATATAAGTATGTAGTAATCTTAAACCCTCTGCCAGAAATTGCTGAAGAGTACTTCCAAGCTCTGCATATATTTGCAAGAAGTGTTGTTGACCACAAAACATCATATCATTATCATATTGTAGGTATAGATATTAATGTGTTTGCTTTTGCAGGTACTTACTGGTCGATAGGAAGCTGCACAACATAGCACATAGAGCTCATATCCTCTACACTATGCTGACAGCGGAGGAGGTGGCTCGCAAGCTCAGTCAAATCTTATGGGAGCAACACTCTCCAACACAGCGCATGTGGTCATTCAATGTTTGTGGGCCAATAGGGTGATATATTAGGTAACAATGAATAATATTTTAATATTTAGTATTTGTTTTTGCAGTTTATATTTGCTATTCCAGACTATAATCTATCTCTGTATCAAATTTCATCCAAATCCATTCAGCCGTTTAGCTGTGATTGAACAGCTCAAACATTCAAACATCCTTATAAACTTTCGCATTTATAATATTATATAGTAGGATTTATGTAAATGATGCTTATAATAGGTAACAGCTTGCTATTGTCTTTGAGACATTGGTCTGAGTACTATTTACTTTCTCTGACAACGGTTTGATATGATGTTGTGGCATGGATGTTTAGTGTAAACAAACCTTACAAGAATCATTTTTTTGCAGATACTGTATGATTCTAATTAAAATGTGGATGCAATCAACCCTTGGTGATATTCTTGTATGGGTCATACCATCTTTTGTGAAGCTTTACATTCATATCTTTGGAGCGAATAAGTTGCATAATGTAAGTATTTTCAATGAGGGTCTTACAAGTAAGGATTACTATAAAGGTTGAGCCGTTACTGTGTGATTGAACAACAAATATCCATATATCCTATCTAAACAATTGCATTTATAATATAAGTATGTAGGAATCTTAAACCCTCTGCCAGAAATTGTTGAAGAGTACTTCCAAGCACTGCATATATTTGCAAGAAGTGTTGTTGACCACAAAACATCATATCATTATCATATTGTAGGTATAGATATTAATGTGTTTGTTTTTGCAGGTACTTACTGGTCGATAGGAAGCTGCACAACATAGCACATAGAGCTCATATCCTCTACACTATGCTGACAGCGGAGGAGGTGGCTCGCAAGCTCAGTCTAATCTAATGGGAGCAACACTCTCCATCACAGCGCATGTGGTCATTCAATGTTTGTGGGCCAATAGGGTGATATATTAGGTAACAATGAATAATATTTTAATATTTAGTATTTGTTTATAATTTAGTATTTGTTTTTGCAGTTTATATTTGCTATTCCAGACTATAATCTATCTCTGTATCAAATTTCATCCAAATCCATTCAGCCGTTTAGCTGTGATTGAACAGCACAAACATTCAAACATCCTTATAAACTTTCGCATTTATAATATTATATAGTAGGATTTATGTAAGAAAGTATGTAGAAATCTTAAACCCAGGGCCAGAAACTGCTGAAGAGTACTATCAAGCTCTGCATTTAATTGCAAAAAGTATTGTTGAGCACTGTAAGCTCGCTTCATGTAATTGTGTTTAAAACATCAGCCGTGATTAAATCTTTATTAGTAGGATTATTTATCTAAATAGAAATCTTAAACCCTGGGCCAGAAACTGCTGCTGAAGAGTACTATCAAGCTCTGCATTTAATTGCAAGAAGTATTGTTGAGCACTGGAAGCTACCTTCATGTAATTGTGTTTAAAACATCATCATATCATTATTATATTGTAGGTATAGTATTATGATATAAATGTGAAATTAATATGTTTGTTTTTGCAGGTAATTACTGGTCGATAAGATGCTGCCTTAATCTCCTGTAAGTGCTGCTGTTGTTCATTCAATGTGGTGATATATTAGGTAATGAATAAGTGGTTATATTCTATGATGTAATAATAATAAAAATATAATTACATTAACACATGGTGGTTTTAATATAGTCATAACAAAAACATTTTACTTATAACTATGAAAATAGGTAAGGCACATAGCTCAAAGAACTGAGGACCCTGACTGATGTTGATTCTTGAGTGGAGACAACGCATTGGCAGAGTTTAGAGTAGGATGCCTATCCGCTAGCTAGATTTACACCGACTAATAAAGACTGCAGGGAACTGTTGGATGCATGCAGGCCGCGCGCATTCACGCTATAATTGTGCCGCAACTATACGAGTCTCCTTATACCTCACTATTTCAGGAGCAAAATTACAGCGGTTCCCATATCTTTACTCACTGTGCACTTCAAGAAATTACACCATGAGCTCCAGCTATCGTATCTACATACTACGGCATTTGAGAAGGTTATGAAAAAACGTTGGATGAAGAAGATTCAAGACCGTTCGTCTGGGGGTCAGCTTCTAGGGGAGGCCTTTGTCCAGTAGTGAACTTTTACAGGCTGTTGATGATGACCCTAGGGTAACATAGTGTCTTCCGAATATCTAGAAGGTAAGTATTTTATCTACAAAACCATAAAACAATTGATTATAATCTTTGAAATTGCAAAGTTCTAAACATTGTTTGTTTGTTTTGTTTATAAACCACAGACAGATTTTTATTTTCTGGTTGGCTATGGCATCTCAGGCCTAACCACAAGTCACTGTCAAGTTCAGTTTTAGTAAGATTGTATGGTGGCTATTTTTCTAAAACCTCGAGGAACCTCTTGGCTCGAACTCGAAAAATAACGATACACGCAATTATTAATAAGTCGATGCTCGATTATGACATAATCTGTAGTAACATCGGCTGTATTTTAAATGACCCTAATACCTAATACACCACCTGATAATTCAGTGCCAAGTAAAATTTGAATGTAACTCGGTATTATTATCCGTATCTACACAAATACATGTGGTAAGTACAAATGGTGATATGTAAAGCCGGTTTTAGTATACGGCACAAATAATCAAAGCAATCACTGTAGGTTTAGGGATCGAAAGAACTCACGTTTGTTTAAATATTTCAAATCGAAATCTATCTAAGGTCATGAAATATTTATTAGGTTGTACAATATGAAAATGTGTTGATAATTCTTAGCTAGATTATAATGTAGCTTAGTAATGCACAACCATTTAATTTTTTAACCATTTTTTTTGTAACCATTGAATGTTTTGGGAACCATTTCGATAGTGCATGACCTAATGTATGGTAGGTATATTGAGGTAATGCCAGAGTTGTACGAAGACACAAGATACAAAGAATGCATTGTTTGTAAGTAGAACCATCATCATCATGCATGACCTAATAAATGGTATTTGGTAAAGTATTATCAGGCTGTGCATTACGTTTTATTTTTATCTCCTACAAGCAAGAATGCATTCACAGAGAATGGTTCGTTCATAGATAAAAAGCAGAGTAGGTAATTATTTTTGTTTTTGACCATAGTTAGCTAACGCGTGAAAAAGAGCGGGCGGGAAAGCCGGAACTTGTCAGAAAAAAAAAAAAAAAAAAGGTTTCTTCCTTCCAAAAATCTTCTACGAATTCATTCTAAACAAAATTACATATTACTGTAAAATTATCTATTAGTTGTTGTCCCACATTACTAATTTGCTCTAATAATAAGATTAAATACCCGTAGAAAGGTACGCCATTTTAGGATGTCCATTGTTGAACAAGCCAAAGAAAACGCCTTGCCGCCCGTAGTGGCCACTACGACAAGGTGACTGAGATTTTAATGCTCCTCGTGTACTACTATCCGTGCCTGATCTGCGGCCACGCGTCTGGTTACTGGTTGCTGTATTATCCATGAATTGTTGAGTGGAATAGCTTTAGGTATATAACCTATCTGCGTTCGCCAACCAGGTTGCTCAGCGTGGTGAGTATGAACAAGCATGTTCCTCCAAATAAATACTTAATTGTTTTGAGTGCAAGCAATACAAGCAACATTGGGCATACTGGAAATCAATGGGAAAGACCTATGTTCAACAGTGGACATTCCAAGGCTGAAATGACAATGGTAAATTTTGGTTGATGTTAGCAGGTGGGTAAGTGCTTTCTTTGATCAAACCAGAAGGTAAAAGTGTCGTGTTTCTAACAGGTTTAGGTCACTGAACATACGGTTTGTTCAAAATTCTATCAAATTACTAGACTTTCTGACTAGACAGATAAGCTAGGTTAAAACTATCTACTCTAACCGGGTGTATATGTAGTACATAGGTAGACTTTGTATCGACTCAGGATACATTTTATGTAAATAAATAAATCAATAACATGCGAGGATCGAATAGTATAATGGCATTTCATAGTTATAGCTTTCTCTCCGGTAAACAAACATGATTATTATGTACCTACCTACATGCTTATGTATGTAGTAAGTATTGTGGATCAACATTAGATATTATTCTACATGTTAATCAATGTAGGTGTGTAATTTTACTTTTATGTATGTAGTAGAGGTATAATTTTATTCATCTCTGCTTGTATTTTTAATTTAGCAAATGGGAGCTGCTCATGTTAGGCAGCATTTAACGCCTTGGAATTGCAAGAGAATGGTTGTGGGAATGGTTGTGGTGCAACCATTACAATAACTTTAAATTGTATGACACAATGCAATTTAAGTTGTAGTACAGAGGATGTCATAGGGTCAATGATGTAAATAAGTGTATTACAATTCATAATTTATAGTATCAAAGCAATCAATTGGTAACCTACATGCTATTCAAACAATGGAAACTCATTACTTATATTATTTTAAAAGTTCATTCTTAACATTACATCACCAAGTAGATCCTATACTATCTATTAGTAGTGGGTCAAAGAGACTGCCATCTGGTGTTTCACATTATTTTTATATTTCAAGAATTGAAGAAGTGGCAATAACAACAACTCTAAAAACAAAAAAATAGTAGTACTGACAAGTCTGCATAGATAATAGGTAGGTAAATTTATATCTTGTTATTGAAAATCTGTAGATTCTGTAAGTTAATGTAAAATGCTAAAAAAAATTATACCTAAAACACTTACTCATTCAAATACATATATACCTAAGATAATATTTGTGTAGAATGTAATTATAATTCTCACTATCAATACAATAACTAGGTATAGTTGAACCAAGTCATCTTGGTACGTTTGATAGAGTTTGGTGCTAGGTACAGTTACCGCGCCGTCCGTCCGTCGGTCGCCGCCGCCGCCGCGACGCAATGTCATACTGTTTATCAAGTTCTAGCTTTTGTTCGCGGTTTCGCTCGCGTAGAACCTACATAAAAAGTACCCTTTATACTATTCTACTTTAAATACCTGTAAGATATAGAGCTTTTAGGCCTGAACTGACCTGACGCGAAATGCGAAATAAAAAGTAGCTAAGTACGACCCATCCCTACTGGACTACTTAAGTAGATATTTCATACATAATTTCGTGATGGTGCTTACGAGATTGCGCAATGCGAGCAGCTTCTGACAGTGGCGTTCCATCTGTTGGTTGACGCAGTACCTACTAATCCTCAGCGTTCGGCTCCATGCTCCTTGATACTAATTTCTTGTTGGCTATGTCATCTTAGGTTTTCTACCAAAAAACTTTTTCTCCTTTCAGCAACGAATAGGCACGCGAGCTGCTTGCAGCTCGCGCACAACGCGACCTCTACAGCAACGATTAGGCACGCGAGCTGCTTGCAGCTCGCGCACAACGCTACCTCGACAGCAACGAATAGGCACGCGAGCTGCTTGCAGCTCGCGCACAACGCGCCCTCGACGGCAACGATTAGGCACGCGAGCTGCTTGCAGCTCGCGCACAACGCGACCTCGCCAGCAACGAATAGGCACGCGAGCTGCTTGCAGCTCGCGCACAACGCGACATCAACAGCAAGGACAACAGATCCAGCGAGCTGCTTGCAGCTCGCGCACAACGCGACATCAACAGCAAGGACAACAGATCCTGCGAGCTGCTTGCAGCTCGCGTACTACGCGACCTCAACAGCAAAGAAAAAAAATCTCATCTCATCTCACGCAACGCAAAATCACTAACCACACAAAAACCATCTCGCGAGCTGCTTGCAGCTCGCGCACAACGCGAAAAACTAGTTATACTATATACAATTAAACTACCACTCACTCACTGACTCATTGACATGGTTGTTCTCCTAGAAGGAGGTGGCGGTTGTTCTAGAAATTTTACATCATTCGTTGGGGCCGTTCAATGGGACCAGAGGAAAAATCCGAAATCGACGTGTTTCATTCAGGATTTGCGTCTATTTTCGCATTTTCTAAACCCTGTTTTGTATGGAGAAACGAACGCGCAACGAAATTCTGCCACAATTCGGGGGTAGGTGGCGCGGCGGTGGTCAACTTTTACTTTGTTGTTTGTTTTTGCATCTCTCGTGTAAAAAAGTGATGAAATGTGATTGATTCTGCATTTAGTTGTGTTGTTATTGTTACACTCTCCAACACAATGTTTGTGGGAGGCCTAGATGGAATGCAGCACAACACATGAGTTGGGAATGTGGGAAAAAGGTAATGTTGTGACTATTTATTTCTATTTGATGTTGTGATATAACTCATAATCAGCCTGTCGAAGTTCACTGCTGCTGATAATAGGGTTTGATATGATCTTGTGGCATGGATGTTCAGTGTAAACATAACCTACAAAAATAATCATTTTTAGTTCATTCTGCATTGGTATTGTCTCAAGTTCACTGCTGGATATAGGCTGCTATTGTCTTCGAGACATTGGTTTGAGTACCAACGGTTTGATATGATGTTGTGGCATGGATGTTTAGTGTAAACAAACCTTACAAGAATCATTTTTTTGCAGATACTGTATGATTCTATGCAATCAACCCTTGGTGATATTCTTGTATGGGTCATACCATCTTTTGTGAAGCTTTACATTCATATCTTTGGAGCGAATAAATTGCATAATGTAAGTATTTTCAATGAGGGTCTTATGAGTAAGGATTACTATAAAGGTTGAGCCGTTACTGTGTGATTGAACAACAAATATCCATATATCCTATCTAAACATTTGCATTTATAATATAAGTATGTAGGAATCTTAAACCCTCTGCCAGAAATTGCTGAAGAGTACTTCCAAGCTCTGCATATATTTGCAAGAAGTGTTGTTGACCACAAAACATCATATCATTATCATATTGTAGGTATAGATATTAATGTGTTTGCTTTTGCAGGTACTTACTGGTCGATAGGAAGCTGCACAACATAGCACATAGAGCTCATATCCTCTACACTATGCTGACAGCGGAGGAGGTGGCTCGCAAGCTCAGTCAAATCTTATGGGAGCAACACTCTCCAACACAGCGCATGTGGTCATTCAATGTTTGTGGGCCAATAGGGTGATATATTAGGTAACAATGAATAATATTTTAATATTTAGTATTTGTTTTTGCAGTTTATATTTGCTATTCCAGACTATAATCTATCTCTGTATCAAATTTCATCCAAATCCATTCAGCCGTTTAGCTGTGATTGAACAGCACAAACATTCAAACATCCTTATAAACTTTCGCATTTATAATATTATATAGTAGGATTTATGTAAATGATGCTTATAATAGGTAACAGCTTGCTATTGTCTTTGAGACATTGGTCTGAGTACTATTTACTTTCTCTGACAACGGTTTGATATGATGTTGTGGCATGGATGTTTAGTGTAAACAAACCTTACAAGAATCATTTTTTTGCAGATACTGTATGATTCTAATTAAAATGTGGATGCAATCAACCCTTGGTGATATTCTTGTATGGGTCATACCATCTTTTGTGAAGCTTTACATTCATATCTTTGGAGCGAATAAGTTGCATAATGTAAGTATTTTCAATGAGGGTCTTACAAGTAAGGATTACTATAAAGGTTGAGCCGTTACTGTGTGATTGAACAACAAATATCCATATATCCTATCTAAACATTTGCATTTATAATATAAGTATGTAGGAATCTTAAACCCTCTGCCAGAAATTGCTGAAGAGTACTTCCAAGCACTGCATATATTTGCAAGAAGTGTTGTTGACCACAAAACATCATATCATTATCATATTGTAGGTATAGATATTAATGTGTTTGTTTTTGCAGGTACTTACTGGTCGATAGGAAGCTGCACAACATAGCACATAGAGCTCATATCCTCTACACTATGCTGACAGCGGAGGAGGTGGCTCGCAAGCTCAGTCTAATCTAATGGGAGCAACACTCTCCATCACAGCGCATGTGGTCATTCAATGTTTGTGGGCCAATAGGGTGATATATTAGGTAACAATGAATAATATTTTAATATTTAGTATTTGTTTATAATTTAGTATTTGTTTTTGCAGTTTATATTTGCTATTCCAGACTATAATCTATCTCTGTATCAAATTTCATCCAAATCCATTCAGCCGTTTAGCTGTGATTGAACAGCACAAACATTCAAACATCCTTATAAACTTTCGCATTTATAATATTATATAGTAGGATTTATGTAAGAAAGTATGTAGAAATCTTAAACCCAGGGCCAGAAACTGCTGAAGAGTACTATCAAGCTCTGCATTTAATTGCAAAAAGTATTGTTGAGCACTGTAAGCTCGCTTCATGTAATTGTGTTTAAAACATCAGCCGTGATTAAATCTTTATTAGTAGGATTATTTATCTAAATAGAAATCTTAAACCCTGGGCCAGAAACTGCTGCTGAAGAGTACTATCAAGCTCTGCATTTAATTGCAAGAAGTATTGTTGAGCACTGGAAGCTACCTTCATGTAATTGTGTTTAAAACATCATCATATCATTATTATATTGTAGGTATAGTATTATGATATAAATGTGAAATTAATATGTTTGTTTTTGCAGGTAATTACTGGTCGATAAGATGCTGCCTTAATCTCCTGTAAGTGCTGCTGTTGTTCATTCAATGTGGTGATATATTAGGTAATGAATAAGTGGTTTTATTCTATGATGTAATAATAATAAAAATATAATTACATTAACACATGGTGGTTTTAATATAGTCATAACAAAAACATTTTACTTATAACTATGAAAATAGGTAAGGCACATAGCTCAAAGAACTGAGGACCCTGACTGATGTTGATTCTTGAGTGGAGACAACGCATTGGCAGAGTTTAGAGTAGGATGCCTATCCGCTAGCTAGATTTACACCGACTAATAAAGACTGCAGGGAACTGTTGGATGCATGCAGGCCGCGCGCATTCACGCTATAATTGTGCCGCAACTATACGAGTCTCCTTATACCTCACTATTTCAGGAGCAAAATTACAGCGGTTCCCATATCTTTACTCACTGTGCACTTCAAGAAATTAAACCATGAGCTCCAGCTATCGTATCTACATACTACGGCATTTGAGAAGGTTATGAAAAAACGTTGGATGAAGAAGATTCAAGACCGTTCGTCTGGGGGTCAGCTTCTAGGGGAGGCCTTTGTCCAGTAGTGAACTTTTACAGGCTGTTGATGATGACCCTAGGGTAACATAGTGTCTTCCGAATATCTAGAAGGTAAGTATTTTATCTACAAAACCATAAAACAATTGATTATAATCTTTGAAATTGCAAAGTTCTAAACATTGTTTGTTTGTTTTGTTTATAAACCACAGACAGATTTTTATTTTCTGGTTGGCTATGGCATCTCAGGCCTAACCACAAGTCACTGTCAAGTTCAGTTTTAGTAAGATTGTATGGTGGCTATTTTTCTAAAACCTCGAGGAACCTCTTGGCTCCAACTCGAAAAATAACGATACACGCAATTATTAATAAGTCGATGCTCGATTATGACATAATCTGTAGTAACATCGGCTGTATTTTAAATGACCCTAATACCTAATACACCACCTGATAATTCAGTGCCAAGTAAAATTTGAATGTAACTCGGTATTATTATCCGTATCTACACAAATACATGTGGTAAGTACAAATGGTGATATGTAAAGCCGGTTTTAGTATACGGCACAAATAATCAAAGCAATCACTGTAGGTTTAGGGATCGAAAGAACTCACGTTTGTTTAAATATTTCAAATCGAAATCTATCTAAGGTCATGAAATATTTATTAGGTTGTACAATATGAAAATGTGTTGATAATTCTTAGCTAGATTATAATGTAGCTTAGTAATGCACAACCATTTAATTTAATTTTTTAACCATTTTTTTTGTAACCATTGAATGTTTTGGGAACCATTTCGATAGTGCATGACCTAATGTATGGTAGGTATATTGAGGTAATGCCAGAGTTGTACGAAGACACAAGATACAAAGAATGCATTGTTTGTAAGTAGAACCATCATCATCATGCATGACCTAATAAATGGTATTTGGTAAAGTATTATCAGGCTGTGCATTACGTTTTATTTTTATCTCCTACAAGCAAGAATGCATTCACAGAGAATGGTTCGTTCATAGATAAAAAGCAGAGTAGGTAATTATTTTTGTTTTTGACCATAGTTAGCTAACGCGTGAAAAAGAGCGGGCGGGAAAGCCGGAACTTGTCAGAAAAAAAAAAAAAAAAAAAGCTTTCTTCCTTCCAAAAATCTTCTACGAATTCATTCTAAACAAAATTACATATTACTGTAAAATTATCTATTAGTTGTTGTCCCACATTACTAATTTGCTCTAATAATAAGATTAAATACCCGTAGAAAGGTACGCCATTTTAGAATGTCCATTGTTGAACAAGCCAAAGAAAACGCCTTGCCGCCCGTAGTGGCCACTACGACAAGGTGACTGAGATTTTAATGCTCCTCGTGTACTACTATCCGTGCCTGATCTGCGGCCACGCGTCTGGTTACTGGTTGCTGTATTATCCATGAATTGTTGAGTGGAATAGCTTTAGGTATATAACCTATCTGCGTTCGCCAACCAGGTTGCTCAGCGTGGTGAGTATGAACAAGCATGTTCCTCCAAATAAATACTTAATTGTTTTGAGTGCAAGCAATACAAGCAACATTGGGCATACTGGAAATCAATGGGAAAGACCTATGTTCAACAGTGGACATTCCAAGGCTGAAATGACAATGGTAAATTTTGGTTGATGTTAGCAGGTGGGTAAGTGCTTTCTTTGATCAAACCAGAAGGTAAAAGTGTCGTGTTTCTAACAGGTTTAGGTCACTGAACATACGGTTTGTTCAAAATTCTATCAAATTACTAGACTTTCTGACTAGACAGATAAGCTAGGTTAAAACTATCTACTCTAACCGGGTGTATATATAGTACATAGGTAGACTTTGTATCGACTCAGGATACATTTTATGTGAATAAATAAATCAATAACATGCGAGGATTGAATAGTATAATGGCATTTCATAGTTATAGCTTTCTCTCCGGTAAACAAACATGATTATTATGTACCTACCTACATGCTTATGTATGTAGTAAGTATTGTGGATCAACATTAGATATTATTCTACATGTTAATCAATGTAGGTGTGTAATTACTTTTATGTATGTAGTAGAGGTATAATTTTATTAATCTCTGCTTGTATTTTTAATTTAGCAAATGGGAGCTGCTCATGTTAGGCAGCATTTAACGCCTTGGAATTGCAAGAGAATGGTTGTGGTAATGGTTGTGGTGCAACCATAACAATAACTTTAAATTGTATGACACAATGCAATTTAAGTTGTAGTACAGAGGATGTCATAGGGTCAATGATGTAAATAAGTGTATTACAATTCATAATTTATAGTATCAAAGCAATCAATTGGTAACCTACATGCTATTCAAACAATGGAAACTCATTACTTATATTATTTTAAAAGTTCATTCTTAACATTACATCACCAAGTAGATCCTATACTATCTATTAGTAGTGGGTCAAAGAGACTGCCATCTGGTGTTTCACATTATTTTTATATTTCAAGAATTGAAGAAGTGGCAATAACAACAACTCTAAAAACAAAAAAATAGTAGTACTGACAAGTCTGCATAGATAATAGGTAGGTAAATTTATATCTTGTTATTGAAAATCTGTAGATTCTGTAAGTTAATGTAAAATGCTAAAAAAAATTATACCTAAAACACTTACTCATTCAAATACATATATACCTAAGATAAGATTTGTGTAGAATGTAATTATAATTCTCACTATCAATACAATAACTAGGTATAGTAATTATATAGCACAATAGCACAACGCAACCTCAACAGCAAGGACAACAGATCGCGCACAACGCGACATCAAAAAATCTTCGTGTTTCATACAGGATTTGCGTCTATTTTCGCGTTTTCTAAACCCTGTTTTGTATGGAAATCCGAAAATTGCCAGAGTACACCCAAGTTGAACGAAAAAATAGTCTTTATTCGACAATTTCCTCTATTTCCGTAACAATAGGCAGTTCTGTGGCAAAATTTTTATTTTTCTTAATGAAGGCTATGGCATCATTGGTGTTCTACCAATGTCAACTTTTTTTTTATTTATTTTTAGAATGGCCATAGGAAAAAGAATCTCGCGAGCTGCTTGCAGCTCGCGCACAACGCGAAAAACTAGTTATACTATATACAATTAAACTACCACTCACTGACTCACTGACTCATTGACATGGTTGTTCTCCTAGAAGGAGGTGGCGGTTGTTCTAGAAATTTTACATCATTCGTTGGGGCCGTTCAATGGGACCAGAGGAAAAATCCGAAATCTTCGTGTTTCATTCAGGATTTGCGTCTATTTTCGCATTTTCTAAACCCTGTTTTGTATGGAGAAACGAACGCGCAACGAAATTCTGCCACAATTCGGGGGTAGGTGGCGCGGCGGTGGTCAACTTTTACTTTGTTGTTTGTTTTTGCATCTCTCGTGTAAAAAAGTGATGAAATGTGATTGTGTTGAAAGCTGATTCTGCATTTAGTTGTGTTGTTATTGTTACACTCTCCAACACAATGTTTGTGGGAGGCCTAGATGGAATGCAGCACAACACATGAGTTGGGAATGTGGGAAAAAGGTAATGTTGTGACTATTTATTTCTATTTGATGTTGTGATATAACTCATAATAATCAGCCTGTCGAAGTTCACTGCTGCTGATAATAGGGTTTGATATGATCTTGTGGCATGGATGTTCAGTGTAAACATAACCTACAAAAATAATCATTTTTAGTTCATTCTGCATTGGTATTGTCTCAAGTTCACTGCTGGATATAGGCTGCTATTGTCTTCGAGACATTGGTTTGAGTACCAACGGTTTGATATGATGTTGTGGCATGGATGTTTAGTGTAAACAAACCTTACAAGAATCATTTTTTTGCAGATACTGTATGATTCTATGCAATCAACCCTTGGTGATATTCTTGTATGGGTCATACCATCTTTTGTGAAGCTTTACATTCATATCTTTGGAGCGAATAAATTGCATAATGTAAGTATTTTCAATGAGGGTCTTATGAGTAAGGATTACTATAAAGGTTGAGCCGTTACTGTGTGATTGAACAACAAATATCCATATATCCTATCTAAACATTTGCATTTATAATATAAGTATGTAGGAATCTTAAACCCTCTGCCAGAAATTGCTGAAGAGTACTTCCAAGCTCTGCATATATTTGCAAGAAGTGTTGTTGACCACAAAACATCATATCATTATCATATTGTAGGTATAGATATTAATGTGTTTGCTTTTGCAGGTACTTACTGGTCGATAGGAAGCTGCACAACATAGCACATAGAGCTCATATCCTCTACACTATGCTGACAGCGGAGGAGGTGGCTCGCAAGCTCAGTCAAATCTTATGGGAGCAACACTCTCCAACACAGCGCATGTGGTCATTCAATGTTTGTGGGCCAATAGGGTGATATATTAGGTAACAATGAATAATATTTTAATATTTAGTATTTGTTTTTGCAGTTTATATTTGCTATTCCAGACTATAATCTATCTCTGTATCAAATTTCATCCAAATCCATTCAGCCGTTTAGCTGTGATTGAACAGCACAAACATTCAAACATCCTTATAAACTTTCGCATTTATAATATTATATAGTAGGATTTATGTAAATGATGCTTATAATAGGTAACAGCTTGCTATTGTCTTTGAGACATTGGTCTGAGTACTATTTACTTTCTCTGACAACGGTTTGATATGATGTTGTGGCATGGATGTTTAGTGTAAACAAACCTTACAAGAATCATTTTTTTGCAGATACTGTATGATTCTAATTAAAATGTGGATGCAATCAACCCTTGGTGATATTCTTGTATGGGTCATACCATCTTTTGTGAAGCTTTACATTCATATCTTTGGAGCGAATAAGTTGCATAATGTAAGTATTTTCAATGAGGGTCTTACAAGTAAGGATTACTATAAAGGTTGAGCCGTTACTGTGTGATTGAACAACAAATATCCATATATCCTATCTAAACATTTGCATTTATAATATAAGTATGTAGGAATCTTAAACCCTCTGCCAGAAATTGCTGAAGAGTACTTCCAAGCACTGCATATATTTGCAAGAAGTGTTGTTGACCACAAAACATCATATCATTATCATATTGTAGGTATAGATATTAATGTGTTTGTTTTTGCAGGTACTTACTGGTCGATAGGAAGCTGCACAACATAGCACATAGAGCTCATATCCTCTACACTATGCTGACAGCGGAGGAGGTGGCTCGCAAGCTCAGTCTAATCTAATGGGAGCAACACTCTCCATCACAGCGCATGTGGTCATTCAATGTTTGTGGGCCAATAGGGTGATATATTAGGTAACAATGAATAATATTTTAATATTTAGTATTTGTTTATAATTTAGTATTTGTTTTTGCAGTTTATATTTGCTATTCCAGACTATAATCTATCTCTGTATCAAATTTCATCCAAATCCATTCAGCCGTTTAGCTGTGATTGAACAGCACAAACATTCAAACATCCTTATAAACTTTCGCATTTATAATATTATATAGTAGGATTTATGTAAGAAAGTATGTAGAAATCTTAAACCCAGGGCCAGAAACTGCTGAAGAGTACTATCAAGCTCTGCATTTAATTGCAAAAAGTATTGTTGAGCACTGTAAGCTCGCTTCATGTAATTGTGTTTAAAACATCAGCCGTGATTAAATCTTTATTAGTAGGATTATTTATCTAAATAGAAATCTTAAACCCTGGGCCAGAAACTGCTGCTGAAGAGTACTATCAAGCTCTGCATTTAATTGCAAGAAGTATTGTTGAGCACTGGAAGCTACCTTCATGTAATTGTGTTTAAAACATCATCATATCATTATTATATTGTAGGTATAGTATTATGATATAAATGTGAAATTAATATGTTTGTTTTTGCAGGTAATTACTGGTCGATAAGATGCTGCCTTAATCTCCTGTAAGTGCTGCTGTTGTTCATTCAATGTGGTGATATATTAGGTAATGAATAAGTGGTTTTATTCTATGATGTAATAATAATAAAAATATAATTACATTAACACATGGTGGTTTTAATATAGTCATAACAAAAACATTTTACTTATAACTATGAAAATAGGTAAGGCACATAGCTCAAAGAACTGAGGACCCTGACTGATGTTGATTCTTGAGTGGAGACAACGCATTGGCAGAGTTTAGAGTAGGATGCCTATCCGCTAGCTAGATTTACACCGACTAATAAAGACTGCAGGGAACTGTTGGATGCATGCAGGCCGCGCGCATTCACGCTATAATTGTGCCGCAACTATACGAGTCTCCTTATACCTCACTATTTCAGGAGCAAAATTACAGCGGTTCCCATATCTTTACTCACTGTGCACTTCAAGAAATTAAACCATGAGCTCCAGCTATCGTATCTACATACTACGGCATTTGAGAAGGTTATGAAAAAACGTTGGATGAAGAAGATTCAAGACCGTTCGTCTGGGGGTCAGCTTCTAGGGGAGGCCTTTGTCCAGTAGTGAACTTTTACAGGCTGTTGATGATGACCCTAGGGTAACATAGTGTCTTCCGAATATCTAGAAGGTAAGTATTTTATCTACAAAACCATAAAACAATTGATTATAATCTTTGAAATTGCAAAGTTCTAAACATTGTTTGTTTGTTTTGTTTATAAACCACAGACAGATTTTTATTTTCTGGTTGGCTATGGCATCTCAGGCCTAACCACAAGTCACTGTCAAGTTCAGTTTTAGTAAGATTGTATGGTGGCTATTTTTCTAAAACCTCGAGGAACCTCTTGGCTCCAACTCGAAAAATAACGATACACGCAATTATTAATAAGTCGATGCTCGATTATGACATAATCTGTAGTAACATCGGCTGTATTTTAAATGACCCTAATACCTAATACACCACCTGATAATTCAGTGCCAAGTAAAATTTGAATGTAACTCGGTATTATTATCCGTATCTACACAAATACATGTGGTAAGTACAAATGGTGATATGTAAAGCCGGTTTTAGTATACGGCACAAATAATCAAAGCAATCACTGTAGGTTTAGGGATCGAAAGAACTCACGTTTGTTTAAATATTTCAAATCGAAATCTATCTAAGGTCATGAAATATTTATTAGGTTGTACAATATGAAAATGTGTTGATAATTCTTAGCTAGATTATAATGTAGCTTAGTAATGCACAACCATTTAATTTGAATGTTTTGGGAACCATTTCGATAGTGCATGACCTAATGTATGGTAGGTATATTGAGGTAATGCCAGAGTTGTACGAAGACACAAGATACAAAGAATGCATTGTTTGTAAGTAGAACCATCATCATCATGCATGACCTAATAAATGGTATTTGGTAAAGTATTATCAGGCTGTGCATTACGTTTTATTTTTATCTCCTACAAGCAAGAATGCATTCACAGAGAATGGTTCGTTCATAGATAAAAAGCAGAGTAGGTAATTATTTTTGTTTTTGACCATAGTTAGCTAACGCGTGAAAAAGAGCGGGCGGGAAAGCCGGAACTTGTCAGAAAAAAAAAAAAAAAAAAAGCTTTCTTCCTTCCAAAAATCTTCTACGAATTCATTCTAAACAAAATTACATATTACTGTAAAATTATCTATTAGTTGTTGTCCCACATTACTAATTTGCTCTAATAATAAGATTAAATACCCGTAGAAAGGTACGCCATTTTAGAATGTCCATTGTTGAACAAGCCAAAGAAAACGCCTTGCCGCCCGTAGTGGCCACTACGACAAGGTGACTGAGATTTTAATGCTCCTCGTGTACTACTATCCGTGCCTGATCTGCGGCCACGCGTCTGGTTACTGGTTGCTGTATTATCCATGAATTGTTGAGTGGAATAGCTTTAGGTATATAACCTATCTGCGTTCGCCAACCAGGTTGCTCAGCGTGGTGAGTATGAACAAGCATGTTCCTCCAAATAAATACTTAATTGTTTTGAGTGCAAGCAATACAAGCAACATTGGGCATACTGGAAATCAATGGGAAAGACCTATGTTCAACAGTGGACATTCCAAGGCTGAAATGACAATGGTAAATTTTGGTTGATGTTAGCAGGTGGGTAAGTGCTTTCTTTGATCAAACCAGAAGGTAAAAGTGTCGTGTTTCTAACAGGTTTAGGTCACTGAACATACGGTTTGTTCAAAATTCTATCAAATTACTAGACTTTCTGACTAGACAGATAAGCTAGGTTAAAACTATCTACTCTAACCGGGTGTATATATAGTACATAGGTAGACTTTGTATCGACTCAGGATACATTTTATGTGAATAAATAAATCAATAACATGCGAGGATTGAATAGTATAATGGCATTTCATAGTTATAGCTTTCTCTCCGGTAAACAAACATGATTATTATGTACCTACCTACATGCTTATGTATGTAGTAAGTATTGTGGATCAACATTAGATATTATTCTACATGTTAATCAATGTAGGTGTGTAATTACTTTTATGTATGTAGTAGAGGTATAATTTTATTAATCTCTGCTTGTATTTTTAATTTAGCAAATGGGAGCTGCTCATGTTAGGCAGCATTTAACGCCTTGGAATTGCAAGAGAATGGTTGTGGTAATGGTTGTGGTGCAACCATAACAATAACTTTAAATTGTATGACACAATGCAATTTAAGTTGTAGTACAGAGGATGTCATAGGGTCAATGATGTAAATAAGTGTATTACAATTCATAATTTATAGTATCAAAGCAATCAATTGGTAACCTACATGCTATTCAAACAATGGAAACTCATTACTTATATTATTTTAAAAGTTCATTCTTAACATTACATCACCAAGTAGATCCTATACTATCTATTAGTAGTGGGTCAAAGAGACTGCCATCTGGTGTTTCACATTATTTTTATATTTCAAGAATTGAAGAAGTGGCAATAACAACAACTCTAAAAACAAAAAAATAGTAGTACTGACAAGTCTGCATAGATAATAGGTAGGTAAATTTATATCTTGTTATTGAAAATCTGTAGATTCTGTAAGTTAATGTAAAATGCTAAAAAAAATTATACCTAAAACACTTACTCATTCAAATACATATATACCTAAGATAAGATTTGTGTAGAACGTAATTATAATTCTCACTATCAATACAATAACTAGGTATAGTAATTATATAGCACAATAGCACAACGCAACCTCAACAGCAAGGACAACAGATCGCGCACAACGCGACATCAAAAAATCTTCGTGTTTCATACAGGATTTGCGTCTATTTTCGCGTTTTCTAAACCCTGTTTTGTATGGAAATCCGAAAATTGCCAGAGTACACCCAAGTTGAACGAAAAAATAGTCTTTATTCGACAATTTCCTCTATTTCCGTAACAATAGGCAGTTCTGTGGCAAAATTTTTATTTTTCTTAATGAAGGCTATGGCATCATTGGTGTTCTACCAATGTCAACTTTTTTTTTATTTATTTTTAGAATGGCCATAGGAAAAAGAATCTCGCGAGCTGCTTGCAGCTCGCGCACAACGCGAAAAACTAGTTATACTATATACAATTAAACTACCACTCACTCACTCACTCATTGACATGGTTGTTCTCCTAGAAGGAGGTGTCGGTTGTTCTAGAAATTTTACGTCATTCGTTGGGGCCATTCAATGGGACCAGAGGAAAAATCCTAAATCGACGTGTTTCATTCAGGATTTGCGTCTATTTTCGCATTTTCTAAACCCTGTTTTGTATGGAGAAACGAACGCGCAACGAAATTCTGCCACAATTCGGGGGTAGGTGGCGCGGCGGTGGTCAACTTTTACTTTGTTGTTTGTTTTTGCATCTCTCGTGTAATAAAGTGATGAAAACGCTGAATGATGATCTTGTGATGTGATTGTGTTTATGTTGTTATTGTTACACTCTCCAACACAATGTTTGTGGGAGGCCTAGATGGAATGCAGCACAACACATGAGTTGGGAATGTGGGAAAAAGGTAATGTTGTGACTATTTATTTCTATTTGATGTTGTGATATAACTCATAATCAGCCTGTCGAAGTTCACTGCTGCTGATAATAGGGTTTGATATGATCTTGTGGCATGGATGTTCAGTGTAAACATAACCTACAAAAATAATCATTTTTAGTTCATTCTGCATTGGTATTGTCTCAAGTTCACTGCTGGATATAGGCTGCTATTGTCTTCGAGTATGATGTTGTGGCATGGATGTTTAGTGTAAACAAACCTTACAAGAATCATTTTTTTGCAGATACTGTATGATTCTATGCAATCAACCCTTGATGATATTGTTGTATGGGTCATACCATCTTTTGTGAAGCTTTACATTCATATCTTTGGAGCGAATAAATTGCATAATGTAAGTATTTTCAATGAGGGTCTTATGAGTAAGGATTACTATAAAGGTTGAGCCGTTACTGTGTGATTGAACAACAAATATCCATATATCCTATCTAAACATTTGCATTTATAATATAAGTATGTAGGAATCTTAAACCCTCTGCCAGAAATTGCTGAAGAGTACTTCCAAGCTCTGCATATATTTGCAAGAAGTGTTGTTGACCACAAAACATCATATCATTATCATATTGTAGGTATAGATATTAATGTGTTTGCTTTTGCAGGTACTTACTGGTCGATAGGAAGCTGCACAACATAGCACATAGAGCTCATATCCTCTACACTATGCTGACAGCGGAGGAGGTGGCTCGCAAGCTCAGTCAAATCTTATGGGAGCAACACTCTCCAACACAGCGCATGTGGTCATTCAATGTTTGTGGGCCAATAGGGTGATATATTAGGTAACAATGAATAATATTTTAATATTTAGTATTTGTTTTTGCAGTTTATATTTGCTATTCCAGACTATAATCTATCTCTGTATCAAATTTCATCCAAATCCATTCAGCCGTTTAGCTGTGATTGAACAGCACAAACATTCAAACATCCTTATAAACTTTCGCATTTATAATATTATATAGTAGGATTTATGTAAATGATGCTTATAATAGGTAACAGCTTGCTATTGTCTTTGAGACATTGGTCTGAGTACTATTTACTTTCTCTGACAACGGTTTGATATGATGTTGTGGCATGGATGTTTAGTGTAAACAAACCTTACAAGAATCATTTTTTTGCAGATACTGTATGATTCTAATTAAAATGTGGATGCAATCAACCCTTGGTGATATTCTTGTATGGGTCATACCATCTTTTGTGAAGCTTTACATTCATATCTTTGGAGCGAATAAGTTGCATAATGTAAGTATTTTCAATGAGGGTCTTACAAGTAAGGATTACTATAAAGGTTGAGCCGTTACTGTGTGATTGAACAACAAATATCCATATATCCTATCTAAACATTTGCATTTATAATATAAGTATGTAGGAATCTTAAACCCTCTGCCAGAAATTGCTGAAGAGTACTTCCAAGCACTGCATATATTTGCAAGAAGTGTTGTTGACCACAAAACATCATATCATTATCATATTGTAGGTATAGATATTAATGTGTTTGTTTTTGCAGGTACTTACTGGTCGATAGGAAGCTGCACAACATAGCACATAGAGCTCATATCCTCTACACTATGCTGACAGCGGAGGAGGTGGCTCGCAAGCTCAGTCTAATCTAATGGGAGCAACACTCTCCATCACAGCGCATGTGGTCATTCAATGTTTGTGGGCCAATAGGGTGATATATTAGGTAACAATGAATAATATTTTAATATTTAGTATTTGTTTATAATTTAGTATTTGTTTTTGCAGTTTATATTTGCTATTCCAGACTATAATCTATCTCTGTATCAAATTTCATCCAAATCCATTCAGCCGTTTAGCTGTGATTGAACAGCACAAACATTCAAACATCCTTATAAACTTTCGCATTTATAATATTATATAGTAGGATTTATGTAAGAAAGTATGTAGAAATCTTAAACCCAGGGCCAGAAACTGCTGAAGAGTACTATCAAGCTCTGCATTTAATTGCAAAAAGTATTGTTGAGCACTGTAAGCTCGCTTCATGTAATTGTGTTTAAAACATCAGCCGTGATTAAATCTTTATTAGTAGGATTATTTATCTAAATAGAAATCTTAAACCCTGGGCCAGAAACTGCTGCTGAAGAGTACTATCAAGCTCTGCATTTAATTGCAAGAAGTATTGTTGAGCACTGGAAGCTACCTTCATGTAATTGTGTTTAAAACATCATCATATCATTATTATATTGTAGGTATAGTATTATGATATAAATGTGAAATTAATATGTTTGTTTTTGCAGGTAATTACTGGTCGATAAGATGCTGCCTTAATCTCCTGTAAGTGCTGCTGTTGTTCATTCAATGTGGTGATATATTAGGTAATGAATAAGTGGTTATATTCTATGATGTAATAATAATAAAAATATAATTACATTAACACATGGTGGTTTTAATATAGTCATAACAAAAACATTTTACTTATAACTATGAAAATAGGTAAGGCACATAGCTCAAAGAACTGAGGACCCTGACTGATGTTGATTCTTGAGTGGAGACAACGCATTGGCAGAGTTTAGAGTAGGATGCCTATCCGCTAGCTAGATTTACACCGACTAATAAAGACTGCAGGGAACTGTTGGATGCATGCAGGCCGCGCGCATTCACGCTATAATTGTGCCGCAACTATACGAGTCTCCTTATACCTCACTATTTCAGGAGCAAAATTACAGCGGTTCCCATATCTTTACTCACTGTGCACTTCAAGAAATTACACCATGAGCTCCAGCTATCGTATCTACATACTACGGCATTTGAGAAGGTTATGAAAAAACGTTGGATGAAGAAGATTCAAGACCGTTCGTCTGGGGGTCAGCTTCTAGGGGAGGCCTTTGTCCAGTAGTGAACTTTTACAGGCTGTTGATGATGACCCTAGGGTAACATAGTGTCTTCCGAATATCTAGAAGGTAAGTATTTTATCTACAAAACCATAAAACAATTGATTATAATCTTTGAAATTGCAAAGTTCTAAACATTGTTTGTTTGTTTTGTTTATAAACCACAGACAGATTTTTATTTTCTGGTTGGCTATGGCATCTCAGGCCTAACCACAAGTCACTGTCAAGTTCAGTTTTAGTAAGATTGTATGGTGGCTATTTTTCTAAAACCTCGAGGAACCTCTTGGCTCGAACTCGAAAAATAACGATACACGCAATTATTAATAAGTCGATGCTCGATTATGACATAATCTGTAGTAACATCGGCTGTATTTTAAATGACCCTAATACCTAATACACCACCTGATAATTCAGTGCCAAGTAAAATTTGAATGTAACTCGGTATTATTATCCGTATCTACACAAATACATGTGGTAAGTACAAATGGTGATATGTAAAGCCGGTTTTAGTATACGGCACAAATAATCAAAGCAATCACTGTAGGTTTAGGGATCGAAAGAACTCACGTTTGTTTAAATATTTCAAATCGAAATCTATCTAAGGTCATGAAATATTTATTAGGTTGTACAATATGAAAATGTGTTGATAATTCTTAGCTAGATTATAATGTAGCTTAGTAATGCACAACCATTTAATTTTTTAACCATTTTTTTTGTAACCATTGAATGTTTTGGGAACCATTTCGATAGTGCATGACCTAATGTATGGTAGGTATATTGAGGTAATGCCAGAGTTGTACGAAGACACAAGATACAAAGAATGCATTGTTTGTAAGTAGAACCATCATCATCATGCATGACCTAATAAATGGTATTTGGTAAAGTATTATCAGGCTGTGCATTACGTTTTATTTTTATCTCCTACAAGCAAGAATGCATTCACAGAGAATGGTTCGTTCATAGATAAAAAGCAGAGTAGGTAATTATTTTTGTTTTTGACCATAGTTAGCTAACGCGTGAAAAAGAGCGGGCGGGAAAGCCGGAACTTGTCAGAAAAAAAAAAAAAAAAAAGGTTTCTTCCTTCCAAAAATCTTCTACGAATTCATTCTAAACAAAATTACATATTACTGTAAAATTATCTATTAGTTGTTGTCCCACATTACTAATTTGCTCTAATAATAAGATTAAATACCCGTAGAAAGGTACGCCATTTTAGGATGTCCATTGTTGAACAAGCCAAAGAAAACGCCTTGCCGCCCGTAGTGGCCACTACGACAAGGTGACTGAGATTTTAATGCTCCTCGTGTACTACTATCCGTGCCTGATCTGCGGCCACGCGTCTGGTTACTGGTTGCTGTATTATCCATGAATTGTTGAGTGGAATAGCTTTAGGTATATAACCTATCTGCGTTCGCCAACCAGGTTGCTCAGCGTGGTGAGTATGAACAAGCATGTTCCTCCAAATAAATACTTAATTGTTTTGAGTGCAAGCAATACAAGCAACATTGGGCATACTGGAAATCAATGGGAAAGACCTATGTTCAACAGTGGACATTCCAAGGCTGAAATGACAATGGTAAATTTTGGTTGATGTTAGCAGGTGGGTAAGTGCTTTCTTTGATCAAACCAGAAGGTAAAAGTGTCGTGTTTCTAACAGGTTTAGGTCACTGAACATACGGTTTGTTCAAAATTCTATCAAATTACTAGACTTTCTGACTAGACAGATAAGCTAGGTTAAAACTATCTACTCTAACCGGGTGTATATGTAGTACATAGGTAGACTTTGTATCGACTCAGGATACATTTTATGTAAATAAATAAATCAATAACATGCGAGGATCGAATAGTATAATGGCATTTCATAGTTATAGCTTTCTCTCCGGTAAACAAACATGATTATTATGTACCTACCTACATGCTTATGTATGTAGTAAGTATTGTGGATCAACATTAGATATTATTCTACATGTTAATCAATGTAGGTGTGTAATTTTACTTTTATGTATGTAGTAGAGGTATAATTTTATTCATCTCTGCTTGTATTTTTAATTTAGCAAATGGGAGCTGCTCATGTTAGGCAGCATTTAACGCCTTGGAATTGCAAGAGAATGGTTGTGGGAATGGTTGTGGTGCAACCATTACAATAACTTTAAATTGTATGACACAATGCAATTTAAGTTGTAGTACAGAGGATGTCATAGGGTCAATGATGTAAATAAGTGTATTACAATTCATAATTTATAGTATCAAAGCAATCAATTGGTAACCTACATGCTATTCAAACAATGGAAACTCATTACTTATATTATTTTAAAAGTTCATTCTTAACATTACATCACCAAGTAGATCCTATACTATCTATTAGTAGTGGGTCAAAGAGACTGCCATCTGGTGTTTCACATTATTTTTATATTTCAAGAATTGAAGAAGTGGCAATAACAACAACTCTAAAAACAAAAAAATAGTAGTACTGACAAGTCTGCATAGATAATAGGTAGGTAAATTTATATCTTGTTATTGAAAATCTGTAGATTCTGTAAGTTAATGTAAAATGCTAAAAAAAATTATACCTAAAACACTTACTCATTCAAATACATATATACCTAAGATAATATTTGTGTAGAATGTAATTATAATTCTCACTATCAATACAATAACTAGGTATAGTTGAACCAAGTCATCTTGGTACGTTTGATAGAGTTTGGTGCTAGGTACAGTTACCGCGCCGTCCGTCCGTCGGTCGCCGCCGCCGCCGCGACGCAATGTCATACTGTTTATCAAGTTCTAGCTTTTGTTCGCGGTTTCGCTCGCGTAGAACCTACATAAAAAGTACCCTTTATACTATTCTACTTTAAATACCTGTAAGATATAGAGCTTTTAGGCCTGAACTGACCTGACGCGAAATGCGAAATAAAAAGTAGCTAAGTACGACCCATCCCTACTGGACTACTTAAGTAGATATTTCATACATAATTTCGTGATGGTGCTTACGAGATTGCGCAATGCGAGCAGCTTCTGACAGTGGCGTTCCATCTGTTGGTTGACGCAGTACCTACTAATCCTCAGCGTTCGGCTCCATGCTCCTTGATACTAATTTCTTGTTGGCTATGTCATCTTAGGTTTTCTACCAAAAAACTTTTTCTCCTTTCAGCAACGAATAGGCACGCGAGCTGCTTGCAGCTCGCGCACAACGCGACCTCTACAGCAACGATTAGGCACGCGAGCTGCTTGCAGCTCGCGCACAACGCTACCTCGACAGCAACGAATAGGCACGCGAGCTGCTTGCAGCTCGCGCACAACGCGCCCTCGACGGCAACGATTAGGCACGCGAGCTGCTTGCAGCTCGCGCACAACGCGACCTCGCCAGCAACGAATAGGCACGCGAGCTGCTTGCAGCTCGCGCACAACGCGACATCAACAGCAAGGACAACAGATCCAGCGAGCTGCTTGCAGCTCGCGCACAACGCGACATCAACAGCAAGGACAACAGATCCTGCGAGCTGCTTGCAGCTCGCGCACTACGCGACCTCAACAGCAAAGAAAAAAAATCTCATCTCATCTCACGCAACGCAAAATCACTAACCACACAAAAACCATCTCGCGAGCTGCTTGCAGCTCGCGCACAACGCGAAAAACTAGTTATATTATATACAATTAAACTACCACTGACTGACTCACTGACTCATTGACATGGTTGTTCTCCTAGAAGGAGGTGTCGGTTGTTCTAGAAATTTTACGTCATTCGTTGGGGCCATTCAATGGGACCAGAGGAAAAATCCTAAATCGTAGGTCTTTCATACAAAATGTATGATTAATCTCGTGATTTCTAAGGCATGTTTTGTATGAAAATGCGAAAATTTTCAAATTTTTCAAACCAGGAACGAAATTCGAAGAGACATTTCCTTAAAGTTACTTTTCGTATGGAGCGTCCATTCCGGTACATGAGATTCGTTGATTTTGTATGGAGCGGACACTCCGTATCTCACTTTTTCTAAATACTCTACGGGAAAAATATTTTGTCACGTCAACTTTTTTTTTTTTTTTTTTTTTCAAGAAAGGCTATGTCGTCTTAGGTTTTCTACCGAATCGTACAGCAACTATAAAATCTCGCGAGCTGCTTGCAGCTCGCGCACAACGCGACCTCAAAAGCAACGATTAGGCACGCGAGCTGCTTGCAGCTCGCGCACAACGCGCCCTCAAAAGCAACGATTAGGCACGCGAGCTGCGTGCAGCTCGCGCACAACGCGCCCTCAAAAGCAACGATTAGGCACGCGAGCTGCTTGCAGCTCGCGCACAACGCGCCCTCGACAGCAACGAATAGGCACGCGAGCTGCGTGCAGCTCGCGCACAACGCGCCCTCAACAGCAAGGAAAACAGATCCCGCGAGCTGCGTGCAGCTCGCGCACAACGCGCCCTCAACAGCAAGGAAAACAGATCCCGCGAGCTGCTTGCAGCTCGCGCACAACGCGAAAAACTAGTTATACTATATACAATTAAACTACCACTCACTGACTCACTCATTGACATGGTTGTTCTCCTAGAAGGAGGGTGCGGTTGTTCTAAGAATTTTACGTCATTCGTTGGGGCTATTCAATGGGACCAGAGGAAAAATCCTAAATTATTGGTCTTTCATACAAAATGTATGATTAATCTCGTGATTTCGAAGGCATGTTTTGTATGAAAATGCGAAATTTTTCAAATTTTTCAAACCAGGAACGAAATTCGAAGAGACATTTCCTTAAAGTTACTTTTCGTATGGAGCGTCCATTCCGGTACATGAGATTCGTTGATTTTGTATGGAGCGGACACTCCGTATCTCACTTTTTCTAAATACTCTACGGGAAAAATATTTTGCCATGTCAACTTTTTTTTTTTTTTTTTTTTTTCAAGAAAGGCTATGTCGTCTTAGGTTTTCTACCGAGTCGTACAGCAACTATAAAATCTCGCGAGCTGCTTGCAGCTCGCGCACTACGCGACCTCAAAAGCAACGTTTAGGCACGCGAGCTGCGTGCAGCTCGCGCACAACGCGCCCTCGACAGCAACGATTAGGCACGCGAGCTGCTTGCAGCTCGCGCACAACGCACCCTCGACAGCAACGAATAGGCACGCGAGCTGCGTGCAGCTCGCGCACAACGCGCCCTCAACAGCAACGATAAAGAATCCAGCGAGCTGCGTGCAGCTCGCGCACAACGCGCCCTCAACAGCAAGGAAAACAGATCCCGCGAGCTGCTTGCAGCTCGCGCACAACGCGAAAAACTAGTTATACTATATACAATTAAACTACCACTCACTCACTCACTCATTGACATGGTTGTTCTCCTAGAAGGAGGTTGCGGTTGTTCTAGAAATTTTACGTCATTCGTTGGGGCTATTCAATGGGACCAGAGGAAAAATCCTAAATTGAAGGTCTTTCATACAAAATGTATGATTAATCTCGTGATTTCGAAGGCATGTTTTGTATGAAAATGCGAAAATTTTCAAATTTTTCAAACCCGGAACGAAATTCGAAGAGACATTTCCATAAAGTTACTTTTCGTATGGAGCGTCCATTCCGGTACATGAGATTCGTTGATTTTGTATGGAGCGGACACTCCGTATCTCACTTTTTCTAAATACTCTACGGGAAAAATATTTTGTCATGTCAACTTTTTTTTTTTTTTTTTTTTTTCAAGAAAGGCTATGTCGTCTTAGGTTTTCTACCGAGTCGTACAGCAACCATAAAATCTCGCGAGCTGCTTGCAGCTCGCGCACAACGCGACCTCAAAAGCAACGTTTAGGCACGCGAGCTGCTTGCAGCTCGCGCACAACGCGCCCTCAAAAGCAACGATTAGGCACGCGAGCTGCGTGCAGCTCGCGCACAACGCGCCCTCAAAAGCAACGATTAGGCACGCGAGCTGCTTGCAGCTCGCGCACAACGCGCCCTCAACAGCAACGAATAGGCACGCGAGCTGCGTGCAGCTCGCGCACAACGCGCCCTCAAAAGCAACGATTAGGCACGCGAGCTGCTTGCAGCTCGCGCACAACGCGCCCTCAACAGCAACGAATAGGCACGCGAGCTGCGTGCAGCTCGCGCACAACGCGCCCTCAAAAGCAACTATTAGGCACGCGAGCTGCTTGCAGCTCGCGCACAACGCACCCTCGACAGCAACGAATAGGCACGCGAGCTGCGTGCAGCTCGCGCACAACGCGCCCTCGACAGCAACGATTAGGCACGCGAGCTGCGTGCAGCTCGCGCACAACGCGCCCTCAAGAGCAACGATAAAGAATCCAGCGAGCTGCGTGCAGCTCGCGCACAACGCGCCCTCAACAGCAAGGAAAACAGATCCCGCGAGCTGCTTGCAGCTCGCGCACAACGCGAAAAACTAGTTATACTATATACAATTAAACTACCACTGACTGACTCACTCATTGACATGGTTGTTCTCCTAGAAGGAGGTGTCGGTTGTTCTAGAAATTTTACATCATTCGTTGGGGCCGTTCAATGGGACCAGAGGAAAAATCCGAAATCGACGTGTTTCATTCAGGATTTGCGTCTATTTTCGCATTTTCTAAACCCTGTTTTGTATGGAGAAACGAACGCGCAACGAAATTCTGCCACAATTCGGGGGTAGGTGGCGCGGCGGTGGTCAACTTTTACTTTGTTGTTTGTTTTTGCATCTCTCGTGTAAAAAAGTGATGAAATGTGATTGTGTTGAAAGCTGATTCTGCATTTAGTTGTGTTGTTATTGTTACACTCTCCAACACAATGTTTGTGGGAGGCCTAGATGGAATGCAGCACAACACATGAGTTGGGAATGTGGGAAAAAGGTAATGTTGTGACTATTTATTTCTATTTGATGTTGTGATATAACTCATAATAATCAGCCTGTCGAAGTTCACTGCTGCTGATAATAGGGTTTGATATGATCTTGTGGCATGGATGTTCAGTGTAAACATAACCTACAAAAATAATCATTTTTAGTTCATTCTGCATTGGTATTGTCTCAAGTTCACTGCTGGATATAGGCTGCTATTGTCTTCGAGTATGATGTTGTGGCATGGATGTTTAGTGTAAACAAACCTTACAAGAATCATTTTTTTGCAGATACTGTATGATTCTATGCAATCAACCCTTGATGATATTGTTGTATGGGTCATACCATCTTTTGTGAAGCTTTACATTCATATCTTTGGAGCGAATAAATTGCATAATGTAAGTATTTTCAATGAGGGTCTTATGAGTAAGGATTACTATAAAGGTTGAGCCGTTACTGTGTGATTGAACAACAAATATCCATATATCCTATCTAAACATTTGCATTTATAATATAAGTATGTAGGAATCTTAAACCCTCTGCCAGAAATTGCTGAAGAGTACTTCCAAGCTCTGCATATATTTGCAAGAAGTGTTGTTGACCACAAAACATCATATCATTATCATATTGTAGGTATAGATATTAATGTGTTTGCTTTTGCAGGTACTTACTGGTCGATAGGAAGCTGCACAACATAGCACATAGAGCTCATATCCTCTACACTATGCTGACAGCGGAGGAGGTGGCTCGCAAGCTCAGTCAAATCTTATGGGAGCAACACTCTCCAACACAGCGCATGTGGTCATTCAATGTTTGTGGGCCAATAGGGTGATATATTAGGTAACAATGAATAATATTTTAATATTTAGTATTTGTTTTTGCAGTTTATATTTGCTATTCCAGACTATAATCTATCTCTGTATCAAATTTCATCCAAATCCATTCAGCCGTTTAGCTGTGATTGAACAGCACAAACATTCAAACATCCTTATAAACTTTCGCATTTATAATATTATATAGTAGGATTTATGTAAATGATGCTTATAATAGGTAACAGCTTGCTATTGTCTTTGAGACATTGGTCTGAGTACTATTTACTTTCTCTGACAACGGTTTGATATGATGTTGTGGCATGGATGTTTAGTGTAAACAAACCTTACAAGAATCATTTTTTTGCAGATACTGTATGATTCTAATTAAAATGTGGATGCAATCAACCCTTGATGATATTGTTGTATGGGTCATACCATCTTTTGTGAAGCTTTACATTCATATCTTTGGAGCGAATAAGTTGCATAATGTAAGTATTTTCAATGAGGGTCTTATGAGTAAGGATTACTATAAAGGTTGAGCCGTTACTGTGTGATTGAACAACAAATATCCATATATCCTATCTAAACATCCAAATATACTCACAAAAACTTTTGCATTTATAATATAAGTATGAAGGAATCTTAAACCCTCGGCCAGAAATTGCTGAAGAGTACTACCAAGCTCTGCATATATTTGCAAGAAGTGTTGTTGACCACAAAACATCATATCATTTTCATATTGTAGCTATAGATATTAATGTGTTTGTTTTTGCAGGTACTTACTGGTCGATAGGAAGCTGCACAACATAGCACATAGAGCTCATATCCTCTACACTATGCTGACAGCGGAGGAGGTGGCTCGCAAGCTCAGTCAAATCTTATGGGAGCAACACTCTCCAACACAGCGCATGTGGTCATTCAATGTTTGTGGGCCAATAGGGTGATATATTAGGTAACAATGAATAATATTTTAATATTTAGTATTTGTTTATAATTTAGTATTTGTTTTTGCAGTATCAAATTTCATCCAAATCCATTCAGCCGTTTAGCTGTGATTGAACAGCACAAACATTCAAACATCCTGTAATAATCACTCCGGTTTATTGAATAACACCAACTTTATTACACCATTATAAACTTTCCACAATGTCCGGTACAATTCACTCAAATTATGAATATGAATAACTTAATAATATTTAATAGTAAAGCCAGAGCTGTTGTGCTCAATTCCCCCAGCGCCGACCGACTGACGCTTTTTATGCCTGCCAAGTAGCCATACTTGTTCCCCCTCCCAGGTACTGCGCTACAAGTCAAATCAACTTCCAGAAAGCTCAAATGAAATACTAATTATTGCAAAGAGTCAAACAAGTGACTGAACTAGAAAAATCAAATAAAATACAAATTAAATTAAACCTAACACTCGTCCGTCCTGACCCTGTGCATGTCCTCATGCACGCCTAAAGAATAACCTAACACATGGCCAGTTGGTAGGTTACAAATTATCAGACAAAAACTATTAAATACAACACTATAACGAAATAATTATGATCACAAATACACAGTACAATACATACTATAGTCTTGTATCGGTCGGTACTCAATTATTATTTTAACAATACCTTGATAAATCTTAACTATAGGTACTTAATCAATCAATTTCTATAATATTGAATAATATTTCTAAAAAAAGTACATCAATTTTAATAAGTAAAAACCGTAAAATAAGTTTGTACATGTGAACTTTATAATCTTTTGTGAACCAATAATTTCTCACAATTTGCCAATCCGTAAACCAATCAATTCTTACGGATGGGCCTAGTTTTCTAGCCGTAAACCAATCAATTCTTACGGAAGAAATTATCATGGATAACTGGTATTGCAAACCAATCACTTCTTGCAATACCTATAGTTCGTTACCTACCTACATAGAGTAGTGACAGCGAAATATAATTGTTTAACCATTTTATAACCGTAAACCAATCAATTCTTACGGATGTGCCTTTATAAAAATGTTGAAGCGAGCCAATCAATTTACGCGACAACCTATTTGTTTTCTTAGCCGTAAACCAATCAATTCTTACGGAAGAAATTATCATGGATAACTGGTATTGCAAACCAATCACTTCTTGCAATACCTATAGTTCATTAATTATCTACATAGAGTAGCGACAGCGAAATATAAATGTTTAACCATTTTATAACCGTAAACCAATCAATCCTACGGATGGGTCTTTATAAAAATGTTGAAGCGAGCCAATCAATTCACGCGACAACCTACTTGTTTTTCTAGCTGTAAACCAATCAATTCTTACAGAAGAAATTATAATGGATAACTGGTATTGCAAACCAGCCACTTCTTGCAATACCTATAGCTCATTAACTAACTATAGAGTAGCGATAGCGAAATATAAAAGTTTCGCCTGAACAGTTCATTTTTCAATTGATTAAACATAGATGATTTAAATTGGTGAGACTAGGAATCACTATTGCTTCTTGTTCGATGCACATCGAACACTAGCCTTAGCTATCAATTTTGGCTATAGAATAGAAGATAATACGCTGCACTAGACAGCGCGCGCATGTTTTACCTAGCCAGTGCGCACTCATATCATCATCATCATTTAGCGTATAGCTCAACTTACAGTTCCAATAAACTACTATTGTTCTTGTGTGTGACCTAAATAAATCTATTTTCTTTCTTTCTTATTCTTTCTTCCTTCTACTATATTATCTCTTATCATAGTTATTGAAACGAATCACACGTATTATGGACGAAAACCAAGTGAAAGAACAGGAACCGAAAGAAGGGTTTCCGATCAGTTTATTTTCAACAATAAAAACATACATCCGATCAAGGAAACCATAGAAAATTATAACAAATACGGATTGCCGTACTACCTTGTGTCGTAGACTATATAATATAACAAAGCCTTTGACTCCCTGAAACATTAAAAGATATGGAAGCTCTACTAAACCATGGAGTATATAGGACATCTAGTTTCTAAGACGTTTCAAAGTGATCCTAATGATTTTATTGAAATAAATGCCTTTTGACTTTGACTTTGACTTGATCCATTATGACCTCAAAAGTAAAACAGAGCGACTAGGAGAAGAATTCAACATAAGAAAAGGTGCGAGGCAGGAAGATCCCATGTCACCAAAGCTATTTTCCACCAAACTTATATTTAGAAACCTCAACTGGGACAGTTATGGCATACAGATAAATGGAACAACGCTTAACCCACCTACGTTTCGCGGATGATCTTATACAGATATCCGACAATTCAAACCATTTAAGATTAGTGCTGGAACAACTTGTTGCATAAAGCACAAAAGTATGTCTACAAATGAACGCTTCCAAGATAAAACTGATGACCAGTCATATTAAAATACCCATTCAAATTAACAACAGCAACTTAGAATACCTACCTATGTAGAAGAATGTATTTACCTCGGCCAAGTTATTTCTCCCACAAAGCTAAACAGTAAGGAAATAAAGAATATAATAAATTCATCATGGAAAAGATATTGGTCTTTGAAAGAGATAACAAAAAGTCCAGTAGTACCACTAAAACATCGAAAACTTCGTCCTGAGGAAACTACAAATCATGAGTACTTTGTCAGTTCTGAGTTTGAGCTTATAAAATATATTTATCTATCAGCGAAAAGGTTAATTATTAGTGATGGCTATGATGAACAACTATTACTAAAAAGTAAGCAGCCAGCAACTTCTGAACAAAGAGAAACTCTTCAGCAAGAAAAAGCAGGTCCGTACAACGAGCCAATGAAGCGGACTAGAGCATCAGCAGCCCCCGCCGTAGTGGCGAAAAGATGTAACAGTAAGCTGATCGACATGCTTCGAAAGCAGTCCATTAATTTTAAAGCATTCGTGAGAGCGGTAGAGAGCATAGTGATCGAGTCATTCCGAGATAAATGGGAGTTCAATGACGCCCTGCGAATCTAACAAACTCGCTGTACGGTAGTGGACAATTCTCTTTGGGAGATCATGACCGAGTTAGAAGATGAAACGAATGAGTTCAACTATAATAAGAACGAACGACTAACGTATATACAATAGCATGAGAAAGTCTATTGGATCAAGAATGTGATCAGCATCATATCGCGATAATTCGACACCTCAATTAAACATTCCGGTGCTTACAGATAATTTTTAACTTTTTTTTTATTAGGCTTGACATTATGTAATTTGAATTTATTAATTGAAGATTTATGTTTGTTGTTTCTTAACTAGTAGGTATTATGCTATGAATTAAAATTAATCGTATAAAATGTTTGATATGTATAATAATAATAATGTAAAGGATAATGGTACACTATTGCATTAGGTGCTCCTGTAAAAATAGTGTAACTTTTCGTAAATAAATAAATAAATAAAATAAACTTTCACCAGTGAGTATTATCAAAGACTATATAATAAATACTAAACGGTAGTACATTATCCTTGGTATCATTTGAAAATCTGTCTGACTAATGAAGCCATTCATAACAACCCATCGTTGTCAGACGCTCAGAAAATGCAGTTCTTGAAAAACAAAGTTAAAGAAGATGCGGAACGTTAGATCCAGCATCTAACGATTAGCACGGACAACTACAACATTTGTTGGGAAATCTTAAATCATAGATTCTGTAATCGAAAACAAATCTTAACGTCACACGTGAGCATCTTTCTCAACCTTTCCAATATTCAGCAGCAGTCGTTAACAGCTGTCAAACGGCTACATCACGTCACACCAGAGAGTCTCGACGCCATTAACGAAGCTTGGCGTCGCCATAAGACGTCGACTCCTGTGCATCTCACTAGTGCAGATCTATCGTAGAAATTGGATAATAAATCTTATTCTGAATAAATAGGAGTTGTTACAAACCTCGAAGTTTAAAAACTCTAGATTCAGCTAAGCGATGTCAAAATGTGATACCGAAATCTCAGTTCTCTCAGAAGCAAAATCATCAAGCAGCATCATTTCATCAAAACCGAAGAAAGCATTTTAGATCAAACAATGACGGAAAATATATAATCTAACATTAAATTAAGAAATCGATGCATGTGTCATCAGCGTCAGCAAGTAAATGCCCTCATTGTTTTGGCGAACATAGTTCACTTAATTGCAGATATTCATCGATTCTTCGCATGAAATCAAATTAAAATTGTAAAACAACTAAATTATATGTATTCATAGACAGCTTTGTTGTATTGTTATATATATAACTTATGTAACTATATCATCAAAATATATGGTTGTAGTTATTCGAAAGTCACGCACAGCTGTATTCAAGGCTATCCAGAGCGCTGGAAGCCTTTTGTAGCGAATATAATCAAGGAAATAGCACAATGCTACCAGAACTTAGCATTACGTAAACACAAAAGAGAATCGAGGTGATTCAACGAATAGGGGATTCATTTTTTTGTCAATTGATGGAGCATTCACTGTGGTGGCGAGGACCCACCTGGTTATCATCACGGGACTTTAAACCCAAAGTAAAAAACAAGTGAACGTAGTTCAAAACAGCATTCTAAATAGCAACATCATGGATGATTTATTAAATCGTCACAGCTAATTTATAAAAGTAACACGCATATTAGCATGGATTGCATAAGACGGGAATTGACTCCTAGAATAAACAAAGACCGAAGTATCTCACATTACAAGATCTTAGAACAGCAAAACTGATTATAATAAACCAAGTTCAACTAAATGAATTCAGTCAAGTCATTGAAAGTTAATGCATATCAACTAGCTAAAATTAGATAACAAACTGAATCCAATAGTGAATCAAGATGGCATCTTGACAGCGAGAGACGACATGAAATATCCAATTATCATTCCATATAGTGGTCGGCTAACAAAGCTTCTTATCGAGCAAACGCATGAGCTCACGTCTCACGGCGGAGCTCGGCTCACATTGTCTTTGCTTAGACAAAGGTACTGGATAGTCAAAAGATATCGAGCAGTCAAAGACAGCTTGAAAGTTGTGTGACAGGCAAAAACACAAGAACCCAGAAAGTTAAAGCAGATCATGGGAAACCTACTGACTATAGAACAAACCCAAACTTCACGGTTGTTGTTGCTCCTACTGCGCTGTTGGGATGCACGCAGAGAAGAAGACCAGTGCTCCAGATCACGTTCGCGGCGATCAGTAGAACGCAAACTGCTCCTTTTCCTGCGCACCACAACTTCAAGGTCACGTAGGCGCTCCCGTACTCGCGAACGATCCCGTTCACGCGTTGAGCTGCGCCTGCTGAGCCGGCTGCGGCTCCGGTAACGGTGCACGCTGCCACGCCCTCTTACGGCTGCAACTGCACCACCGCATCCCTTCCGATCGCTTTGACCGCACCGTGGCTCATCATTGTCTGCTATGATCCGCGGCTCGAAACAAATAAAAAGAAACCCATGTAAATGTTCATTTTATTTAGATACAAGTTCACAAAACAGAAGCACCTATAATTTTAAAATATGTATAATATTTAAGTTCTATTGTTAACTTTGTTTTTAACTTCAAAGAGCGAATAATGTAAGTTTTAACAAATAATATCCTAATATTATTATAAATGCGAAAGTTTGTGAGGATGTTTAAATGTTTTGTTGTTCAATCACGCCGTAACGGCTAAACTATCTCAGCTTTCGTTAAAACTTGGAAAAGAAAAAGTTCTTTATCTAGAATACTATATACTTTTTATCTAGGTACCACGCGAGCGAAGCCGCGGGTGGGAGCTAGTTGTCTATAAAAACGTTGATAAAATGCATCTTCCAAAATTAAACTACCGGCATGCTATTTGCAAATATAAATCCATGTACCAACGTAAAACCCGATTTTAAAGAAATTATTTGCTTGAAATAAGCCCTGTTCTCTAGCTCTAGGCCTACCTCTCAAGTAAACATATATACATTTTTTTTTTTTGCTCTAAAATACAAGAAAACGTATAAAATTATGTAGGTACTTACCACTTCTGATATGTAATAATCACTCCGGTTTATTGAATAACACCAACTTTATTACACCATTATAAACTTTCCACAATGTCCGGTACAATTCACTCAAATTATGAATATGAATAACTTAATAATATTTAATAGTAAAGCCAGAGCTGTTGTGCTCAATTCCCCCAGCGCCGACCGACTGACGCTTTTTATGCCTGCCAAGTAGCCATACTTGTTCCCCCTCCCAGGTACTGCGCTACAAGTCAAATCAACTTCCAGAAAGCTCAAATGAAATACTAATTATTGCAAAGAGTCAAACAAGTGACTGAACTAGAAAAATCAAATAAAATACAAATTAAATTAAACCTAACAATCCTTATAAACTTTCGCATTTATAATATTATATAGTAGGATTTATGTAAGAAAGTATGTAGAAATCTTAAACCCAGGGCCAGAAACTGCTGAAGAGTACTATCAAGCTCTGCATTTAATTGCAAAAAGTATTGTTGAGCACTGTAAGCTCGCTTCATGTAATTGTGTTTAAAACATCATATCATATTGTAGGTATAATGTATTTGTTTTTGCAGGTACTTACTGGTCGATAAGAAGCTGCATTAATCTCCTGTAAGTGCTGCTCACCCTCTACACTATGCTGACAGCGGAGGAGGTGGTCTGCAAGCTTAGCCTAATCATAAGGAGAGCACCAGAGGCAGCACTCTCCAGCACAGCGCATGCGGTCATTCTGTGTTTGTGGGCCAATAGGGTGATATATTAGGTTAAGTGTTTCGAGTAAAATCTTTGTAGCGAATATGTTGCATTGTAAATGTTTTTACCACAAACATTAAGTACTTATTCTCAAAGAGGTTCTTTTACGCTATATGCTATTCCAGACTATAATCTATCTCTGTACCAAATTTCATCCATTCAGCCGTTTAGCCGTGATTGAACCACAAACATCTAAACATCTTTATTAGTAGGATTATTTATCTAAATAGAAATCTTAAACCCTGGGCCAGAAACTGCTGCTAAAGTGTACTATCAAGCTCTGCATTTAATTGCAAGAAGTATTGTTGAGCACTGGAAGCTAGCTTCATGTAATTGTGTTTAAAACATCATCATATCATTATTATATTGTAGGTATAGTATTATGATATAAATGTGAAATAAATATGTTTGTTTTTGCAGGTAATTACTGGTCGATAAGATGCTGCCTTAATCTCCTGTAAGTGCTGCTGTGTGCTGCACAACATAGCACATAAAGCTAATATCCTCTACACTATGATGACAGCGGAGGAGGTGGTTTGCAAGCTTAGCCTAATCTTATGAAGAGCACCAGAGGAAACACTCTCTCGCACACAGCGCATGTGTTCATTCAATGTGGTGATATATTAGGTAATGAATAAGTGGTTATATTCTATGATGTAATAATAATAAAAATATAATTACATTAACACATGGTGATTTTAATATAGTCATAACAACAACATTTTACTTATAACTATGGCAATAGGTAAGGCAATAGCTCAAAGAATGTTGATTCTTGAGTGGAGACAACGCATTGGCAGAGTTTAGAGTAGGATGCCAATCCGCTAGCTAGATTTACACCGACTAATAAAGACTGCAGGGAACTGTTGGATGCATGCAGGCCGCGCGCATTCACGCTATAATTGTGCCGCAACTGTACGAGTCTCCTTCTATTTCAGGAGCAAAATTACAGCGGTTCCCATAGGTAGTATCTTTACTCACTGTGCACTTCAAGAAATTACACCATAAGCTCCAGCTATCGTATCTACATACTACGGCATTTGAGAAGGTTATGAAAAAACGTTGGATGAAGAAGACTCAAGACCGTTCGTCTGGGGGTCAGCTTCTAGGGGAGGCCTATGTCCAGTAGTGAACTTTTACAGGCTGTTGATGATGACCCTAGGGTAACATAGTGTCTTCCGAATATCTAGAAGGTAAGTATTTTATCTACAAAACCATAAAACAATTGATTGCAACGTTCTAAACATTGTTTGTTTTGTTTACAAACCACAGACAGATTTTTATTTTCTGGTTGGCTATGGCATCTCAGGCCTTACCACTACAAGTCACTGTCAAGTTCAGTTTTAGTAAAATTGTATGGTGGCTATTTTTCTAAAACCTCGAGGAACCTCTTGGCTCCAACTCGAAAAATAACGATACACGCAATTATTTAAGTCGATGCTCGATTATGACATAATCTGTAGTAACATCGGCTGTATTATAAATTACCCTAATACCTAATACACCACCTGATAATTCAGTGCCAAGTAAAATTTGAATGTAACTCGGTATTATTATCCGTATCTACACAAATACATGTGGTAAGTACAAATGGTGATATGTAAACCCGGTTTTAGTTTACGGCACAAATAATCAAAGCAATCACTGTAGCTTTAGGGATCGAAAGAACTCACGTTGTTTTAAATATTTCAAATCGAAATCTATCTAAGGTCATGAAATATTTATTAGGTTGTACAATATGAAAATGTGTTGATAATTCTTAGCTAGATTATAATGTAGCTTAGTAATGCACAACCATTTAATTTGAATGTTTTGGGAACCATTTCGATAGTGCATCACCTAATGTATGGTAGGTATATTGAGGTAATGCCAGAGTTGTACGAAGACACAAGATACAAAGAATGCATTGTTTGTAAGTAGAACCATCATCATCATGCATGACCTAATAAATGGTATTTGGTAAAGTATTATCAGGCTGTGCATTACGTTTTATTTTTATCTCCTACAAGCAAGAATGCATTCACAGAGAATGGTTCGTTCATAGATAAAAAGCAGAGTAGGTAATTATTTTTGTTGTTGACCATAGTTAGCTAACGCGTGAAAAAGAGCGGGCGGGAAAGCCGGAACTTGTCAGAAAAAAAAAAAAAAACTTTCTTCCTTCATATTACTGTAAAATTATCTATTAGTTGTTGTCCCACATTACTAATTTGCTCTAATAATAAGATAAATACCTGTAGAAAGGTAAGCCATTTTAGGATGTCCATTGTTGAACAAGCCAAAGAAAACGCCTTGCCGCCCGTAGTGGCCACTACGACAAGGTGACTGAGATTTTAATGCTCCTCGTGTACTACTATCCGTGCCTGATCTGCGGCCACGCGTCTGGTTACTGGTTGCTGTATTATCCATGAATTGTTGAGTGGAATAGCTTTAGGTATTTAACCTATCTGCGTTCGCCAACCAGGTTGCTCAGCGTGGTGAGTATGAACAAGCATGTTCCTCCAAATACTTGCAAGCAATACAAGCAACATTGGGCATACTGGAAATCAATGGGAAATCAAAGACCTATGTTCAACAGTGGACATTCCAAGGCTGAAATGACAATGGTAAATTTTGGTTGATGTTAGCAGGTGGGTAAGTGCTTTCTTTGATCAAACCAGAAGGTCGTGTTTCTAACAGGTTTAGGTCACTGAACATACGATTTATTCAAAATTCTATCAAATTACTAGACTTTCTGACTAGACAGATAAGCTAGGTTAATACTATCTACTCTAACCGGGTGTATATATAGTACATAGGTAGACTTTGTATCGACTCAGGATACATTTTATGTGAATAAATAAATCAATAACATGCGAGGATCGAATAGTATAATGGCATTTCATAGTTATGTATGTAGTAAGTATTGTGGATCAATGTAGGTGTGTAATTACTTTTATGTATGTAGTAGAGGTATAATTTTATTAATCTCTGCTTGTATTTTTAATTTAGCAAATGGGAGCTGCTCATGTTAGGCAGCATTTAACGCCTTGGAATTAATTGCAAAAGAATGGTTGTGGGAATGGTTGTGGTGCAACCATTACAATAACTTTAAATTGTATGACACAATGCAATTTACGTTGTAGTACAGAGGATGTCATAGGGTCAATGATAATGATGTAAATAAGTGTATTACAATTCATAATTTATAGTATCAAAGCAATCAATTGGTAACCTACATGCTATTCAAACAATGGAAACTCATTACTTATATTATTTTAAAAGTTCATTCTTAACATTACATCACCAAGTAGATCCTATACTATCTATTAGTAGTGGGTCAAAGAGACTGCCATCTGGTGTTTCACATTATTTTTATATTTCAAGAATTGAAGAAGTGGCAATAACAACAACTCTAAAAACAAAAAAATAGTAGTACTGACAAGTCTGCATAGATAATAGGTAGGTAAATTTATATCTTGTTATTGAAAATCTGTAGATTCTGTAAGTTAATGTAAAATGCTAAAAAAAATTATACCTAAAACACTTACTCATTCAAATACATATATACCTAAGATAAGATTTGTGTAGAATGTAATTATAATTCTCACTATCAATACAATAACTAGGTATAGTTGAACCAAGTCATCTTGGTACGTTTGATAGAGTTTGGTGCTAGGTACAGTTACCGCGCCGTCCGTCGGTCGCCGCCGCCGCCGCCGCGACGCAATGTCATACTGTTTATCAAGTTCTAGCTTTTGTTCGCGGTTTCGCTCGCGTAGAACCTACATAATAAAAGTACCCTTTATACTATTCTACTTTAAATACCTGTAAGATATAGAGCTTTTAGGCCTGAACTGACCTGACGCGAAATGCGAAATAAAAAGTAGCTAAGTACGACCCATCCCTACTGGACTACTTAAGTAGATATTTCATACATAATTTCGTGATGGTGCTTACGAGATTGCGCGCAGCTTCTGACAGTGGCGTTCCATCTGTTGGTTGACGCAGTACCTACTAATCCTCAGCGTTCGGCTCCATGCTCCTTGATACTAATTTCTTGTTGGCTATGTCATCTTAGGTTTTCTACCAAAAAACTTTTTCTCCTTTCAGCAACGAATAGGCACGCGAGCTGCTTGCAGCTCGCGCACAACGCGACCTCAACAGCAAGGACAACAGATCCAGCGACCTGCTTGCAGCTCGCGCACTACGCGACCTCAACAGCAAGGACAACAGATCCAGCGAGCTGCTTGCAGCTCGCGCACAACGCAACCTCAACAGCAAGGACAACAGATCGCGCACAACGCGACATCAAAAAATCTTCGTGTTTCATACAGGATTTGCGTCTATTTTCGCGTTTTCTAAACCCTGTTTTGTATGGAAATCCGAAAATTGCCAGAGTACACCCAAGTTGAACGAAAAAATAGTCTTTATTCGACAATTTCCTCTATTTCCGTAACAATAGGCAGTTCTGTGGCAAAATTTTTATTTTTCTTAATGAAGGCTATGGCATCATTGGTGTTCTACCAATGTCAACTTTATTTTTATTTATTTTTTAGAATGGTCATAGGAAAAAGAATCTCGCGAGCTGCTTGCAGCTCGCGCACAACGCGAAAAACTAGTTATTATACTATATACAATTAAACTACCACTCACTCACTGACTCATTGACATGGTTGTTCTCCTAGAAGGAGGTGGCGGTTGTTCTAGAAATTTTACATCATTCGTTGGGGCCGTTCAATGGGACCAGAGGAAAAATCCGAAATCTTCGTGTTTCATTCAGGATTTGCGTCTATTTTCGCATTTTCTAAACCCTGTTTTGTATGGAGAAACGAACGCGCAACGAAATTCTGCCACAATTCGGGGGTAGGTGGCGCGGCGGTGGTCAACTTTTACTTTGTTGTTTGTTTTTGCATCTCTCGTGTAAAAAAGTGATGAAATGTGATTGATTCTGCATTTAGTTGTGTTGTTATTGTTACACTCTCCAACACAATGTTTGTGGGAGGCCTAGATGGAATGCAGCACAACACATGAGTTGGGAATGTGGGAAAAAGGTAATGTTGTGACTATTTATTTCTATTTGATGTTGTGATATAACTCATAATCAGCCTGTCGAAGTTCACTGCTGCTGATAATAGGGTTTGATATGATCTTGTGGCATGGATGTTCAGTGTAAACATAACCTACAAAAATAATCATTTTTAGTTCATTCTGCATTGGTATTGTCTCAAGTTCACTGCTGGATATAGGCTGCTATTGTCTTCGAGACATTGGTTTGAGTACCAACGGTTTGATATGATGTTGTGGCATGGATGTTTAGTGTAAACAAACCTTACAAGAATCATTTTTTTGCAGATACTGTATGATTCTATGCAATCAACCCTTGGTGATATTCTTGTATGGGTCATACCATCTTTTGTGAAGCTTTACATTCATATCTTTGGAGCGAATAAATTGCATAATGTAAGTATTTTCAATGAGGGTCTTATGAGTAAGGATTACTATAAAGGTTGAGCCGTTACTGTGTGATTGAACAACAAATATCCATATATCCTATCTAAACATTTGCATTTATAATATAAGTATGTAGGAATCTTAAACCCTCTGCCAGAAATTGCTGAAGAGTACTTCCAAGCTCTGCATATATTTGCAAGAAGTGTTGTTGACCACAAAACATCATATCATTATCATATTGTAGGTATAGATATTAATGTGTTTGCTTTTGCAGGTACTTACTGGTCGATAGGAAGCTGCACAACATAGCACATAGAGCTCATATCCTCTACACTATGCTGACAGCGGAGGAGGTGGCTCGCAAGCTCAGTCAAATCTTATGGGAGCAACACTCTCCAACACAGCGCATGTGGTCATTCAATGTTTGTGGGCCAATAGGGTGATATATTAGGTAACAATGAATAATATTTTAATATTTAGTATTTGTTTTTGCAGTTTATATTTGCTATTCCAGACTATAATCTATCTCTGTATCAAATTTCATCCAAATCCATTCAGCCGTTTAGCTGTGATTGAACAGCACAAACATTCAAACATCCTTATAAACTTTCGCATTTATAATATTATATAGTAGGATTTATGTAAATGATGCTTATAATAGGTAACAGCTTGCTATTGTCTTTGAGACATTGGTCTGAGTACTATTTACTTTCTCTGACAACGGTTTGATATGATGTTGTGGCATGGATGTTTAGTGTAAACAAACCTTACAAGAATCATTTTTTTGCAGATACTGTATGATTCTAATTAAAATGTGGATGCAATCAACCCTTGGTGATATTCTTGTATGGGTCATACCATCTTTTGTGAAGCTTTACATTCATATCTTTGGAGCGAATAAGTTGCATAATGTAAGTATTTTCAATGAGGGTCTTACAAGTAAGGATTACTATAAAGGTTGAGCCGTTACTGTGTGATTGAACAACAAATATCCATATATCCTATCTAAACATTTGCATTTATAATATAAGTATGTAGGAATCTTAAACCCTCTGCCAGAAATTGCTGAAGAGTACTTCCAAGCACTGCATATATTTGCAAGAAGTGTTGTTGACCACAAAACATCATATCATTATCATATTGTAGGTATAGATATTAATGTGTTTGTTTTTGCAGGTACTTACTGGTCGATAGGAAGCTGCACAACATAGCACATAGAGCTCATATCCTCTACACTATGCTGACAGCGGAGGAGGTGGCTCGCAAGCTCAGTCTAATCTAATGGGAGCAACACTCTCCATCACAGCGCATGTGGTCATTCAATGTTTGTGGGCCAATAGGGTGATATATTAGGTAACAATGAATAATATTTTAATATTTAGTATTTGTTTATAATTTAGTATTTGTTTTTGCAGTTTATATTTGCTATTCCAGACTATAATCTATCTCTGTATCAAATTTCATCCAAATCCATTCAGCCGTTTAGCTGTGATTGAACAGCACAAACATTCAAACATCCTTATAAACTTTCGCATTTATAATATTATATAGTAGGATTTATGTAAGAAAGTATGTAGAAATCTTAAACCCAGGGCCAGAAACTGCTGAAGAGTACTATCAAGCTCTGCATTTAATTGCAAAAAGTATTGTTGAGCACTGTAAGCTCGCTTCATGTAATTGTGTTTAAAACATCAGCCGTGATTAAATCTTTATTAGTAGGATTATTTATCTAAATAGAAATCTTAAACCCTGGGCCAGAAACTGCTGCTGAAGAGTACTATCAAGCTCTGCATTTAATTGCAAGAAGTATTGTTGAGCACTGGAAGCTACCTTCATGTAATTGTGTTTAAAACATCATCATATCATTATTATATTGTAGGTATAGTATTATGATATAAATGTGAAATTAATATGTTTGTTTTTGCAGGTAATTACTGGTCGATAAGATGCTGCCTTAATCTCCTGTAAGTGCTGCTGTTGTTCATTCAATGTGGTGATATATTAGGTAATGAATAAGTGGTTTTATTCTATGATGTAATAATAATAAAAATATAATTACATTAACACATGGTGGTTTTAATATAGTCATAACAAAAACATTTTACTTATAACTATGAAAATAGGTAAGGCACATAGCTCAAAGAACTGAGGACCCTGACTGATGTTGATTCTTGAGTGGAGACAACGCATTGGCAGAGTTTAGAGTAGGATGCCTATCCGCTAGCTAGATTTACACCGACTAATAAAGACTGCAGGGAACTGTTGGATGCATGCAGGCCGCGCGCATTCACGCTATAATTGTGCCGCAACTATACGAGTCTCCTTATACCTCACTATTTCAGGAGCAAAATTACAGCGGTTCCCATATCTTTACTCACTGTGCACTTCAAGAAATTAAACCATGAGCTCCAGCTATCGTATCTACATACTACGGCATTTGAGAAGGTTATGAAAAAACGTTGGATGAAGAAGATTCAAGACCGTTCGTCTGGGGGTCAGCTTCTAGGGGAGGCCTTTGTCCAGTAGTGAACTTTTACAGGCTGTTGATGATGACCCTAGGGTAACATAGTGTCTTCCGAATATCTAGAAGGTAAGTATTTTATCTACAAAACCATAAAACAATTGATTATAATCTTTGAAATTGCAAAGTTCTAAACATTGTTTGTTTGTTTTGTTTATAAACCACAGACAGATTTTTATTTTCTGGTTGGCTATGGCATCTCAGGCCTAACCACAAGTCACTGTCAAGTTCAGTTTTAGTAAGATTGTATGGTGGCTATTTTTCTAAAACCTCGAGGAACCTCTTGGCTCCAACTCGAAAAATAACGATACACGCAATTATTAATAAGTCGATGCTCGATTATGACATAATCTGTAGTAACATCGGCTGTATTTTAAATGACCCTAATACCTAATACACCACCTGATAATTCAGTGCCAAGTAAAATTTGAATGTAACTCGGTATTATTATCCGTATCTACACAAATACATGTGGTAAGTACAAATGGTGATATGTAAAGCCGGTTTTAGTATACGGCACAAATAATCAAAGCAATCACTGTAGGTTTAGGGATCGAAAGAACTCACGTTTGTTTAAATATTTCAAATCGAAATCTATCTAAGGTCATGAAATATTTATTAGGTTGTACAATATGAAAATGTGTTGATAATTCTTAGCTAGATTATAATGTAGCTTAGTAATGCACAACCATTTAATTTAATTTTTTAACCATTTTTTTTGTAACCATTGAATGTTTTGGGAACCATTTCGATAGTGCATGACCTAATGTATGGTAGGTATATTGAGGTAATGCCAGAGTTGTACGAAGACACAAGATACAAAGAATGCATTGTTTGTAAGTAGAACCATCATCATCATGCATGACCTAATAAATGGTATTTGGTAAAGTATTATCAGGCTGTGCATTACGTTTTATTTTTATCTCCTACAAGCAAGAATGCATTCACAGAGAATGGTTCGTTCATAGATAAAAAGCAGAGTAGGTAATTATTTTTGTTTTTGACCATAGTTAGCTAACGCGTGAAAAAGAGCGGGCGGGAAAGCCGGAACTTGTCAGAAAAAAAAAAAAAAAAAAAGCTTTCTTCCTTCCAAAAATCTTCTACGAATTCATTCTAAACAAAATTACATATTACTGTAAAATTATCTATTAGTTGTTGTCCCACATTACTAATTTGCTCTAATAATAAGATTAAATACCCGTAGAAAGGTACGCCATTTTAGAATGTCCATTGTTGAACAAGCCAAAGAAAACGCCTTGCCGCCCGTAGTGGCCACTACGACAAGGTGACTGAGATTTTAATGCTCCTCGTGTACTACTATCCGTGCCTGATCTGCGGCCACGCGTCTGGTTACTGGTTGCTGTATTATCCATGAATTGTTGAGTGGAATAGCTTTAGGTATATAACCTATCTGCGTTCGCCAACCAGGTTGCTCAGCGTGGTGAGTATGAACAAGCATGTTCCTCCAAATAAATACTTAATTGTTTTGAGTGCAAGCAATACAAGCAACATTGGGCATACTGGAAATCAATGGGAAAGACCTATGTTCAACAGTGGACATTCCAAGGCTGAAATGACAATGGTAAATTTTGGTTGATGTTAGCAGGTGGGTAAGTGCTTTCTTTGATCAAACCAGAAGGTAAAAGTGTCGTGTTTCTAACAGGTTTAGGTCACTGAACATACGGTTTGTTCAAAATTCTATCAAATTACTAGACTTTCTGACTAGACAGATAAGCTAGGTTAAAACTATCTACTCTAACCGGGTGTATATATAGTACATAGGTAGACTTTGTATCGACTCAGGATACATTTTATGTGAATAAATAAATCAATAACATGCGAGGATTGAATAGTATAATGGCATTTCATAGTTATAGCTTTCTCTCCGGTAAACAAACATGATTATTATGTACCTACCTACATGCTTATGTATGTAGTAAGTATTGTGGATCAACATTAGATATTATTCTACATGTTAATCAATGTAGGTGTGTAATTACTTTTATGTATGTAGTAGAGGTATAATTTTATTAATCTCTGCTTGTATTTTTAATTTAGCAAATGGGAGCTGCTCATGTTAGGCAGCATTTAACGCCTTGGAATTGCAAGAGAATGGTTGTGGTAATGGTTGTGGTGCAACCATAACAATAACTTTAAATTGTATGACACAATGCAATTTAAGTTGTAGTACAGAGGATGTCATAGGGTCAATGATGTAAATAAGTGTATTACAATTCATAATTTATAGTATCAAAGCAATCAATTGGTAACCTACATGCTATTCAAACAATGGAAACTCATTACTTATATTATTTTAAAAGTTCATTCTTAACATTACATCACCAAGTAGATCCTATACTATCTATTAGTAGTGGGTCAAAGAGACTGCCATCTGGTGTTTCACATTATTTTTATATTTCAAGAATTGAAGAAGTGGCAATAACAACAACTCTAAAAACAAAAAAATAGTAGTACTGACAAGTCTGCATAGATAATAGGTAGGTAAATTTATATCTTGTTATTGAAAATCTGTAGATTCTGTAAGTTAATGTAAAATGCTAAAAAAAATTATACCTAAAACACTTACTCATTCAAATACATATATACCTAAGATAAGATTTGTGTAGAACGTAATTATAATTCTCACTATCAATACAATAACTAGGTATAGTAATTATATAGCACAATAGCACAACGCAACCTCAACAGCAAGGACAACAGATCGCGCACAACGCGACATCAAAAAATCTTCGTGTTTCATACAGGATTTGCGTCTATTTTCGCGTTTTCTAAACCCTGTTTTGTATGGAAATCCGAAAATTGCCAGAGTACACCCAAGTTGAACGAAAAAATAGTCTTTATTCGACAATTTCCTCTATTTCCGTAACAATAGGCAGTTCTGTGGCAAAATTTTTATTTTTCTTAATGAAGGCTATGGCATCATTGGTGTTCTACCAATGTCAACTTTTTTTTTATTTATTTTTAGAATGGCCATAGGAAAAAGAATCTCGCGAGCTGCTTGCAGCTCGCGCACAACGCGAAAAACTAGTTATACTATATACAATTAAACTACCACTCACTCACTCACTCATTGACATGGTTGTTCTCCTAGAAGGAGGTGTCGGTTGTTCTAGAAATTTTACGTCATTCGTTGGGGCCATTCAATGGGACCAGAGGAAAAATCCTAAATCGACGTGTTTCATTCAGGATTTGCGTCTATTTTCGCATTTTCTAAACCCTGTTTTGTATGGAGAAACGAACGCGCAACGAAATTCTGCCACAATTCGGGGGTAGGTGGCGCGGCGGTGGTCAACTTTTACTTTGTTGTTTGTTTTTGCATCTCTCGTGTAATAAAGTGATGAAAACGCTGAATGATGATCTTGTGATGTGATTGTGTTTATGTTGTTATTGTTACACTCTCCAACACAATGTTTGTGGGAGGCCTAGATGGAATGCAGCACAACACATGAGTTGGGAATGTGGGAAAAAGGTAATGTTGTGACTATTTATTTCTATTTGATGTTGTGATATAACTCATAATCAGCCTGTCGAAGTTCACTGCTGCTGATAATAGGGTTTGATATGATCTTGTGGCATGGATGTTCAGTGTAAACATAACCTACAAAAATAATCATTTTTAGTTCATTCTGCATTGGTATTGTCTCAAGTTCACTGCTGGATATAGGCTGCTATTGTCTTCGAGTATGATGTTGTGGCATGGATGTTTAGTGTAAACAAACCTTACAAGAATCATTTTTTTGCAGATACTGTATGATTCTATGCAATCAACCCTTGATGATATTGTTGTATGGGTCATACCATCTTTTGTGAAGCTTTACATTCATATCTTTGGAGCGAATAAATTGCATAATGTAAGTATTTTCAATGAGGGTCTTATGAGTAAGGATTACTATAAAGGTTGAGCCGTTACTGTGTGATTGAACAACAAATATCCATATATCCTATCTAAACATTTGCATTTATAATATAAGTATGTAGGAATCTTAAACCCTCTGCCAGAAATTGCTGAAGAGTACTTCCAAGCTCTGCATATATTTGCAAGAAGTGTTGTTGACCACAAAACATCATATCATTATCATATTGTAGGTATAGATATTAATGTGTTTGCTTTTGCAGGTACTTACTGGTCGATAGGAAGCTGCACAACATAGCACATAGAGCTCATATCCTCTACACTATGCTGACAGCGGAGGAGGTGGCTCGCAAGCTCAGTCAAATCTTATGGGAGCAACACTCTCCAACACAGCGCATGTGGTCATTCAATGTTTGTGGGCCAATAGGGTGATATATTAGGTAACAATGAATAATATTTTAATATTTAGTATTTGTTTTTGCAGTTTATATTTGCTATTCCAGACTATAATCTATCTCTGTATCAAATTTCATCCAAATCCATTCAGCCGTTTAGCTGTGATTGAACAGCACAAACATTCAAACATCCTTATAAACTTTCGCATTTATAATATTATATAGTAGGATTTATGTAAATGATGCTTATAATAGGTAACAGCTTGCTATTGTCTTTGAGACATTGGTCTGAGTACTATTTACTTTCTCTGACAACGGTTTGATATGATGTTGTGGCATGGATGTTTAGTGTAAACAAACCTTACAAGAATCATTTTTTTGCAGATACTGTATGATTCTAATTAAAATGTGGATGCAATCAACCCTTGGTGATATTCTTGTATGGGTCATACCATCTTTTGTGAAGCTTTACATTCATATCTTTGGAGCGAATAAGTTGCATAATGTAAGTATTTTCAATGAGGGTCTTACAAGTAAGGATTACTATAAAGGTTGAGCCGTTACTGTGTGATTGAACAACAAATATCCATATATCCTATCTAAACATTTGCATTTATAATATAAGTATGTAGGAATCTTAAACCCTCTGCCAGAAATTGCTGAAGAGTACTTCCAAGCACTGCATATATTTGCAAGAAGTGTTGTTGACCACAAAACATCATATCATTATCATATTGTAGGTATAGATATTAATGTGTTTGTTTTTGCAGGTACTTACTGGTCGATAGGAAGCTGCACAACATAGCACATAGAGCTCATATCCTCTACACTATGCTGACAGCGGAGGAGGTGGCTCGCAAGCTCAGTCTAATCTAATGGGAGCAACACTCTCCATCACAGCGCATGTGGTCATTCAATGTTTGTGGGCCAATAGGGTGATATATTAGGTAACAATGAATAATATTTTAATATTTAGTATTTGTTTATAATTTAGTATTTGTTTTTGCAGTTTATATTTGCTATTCCAGACTATAATCTATCTCTGTATCAAATTTCATCCAAATCCATTCAGCCGTTTAGCTGTGATTGAACAGCACAAACATTCAAACATCCTTATAAACTTTCGCATTTATAATATTATATAGTAGGATTTATGTAAGAAAGTATGTAGAAATCTTAAACCCAGGGCCAGAAACTGCTGAAGAGTACTATCAAGCTCTGCATTTAATTGCAAAAAGTATTGTTGAGCACTGTAAGCTCGCTTCATGTAATTGTGTTTAAAACATCAGCCGTGATTAAATCTTTATTAGTAGGATTATTTATCTAAATAGAAATCTTAAACCCTGGGCCAGAAACTGCTGCTGAAGAGTACTATCAAGCTCTGCATTTAATTGCAAGAAGTATTGTTGAGCACTGGAAGCTACCTTCATGTAATTGTGTTTAAAACATCATCATATCATTATTATATTGTAGGTATAGTATTATGATATAAATGTGAAATTAATATGTTTGTTTTTGCAGGTAATTACTGGTCGATAAGATGCTGCCTTAATCTCCTGTAAGTGCTGCTGTTGTTCATTCAATGTGGTGATATATTAGGTAATGAATAAGTGGTTATATTCTATGATGTAATAATAATAAAAATATAATTACATTAACACATGGTGGTTTTAATATAGTCATAACAAAAACATTTTACTTATAACTATGAAAATAGGTAAGGCACATAGCTCAAAGAACTGAGGACCCTGACTGATGTTGATTCTTGAGTGGAGACAACGCATTGGCAGAGTTTAGAGTAGGATGCCTATCCGCTAGCTAGATTTACACCGACTAATAAAGACTGCAGGGAACTGTTGGATGCATGCAGGCCGCGCGCATTCACGCTATAATTGTGCCGCAACTATACGAGTCTCCTTATACCTCACTATTTCAGGAGCAAAATTACAGCGGTTCCCATATCTTTACTCACTGTGCACTTCAAGAAATTACACCATGAGCTCCAGCTATCGTATCTACATACTACGGCATTTGAGAAGGTTATGAAAAAACGTTGGATGAAGAAGATTCAAGACCGTTCGTCTGGGGGTCAGCTTCTAGGGGAGGCCTTTGTCCAGTAGTGAACTTTTACAGGCTGTTGATGATGACCCTAGGGTAACATAGTGTCTTCCGAATATCTAGAAGGTAAGTATTTTATCTACAAAACCATAAAACAATTGATTATAATCTTTGAAATTGCAAAGTTCTAAACATTGTTTGTTTGTTTTGTTTATAAACCACAGACAGATTTTTATTTTCTGGTTGGCTATGGCATCTCAGGCCTAACCACAAGTCACTGTCAAGTTCAGTTTTAGTAAGATTGTATGGTGGCTATTTTTCTAAAACCTCGAGGAACCTCTTGGCTCGAACTCGAAAAATAACGATACACGCAATTATTAATAAGTCGATGCTCGATTATGACATAATCTGTAGTAACATCGGCTGTATTTTAAATGACCCTAATACCTAATACACCACCTGATAATTCAGTGCCAAGTAAAATTTGAATGTAACTCGGTATTATTATCCGTATCTACACAAATACATGTGGTAAGTACAAATGGTGATATGTAAAGCCGGTTTTAGTATACGGCACAAATAATCAAAGCAATCACTGTAGGTTTAGGGATCGAAAGAACTCACGTTTGTTTAAATATTTCAAATCGAAATCTATCTAAGGTCATGAAATATTTATTAGGTTGTACAATATGAAAATGTGTTGATAATTCTTAGCTAGATTATAATGTAGCTTAGTAATGCACAACCATTTAATTTTTTAACCATTTTTTTTGTAACCATTGAATGTTTTGGGAACCATTTCGATAGTGCATGACCTAATGTATGGTAGGTATATTGAGGTAATGCCAGAGTTGTACGAAGACACAAGATACAAAGAATGCATTGTTTGTAAGTAGAACCATCATCATCATGCATGACCTAATAAATGGTATTTGGTAAAGTATTATCAGGCTGTGCATTACGTTTTATTTTTATCTCCTACAAGCAAGAATGCATTCACAGAGAATGGTTCGTTCATAGATAAAAAGCAGAGTAGGTAATTATTTTTGTTTTTGACCATAGTTAGCTAACGCGTGAAAAAGAGCGGGCGGGAAAGCCGGAACTTGTCAGAAAAAAAAAAAAAAAAAAGGTTTCTTCCTTCCAAAAATCTTCTACGAATTCATTCTAAACAAAATTACATATTACTGTAAAATTATCTATTAGTTGTTGTCCCACATTACTAATTTGCTCTAATAATAAGATTAAATACCCGTAGAAAGGTACGCCATTTTAGGATGTCCATTGTTGAACAAGCCAAAGAAAACGCCTTGCCGCCCGTAGTGGCCACTACGACAAGGTGACTGAGATTTTAATGCTCCTCGTGTACTACTATCCGTGCCTGATCTGCGGCCACGCGTCTGGTTACTGGTTGCTGTATTATCCATGAATTGTTGAGTGGAATAGCTTTAGGTATATAACCTATCTGCGTTCGCCAACCAGGTTGCTCAGCGTGGTGAGTATGAACAAGCATGTTCCTCCAAATAAATACTTAATTGTTTTGAGTGCAAGCAATACAAGCAACATTGGGCATACTGGAAATCAATGGGAAAGACCTATGTTCAACAGTGGACATTCCAAGGCTGAAATGACAATGGTAAATTTTGGTTGATGTTAGCAGGTGGGTAAGTGCTTTCTTTGATCAAACCAGAAGGTAAAAGTGTCGTGTTTCTAACAGGTTTAGGTCACTGAACATACGGTTTGTTCAAAATTCTATCAAATTACTAGACTTTCTGACTAGACAGATAAGCTAGGTTAAAACTATCTACTCTAACCGGGTGTATATGTAGTACATAGGTAGACTTTGTATCGACTCAGGATACATTTTATGTAAATAAATAAATCAATAACATGCGAGGATCGAATAGTATAATGGCATTTCATAGTTATAGCTTTCTCTCCGGTAAACAAACATGATTATTATGTACCTACCTACATGCTTATGTATGTAGTAAGTATTGTGGATCAACATTAGATATTATTCTACATGTTAATCAATGTAGGTGTGTAATTTTACTTTTATGTATGTAGTAGAGGTATAATTTTATTCATCTCTGCTTGTATTTTTAATTTAGCAAATGGGAGCTGCTCATGTTAGGCAGCATTTAACGCCTTGGAATTGCAAGAGAATGGTTGTGGGAATGGTTGTGGTGCAACCATTACAATAACTTTAAATTGTATGACACAATGCAATTTAAGTTGTAGTACAGAGGATGTCATAGGGTCAATGATGTAAATAAGTGTATTACAATTCATAATTTATAGTATCAAAGCAATCAATTGGTAACCTACATGCTATTCAAACAATGGAAACTCATTACTTATATTATTTTAAAAGTTCATTCTTAACATTACATCACCAAGTAGATCCTATACTATCTATTAGTAGTGGGTCAAAGAGACTGCCATCTGGTGTTTCACATTATTTTTATATTTCAAGAATTGAAGAAGTGGCAATAACAACAACTCTAAAAACAAAAAAATAGTAGTACTGACAAGTCTGCATAGATAATAGGTAGGTAAATTTATATCTTGTTATTGAAAATCTGTAGATTCTGTAAGTTAATGTAAAATGCTAAAAAAAATTATACCTAAAACACTTACTCATTCAAATACATATATACCTAAGATAATATTTGTGTAGAATGTAATTATAATTCTCACTATCAATACAATAACTAGGTATAGTTGAACCAAGTCATCTTGGTACGTTTGATAGAGTTTGGTGCTAGGTACAGTTACCGCGCCGTCCGTCCGTCGGTCGCCGCCGCCGCCGCGACGCAATGTCATACTGTTTATCAAGTTCTAGCTTTTGTTCGCGGTTTCGCTCGCGTAGAACCTACATAAAAAGTACCCTTTATACTATTCTACTTTAAATACCTGTAAGATATAGAGCTTTTAGGCCTGAACTGACCTGACGCGAAATGCGAAATAAAAAGTAGCTAAGTACGACCCATCCCTACTGGACTACTTAAGTAGATATTTCATACATAATTTCGTGATGGTGCTTACGAGATTGCGCAATGCGAGCAGCTTCTGACAGTGGCGTTCCATCTGTTGGTTGACGCAGTACCTACTAATCCTCAGCGTTCGGCTCCATGCTCCTTGATACTAATTTCTTGTTGGCTATGTCATCTTAGGTTTTCTACCAAAAAACTTTTTCTCCTTTCAGCAACGAATAGGCACGCGAGCTGCTTGCAGCTCGCGCACAACGCGACCTCTACAGCAACGATTAGGCACGCGAGCTGCTTGCAGCTCGCGCACAACGCTACCTCGACAGCAACGAATAGGCACGCGAGCTGCTTGCAGCTCGCGCACAACGCGCCCTCGACGGCAACGATTAGGCACGCGAGCTGCTTGCAGCTCGCGCACAACGCGACCTCGCCAGCAACGAATAGGCACGCGAGCTGCTTGCAGCTCGCGCACAACGCGACATCAACAGCAAGGACAACAGATCCAGCGAGCTGCTTGCAGCTCGCGCACAACGCGACATCAACAGCAAGGACAACAGATCCTGCGAGCTGCTTGCAGCTCGCGTACTACGCGACCTCAACAGCAAAGAAAAAAAATCTCATCTCATCTCACGCAACGCAAAATCACTAACCACACAAAAACCATCTCGCGAGCTGCTTGCAGCTCGCGCACAACGCGAAAAACTAGTTATATTATATACAATTAAACTACCACTCACTGACTGACTCATTGACATGGTTGTTCTCCTAGAAGGAGTGTACTTTTGTTCTAGAAGTTTTCCGTCATTCGTTGGGGCTATTCAATGGGACCAGAGGAAAAATCCTAAATTGATGGTCTTTCATACAAAATGTATGATTAATTTCGTGATTTCGAAGGCATGTTTTGTATGAAAATGCGAAATTTTTCAAATTTTTCAAACCAGGAACGAAATTCGAAGAGACATTTCCTTAAAGTTACTTTTCGTATGGAGCGTCCATCCCGGTACATGAGATTCGTTGATTTTGTATGGAGCGGACACTCCGTATTTCACTTTTTCTAAATACTCTACGGGAAAAATATTTTGTCATGTCAACTTTTTTTTTTTTTTTTTTTTTTTCAAGAAAGGCTATGTCGTCTTAGGTTTTCTACCGGGTCGTACAGCAACTATAAAATCTCGCGAGCTGCTTGCAGCTCGCGCACAACGCGACCTCAAAAGCAACGTTTAGGCACGCGAGCTGCTTGCAGCTCGCGCACAACGCGCCCTCAAAAGCAACGATTAGGCACGCGAGCTGCTTGCAGCTCGCGCACAACGCGCCCTCGACAGCAACGAATAGGCACGCGAGCTGCTTGCAGCTCGCGCACAACGCGCCCTCGACAGCAACGATTAGGCACGCGAGCTGCTTGCAGCTCGCGCACAACGCGCCCTCGACAGCAACAAATAGGCACGCGAGCTGCGTGCAGCTCGCGCACAACGCGCCCTCGACAGCAACGATAAAGAATCCAGCGAGCTGCGTGCAGCTCGCGCACAACGCGCCCTCAACAGCAAGGAAAACAGATCCCGCGAGCTGCTTGCAGCTCGCGCACAACGCGCCCTCGACAGCAACGATAAAGAATCCAGCGAGCTGCGTGCAGCTCGCGCACAACGCGCCCTCAACAGCAAGGAAAACAGATCCCGCGAGCTGCTTGCAGCTCGCGCACAACGCGAAAAACTAGTTATACTATATACAATTAAACTACCACTGACTGACTCACTGACTCATTGACATGGTTGTTCTCCTAGAAGGAGGTGTCGGTTGTTCTAGAAATTTTACATCATTCGTTGGGGCCGTTCAATGGGACCAGAGGAAAAATCCGAAATCGACGTGTTTCATTCAGAATTTGCGTCTATTTTCGCATTTTCTAAACCCTGTTTTGTATGAAAATGCGAAAATTTTCACCATTTTCAAACCAGGAACGACTTTCCAAGAGATGTTTCCTTAAAGTTACTTTTCGTATGGAGCGTCCATTCTGGTACATGAGATTCGTTGATTTTGTATGGAGCAGACACTCCTTATCTCACATTTTCATGACACTCTACGGGAAAAATTTTCAAATTTGACAGTAACCATGACAACCCTGACAACAACTAACTAAAGGCGGGCAATCGCCGAGGCGCCACTGAGACCCGAGCCGTCAGGCGAGGGTCTCAGTGGACGCCGAGGACAGTAATCATCATACGACGTTTTTCAACACACTTGTGGTTTGTAGGAGGAGTTGTTTACAATTTACAGCAAGATATTCTAGCCTAGATGGAATGCAGTTGGATCCAAAGGCTCGGTCCCAAGCCAGCACAACACATGAGTTGGGAACACAACACATGAATGTGAGAAAAAGGTAATGTTGTGACTATTTATTGTTGTTGTGATATAACTCATAATCAGCCTGTCGAAGTTCACTGCTAGATATAGGCTGATGATGCTTATTATAGGTAACAGCTTGCTATTGTCTTTGAGATATTGGTCTGAGTATTATTTACTTTCTCTGACAACGGTTTGATATGATCTTGTGGCATGGATGTTCAGTGTAAACATAACCTACATTCTGCATTGGTATTGTCTCAAGTTCACTGCTGGATATAGGCTGATGATGCTTATTATAGGTAACAGCTTGCTATTGTCTTTGAGACATTGGTCTGAGTATTATTTACTTTCTCTGACAACGGTTTGATATGATCTTGTGGCATAAATAATCATTTTTAGTTCATTCTGCATTGGTATTGTCTCATTGTATTCAAATGTATGAAATATACATAGCTCTATAACCATTTTTTTTTCAGATACCGTAAATGTGGATGCAATCAACCCTTGACTACACATATTGTTGTATGGGTCATACCATCTTTTGTGAAGCTTTACATTCATATCTTTGGAGCGAATAAGTTGCATAATGTAAGTATTTTCAATCAGGTTCTTTATATTATATTAGTTAGGATTACTATAAAGGTTGAGCCGTTACGGTGTGATTGAACAATAAATATCCACGTACATAAAGAACTTTATATATTGCAAGTTTCAATGAAACCGGTTGAGCCGTTACGGTGTGATTGAACAACAAATATCCATATATCCTATCTGAACATCCAAATATACTCACAAACTTTTGCATTTATAACATAAGCATGTAGGAATCTTAAACCCTGGGCCAGAAATTGCTGATGAGTACTACCAAGCTCTGCATATAATTGCAAGAAGTGTTTTTGAGCACAAAACATCATATCATTATCATATTGTAGGTATAGATATTAATGTGTTTGTTTTTGCAGGTACTTACTGGTCGATAGGAAGCTGCATCAATCTTCTGTTAGGTGCTGCACAACATAGCACATAGATCTCATATCCTCTACACTATGCTGACAGCGGAGGAGGTGGCTTGCAAGCTTAGTCTAATCTTAAGAAGGTAGTAACACTCACCAACAAAGCGCATGTGGTCAATCAATGTTTGTGGGCCAATAGGGTGATATATTAGGTAATAATGAATAAGTGTTTATATTCTAAAGCTTTGCATTTGTATCTTTGGAGCAAATAAGTTGCATTGTAAATGTTTTTACCACAAACATTAAGTACTTATTTTCAAAGAGGTTCTTCTCCACCTGAGGCTTCGCTCGCGTGGTACCTACATTAAAAGTGGCCTATATGCTATTCCAGACTATAATCTATCTCTGTATTAAATTTCATCCAAATCCATTCAGCCGTTTAGCTGTGATTGAACAGCACAAACAATTGTGTTTAAAACATCATATCATTATAATATTTTAGGTATTATGTATTTGTTTTTGCAGTTTATATATGCTATTCCAGACTATAATCTATCTGTGTATCAAATTTCATCCAAATCCATTCAGCCGTTTAGCTGTGATTGAACAGCACAAACATTCAAACATCCTTATAAACTTTCGCATTTATAATATTAGTTGGATTTATGTAAGAAAGAAATCTTATACCCTGGGTCAGAAACTGCTGAAGAGTACTATCAAGCTCTGCATTTAATTGCAAAAAGTATTGTTGAGCACTGTAAGCTCGCTTCATGTGATTGTGTTTAAAACATCATATCATATTGTAGGTATAATGTATTTGTTTTCGCAGGTACTTACTGGTTGATAAGAACCTGCATTAATCTTCTGTAAGTGCTGCTGCGTGATGCATAACATAGCACATAGAGCTCATCCTCTACACTATGCTGACAGCAGAGGAGGTGGTCTGCAGGCTTAGCCTAATCATAAGGAGAGCACCAGAGGCAACACTCTCCAACACAGTGCATGTGTTCATTCAATGTTTATGGGCCAATAGGGTGATAATTATATTAGCAATAATTGTTTATATTCAATGATGTAATAATAAAAAAATACATTTACATTAACACATGATGGTTTTACTCTTATGTACCTACTATTTATTCATAAATATAGTCATAACAACAACACTTTACTAAAAACTAAGGCACATAGCTCAAAGAACTGATGGCCCTTGATGTTGATTCTTGAGTGGAGACAATGCGCTGGGAAAGTGTAGCGTAGGATACCTATCCTCTAGCTAGATGGACACCGACTAATAAAGACTGCAGGGAACTATTGGATGGATGCAGGCTGCGCGCATTCACGCTATAATTGTGCCGCAACTGAACAAGCCTCCATAAACCTTATTATTTCAGGAGCAAGATCACAGCGGTTCTCGTATCTATAATCACTGAGCACTTCAAGAAACTACACCATGAGCTCCAGCTATCGTATCTACTACGGCATTGTGAAGGTTGCGAGAAATCGTTGGATGTAAAAGACTCAAGACCGTTCGTCTGGGGGTCATCTTCTAGGGGAGGCCTATGTCCAGTAGTGAACTTTTACAGGCTGTTAATGATGACCCTAGGGTAACATAGTGTCTTCCGAATATCTAGAAGGTAAGTATTTTATCTACAAAACCATAAAACAATTGATTATAATCTTTGAAATTGCAAAGTTCTAAACATTGTTTGTTTGTTTTGTTTATAAACCACAGACAGATTTTTTATTTTCTGGTTGGCTATGGCATCTCACGCCTTACCACCACAAGTCACTGTCAAGTTGAGTTTTAGTAAGATAGTGTGGTGGCTATTTTTCTAAAACCTCGAGGAACCTCTTGGCTCCAACTCGAAAAACAACGATACACGCAATTATTTCATTTAGCTTCACTTTAAAAATTACGTATTATGTCGATGCTCGATTATGACATAATCTGTAGTAACATCGGCTGTAGTGCATATTTTAAATGACCCTAATACCTAATACACCACCTGATAATTTAGTGCCAAGTAAAATTTGAATGTAACACGGTATTATTAGCTGTATCTACACAAATACATGTTGTAAGTACAAATAGTGATAAGTAAAGCCGGTTAGTATACGGCGCAAGAAAACAAAGCCATTATTGTAGGTTTAGAGATCGAAAGAATATTCAAATCGATATCTATCAAAGGTCATTAAATATTAGGTTGTACAATATGAAAATGTGTTGATAATTCTTAGCTAGATTATAATGTAGTTAAGTAATGTACAACCATTTAATTTGAAAGTTTTGGGAACCATTTCGATAATGCATGACCTAATAAATGGTATTGGGTCAAACATTATCGGTCTGTACATCACGTTTTGATTATCTTAGTTAATACCAGAGTTGTACGAAGACACAAAATACGAAGATTGAGCATACAAAAGTGCATTTACAGAGAATGCTTTATTTATAGGTAAAACCGATAATGCATGACCTAATAAATGGTATTTGGTCAAGTATTATCAGGCTGTTCATTACGTTTTTATTATCTGCTACAAGCAAGAATGCATTTACAGAGAAAGTGTTGCTAACTAAGTTAAAAACATGCTAATTTTGGCTGTGAAAATATTAGAATAGCCTTGCGTTTGAGATTATTATGGTCTACATCTATCCTAAAGAAAGTTATTATCTGAACAACGTAAATCTAGGTATTTAACCCTGTGAATATGTGATTTGATGAAACGTTTATTTTTGCTATTCCTACGAAAAATAAGTATAGCGTAGAAGTAGTTTTCTGAAAATTTCTTTTTTTTCGGTTCCATGTTCTTCAACTTTGATTTAGATGGGAAATTTGATAATTAATTTGGTCGATTTGACAAACTGAGGATACATACCTGAAAAAGTAACAATAATTCTATCAACCTTAGTTGATCTCAGGTGACTACACTGACCATAGTTTGCTAACGCGTTAAAAAGAGCGGGAAAGCCGGAACTTGTTGAAAAAAAAAAAACTTTCTTCCACTATTCTTCTACGAATTTCGAGGTGAGTTCATTTTATTTTATACAAAATTACAAATTACTGTAAAATTATTAATTAGTTGTTGTCCCACATTACTAATTTGCTCTAATAATAAGATAAATACCTGTAGAAAGGCAAGTCAGATACTTATTACAATAACTGTGACGAAGTTTGAGAAAGGTACGCCATTGTAGGACATCCATTGTTGAACAAGCCAAAGAAGACGCCTTGCCGTAGTGGCCACTAGAGCAATGTTTCTGAGGTTTTAATGCTCCTCGATTACTATTCGTGCCTGTTGTGATATAATAATGGAAAAAAAGCTTGCGGATGGGCATTAGTGTTCCCTAATAACAATAGCTTTACCTATCTGCCGTGATGCGTCAGGTATCTTTATTTTGCATGAAGTGATGAGTGGAACAGCTTTAGGTACCTATCTGCGTTCGCCAAGCAAGTTGCTCAGCGTGGTGAGTACCTACGAACAAGCATGTTCCCCCCAATTATTGTTTTGAGTGCAGACCATACAAGATTGGGCATACTGGAAATCAATGGGAAAAACCTATGTTCAACAGTGGACATTTTACGGTTAAAATGATGATGGTAAATTTTGGTTAATGTTAGGAAGAAGTAAAAGTGTAGTGTTTCTAACAGGTTTGAAACATATTAGTACTAACCTATCTAGAGCATGGACGTGGAAATATTTGGAACTATCCAAAACTTTGGTCACTGAACATGCGGTTTGTTCAGAATTCTAACAAATCACTAGACTTTCTGAAGATAAGCCAGGTTAAAATGATCTACTCTAACCGTGTGAATATGTAGTACATTGATAGATTTTGTATCAACTTGGATACATTTTATGTGAATAAATAAATCAATAGCATGCAAGGATCTAATAGTAAAATGGCATTTCATAGTTATAGCTTTCTCTCCAGTAAACAAACATGATTGTTATGTACCTACCTACATGCTTATGTATGTAGTAAGTATTATGGATCAACATTATATATTATTCCACATGTTATTCAAAACATGAATGTTTGGATTTTGTTTTAAGTAGGTACTTACTTTTATGTATGTAGTAGAGGTATAATTTTATTAATCTCTGCTTGTATTTTTAATTTAGCAAATGGGAGCTCATGTTAGGCAGCATTTAATCTGCTTCAAGCTTAATAATGTAACAAATAAATCGATTTTAATACAACTTTTTTCCTTATAGATGAAACGAATTAATACTTCATATCCTGCTTCAAAGCGACGTGCCATAGCTGCGAGGGACAACACAGCTGTGTGTGTTCTATCTGGTGAGTCACTTTAATTCATTGCTTTCTATACATACATCTAAATATAGGTAGATGAAAAACAAAAGATGTCAGTTTGACTTTATTATAATTTGTACCTATTGATCAATCAATGTGGATTGGGAGAGGCCTATGTCCAGCAGTGGACTAATGTGGGCTGATAATGATGCTGATGATGATCAATCAACCGATACATTTACTGCTAACCATAAGCTTCAATAAAATAATACAACGCCTTGGAATTACAAGAGAATGGTTGTGGGTATGGTTTTGGTGCAACCATTACAATAACTTTAAATTGTATGCCGCAATGCAATTTAACTTGTAGTACAGTGGATGTCCTATGGTCAATGATAATGATGTAAATAAGTGTATCATACCTGTATTAAAATAGGGAACAATTCATAATTTATAGTATCAAAGCAATCAATTGGTAACCTAAATGCTATTCAAATAATAGAAACTCATTACTTATATTATTTTAGGAAATTTAAATACACTGTCTTTCATTCTGAACATTGCATCACCAATTAGGTAGATCTTATACTTTCTATTAGTAGTAAGTCAAAGAGAATGGACTTATTATGCCATCTGATGTTTCACATTATTTTTATATTTCAAGAATAGAAGAAGTGGCAATAACAATAACTAAAAAGTAGGAAAATAGTAGTACTGACAAGTCTGAATAGATAATAGGTAGGTTAATTTACATCTTGTTATTGAAAATCTGTAGGTTCTGTAAGTAGATGTAACATGCTAAAATTATTTATAAAAAATATACATAAAACACTTGAAATTCATACATACCTAAGATTTGTGTAGAATGTAATTATGATACTCACTTTCAATACAATAACTAAGTATAGTTGAACCAAGTTATCTTGGTACGTTTGATAAAGTTTGGTGATAGGTACAGTTACCGCGCCGTCGCGTCAGTCGCTGCCGCCGCGCCGATTTCGCGACGCAATGTCATACTGTTTATCAAGTATTAGCTTTTGTTCGCGGTTTCGCTCGCGTGGTACCTACACAAAAAGTAGCCTTTATGCTATTCTAGGTAAAAAACTTTAAACACTTGTAAGATATAGTGCTTTTAGACCGGGTATGCGAAATTACAAGTAGGTAAGTACGACCCATCCCTACTGGACTACCTAAGTAGATATTTCATAACTAATTTCGTGATGGTGTTTACGAGATTGCGCACTGCGAGCAGCTTCTATCAGTGGCGTTCCATCTGTTGATTGATGCAGTACTAATCCTCAGCGTTCTGCTCCATGCTGGCGGCCCTGTCACTGCTGTTGTTGCAACAGCTCCGGTCGTGATGACGTCTGATGAACTTACTATTAATAATGCTGATTGTATTTATGTTTTATTGTTTATTTTTGTTCTGTGTCAATACTGTATGTGTGTGTTCTTTAGATTATAGTGTTTTCTTACCAAATCTAAATGTGAAATAAATAGTTCATTCGTACAATTAGTACGTATGACGTAAACACCTACCTACCTCATTTTTATTGATCCTCATTTATGTTTTATTTTATGCCAAAAATAAAAAGTAAGGTTTTAATTAGGCCTAAATAGCTTATACATTTATTATTTTAGGGACCACACATCAAGGTGATCCAAAATTGCAAGGTAATAACGCACAGTGTGTAGCCATGTCAGCATGCGCGTCGGTACTTTCAATTTGCAAGAATCGGGAGCTTGTTGCAACCGATATTGATGAGATTCTTAAAAGCGGAGACGCGTTGTATATGTCTCGTAAACCGTTTTTACCAGCAGGCATATTATTTCTTGAACCTGAAGAGTTGCCCACGGAGATTTGCGTCGGAGATTTTTCGGCTCAAATTGAAAATATGAACAGCAACTGGATCAATAATGGGTTATTTCCCAATAATCTCCAAGAAAACGAACAATGTTTGCTAACACTGACAAATTTAATAGAAGGAAGTGTTTTTACCTCAGAGCATAATGATAACACAGACAGCATAATATTCACTGGGCAAAACTACACGGTTTCGTTTTGGCGATTTAATAATGTCTATTATTTATTTAATAGTCACGCGGTAAATGCAAACAACAAACCGGATATACTTTCCGGAGTAGCACGTTTGTTTAAATGTGATACTATACGTGAATTGGCAAAATTACTTTTGGCGCGAAACGTTTACGTTGGCGAATATGCGCTACACCGGTTACGCGTTATTAATTATAACTCGGTTCGTTTGATTTCACCAGTCGTTTCGAGTCAATCGACACAGACGCCATCCATCCTCCATGGATTTACGCCTGCGCCGGTTCGTTTATATTCTCAGGTCGTTTCAAGTCAATCGACACAGTCGCCATCCATCCTCCATGGATTTAAATTTACGCCCGCGCCGGTTAGTTTAATTTCACCGGTCGTTTCAAATCAATCGACAGATTCGCCATCCATCCTCCATGGATTTAAATTTACGCCCGCGCCGGTTAGTTTAATTTCACCGGTCGTTTCGAATAAATCGACAGAATCGCCATCCATCCTCCATGGATTTCAATTTACGCCCACGGTGCGTTCACCTATAGTTTCGATAAATGACTCCGAAAGTCATTCAACGCCTTCGCAGTCTATACTCGACGGAGTCCAATTAACACCTGCGTTGCGTTCACCGATTCCATCAGAATCCAATAAAACTACACTTGTCACAGCCACGACTAAATCAGAAAGCGCTGCAATCAATCACAGGCAAATAATATCAAATTCAAAACCAGTGGTTGTGACAAACGGTATTCAAAAACCAGTTGTTGTTCTGCAAAATATGTTTTCGGAATTAACCGTCGATAATGATGAAGTTACTGCAACTTCAACGAAGAGAGGTCGACCCAAGAAAGTAAAACGTGGCCCTAAAAAGACAAAAGTAAACGCACATCTTGATGCCGTTAAAAAATATAATCTTAAGAATCCGCAAAAAAATCGTGAGGCTGTGAGGAAGTACACAATAGAAAATCCTCAGATCAATCGCGACGCCGTGAAAAAGTACACAGCAGAAAATCCAGAAATCAACCGCGACGCCGTGAAAAAATACACTGTAGAAAATCCCCAGATCCATCGCGACGCCGTCAAAAAGTACACTGAAGAGAATCCCCAAATCAATCGCGACGCCGTGAAAAAGTACACTGTTGAAAATCCGCAAGTCAATCGCGACGCCGTACAAAAATATAACACAAGTAGCCGTAATGTAGACGTATCGCTACGTCCATTACATTTAATAGCCGCTAAGAGGGACGCTGATCTTGACAATATAAATTTGTTTAAACTAAAGAAAACTTCGTTGCTCTCGTCCGACATATTTAGATGCCCACATTGCAACTCGCGTATTTTTGAGGAAGAAAAATCGAGAAAGCAATGGTGCTGCGGATCGGGCGCGTACAACGTTCAAAATTTTATGCCACTAACGGAGGATTTTTACTCTCATCCTTCGTTTGTTAATAAGCCGCGAGCGTATAATAATTTATATGCCTTCAGTGCCTTGGGTGTTTCGCACGGGTATCAACAACCAACCGGATTAGCTTTTCTTAAAATTCAGGGGAGAATCTATCATAGAGTTTTCGATTTAGCATACACTGATAATCTCAATAATTTAGGATTATACATAAACGATCCAAGCGAACGCGAACAGCACGCTTTAGGTATGAATCTTGATACTCAAGTAACTCGTAGTATAACAAATTTTTTGCACAACGTCAATCCATATATTGAATGTTTCAAACGTTTAAGTCAGGAGCCGTCTGATCAGGCCTTTATTCAATTTCAATTAACCTCTCGGGCCACTCATGGCAACATTTTAGGCGATTTACCTATTGGTAGAGAAGTAGCGGCTATCATTAGTAATGAAAAGGAAGAGTACGTACCGCGTTGCATAGCTGTGTGGAAAGTGTGTGGTGAGTAAGGTTGCCAGAGCTCTTTAGGGGGGGAGGGGTTTGGCAGGCAACGCATTAGCAATGCTCCAGGTGTTGCTGATGTCAATAGGCGACGGTAACCACTTACCATCAGGTGGGCCGTAAGCCTGTTTGCCTCCGTATAACATAAAAAAAAAAAAAAAAAAAAAAAAAAAAAAGTCGGTGATAAGAGACCGCACACTGTCGATATTATGCACCCACTATACGAAAGTTTTCAATATCCGCTGCTTTATCCCGAAGGCAATCCCGGTTGGTACCCTAACAAAGTAGACAACAACGGAAATAAATTAACGCAAGTTAAATACGTTCGGTGTTTGTGGTTGTCAGAACCACGGTTTTCTGAACTAAATAGGCTCTCCGAAGAATGGTTAGTCGATATGTATTGCAGGATTTCGGAAGAGCGGTTACGTTTTCTTAGCAACTTACAAAAACATAATTCGAATAATGCGCTGAGGTCCGCTCCACTTCAAGAAGTTGAAATGAGCATCGAAACCGCGAATCAAATTCGAAACGATGAAACGATTCAGGGAGAAGGGTTTGTGCCAGGTCGCGTCTATCTGCCCAGCACTTTTACGGGGGGGCCGCGATACATGAAAGGCAAGTACAGCGACGCCATTGCTTTAGTAAGCAGATTAGGTAACCCATCCTATTTTTTAACATTTACATGCAATCCGAAATGGCCCGAAATTCAACAGTCCTATGAGGGTCGGTATGCAAATCCACTTGTTTGCGCTAGAGTTTTCAATTTAAAATTAGCCGAATTATTAAGAGATATTAGATCCGGTCGCTGGTTTGGCAAATGCACTTACATAATCCATGTAATAGAATTTCAAAAGCGAGGCTTACCGCACGCTCACATTTGTTTTAGGGTCGAAGGTGGCGGCCCTGTCCAAAATATAGATATAGACAAGTTTGTTAGAGCCGATATCCCTGATGCTTCAGAAGCTGAAGGTAGATTAAGGATGGCAGTTTTAAGTCACATGATTCACGGTCCCTGCGGTCCACCTTACAGAACAAATTTGCCGTGCTGGGACGGTGACAAAAATCAATGTTTGAAATATTTTCCAAAACGAGAAACAGACACCACCTTCTGTGATGAGAAAGGTTTTGTTAACTTGTGTAGAAGCAGTAAAAATGAAGCCGTTATTCAGTATCGCGGTCAAAACGTAACAGTAAACGACACATGGGTTGTTCCATACAACGCGAGTCTCCTTCTCAAGTACGACGCTCATATCAACTTGGAAGTGTCCTCGCAAGTTACAATAGTAAAGTATCTGTTTAAATATATAACAAAGGGTCCCGACGAATCGCGCGTAGCTATCGTGTCTGAAGAAGATAAAAATAACGAGATTGAACAGTTTGTCACGAAGCGATACATAGGTTCTAGCGACGCTGCCTGGAGAACGCTAGAATTCGATGTGACCGCGCGCGAACCAAACGTGAAACAACTATCGGTTCATCTCGAAAATCAGCAGGCAGTTTATTTTAAGCCAGGCACTGAAGCGGAAGCCGCGCGACGAGCCGGCTCGGATTTAATTACGTATTTCAACCGTCCCGTAGGGAATGCTTTCGACAATCTAACCTATTTAGACTTTTACGAACAATACATAACTCATCCTAAGCGTCCCTCTACAAAAAACACGGAAATTTATGAGACGACAAACAATAAATTCATCACAAAAAGACAACGGGGTGAACTTGTCGCGCGTCTTTTCTGGGTCGCACCTAACAGAGGTGAACAGTTTTACCTTAGAATCCTTCTAAAGTCATACCCGTGTCGTAGTTACACAGATCTGATACATCTTGGTGGTCCGAATTGCACAACTTTTCAGGAAGCTGCTAAAACCGTTGGTCTTGCCGACGACGAAGTCGAATACGAAAGAGCTATGTTGGAAGCTTCAAATTTTTGCACAGGACCACGTCTGCGTAGCTTTTTCGTACTCTTGGCTGTTAACGGTGTCCCAGTCGCGTCTCTCTGGGACACATTTAAAAACCAATTAAGCGAAGACATTTCATATAGGCTACCTAATGATGACAAAGAAAACGCATACAAATCGTGTCTCATTCAAATAAGCAGAATGCTCCGCAAACACGGATCGACGCTTGCACAACACGGTTTGCCGGATGTCGTTGATGACACGACCGAGCTAGGCAGGGAACGCGTAGAATACAATAGCGATACGCTGATTGATTTTGTAGACGAATGGGTTCCTCGCCTATCGCGTGATCAACGGATAATTTATGATTACGTGTTGAACCTTTGCAACGACAGTAGTTTTCGCGACCTAAACAAAACGGCAATTTTCGTTGATGGCCCTGCAGGAACCGGTAAAACAAAACTATTAAATGTAATAGCGGCGCACGTACGCGGTAATTTAAAAGGAGTAGTTTTATGTACTGCCAGTTCTGCGATTGCAGCTCAAAATTACGAGGGAGGGACCACAGCTCATAGTATGTTCAAGTTTCCACTGGATCTCGTGGACGATCTTGGCTACTGGAACATTACTAATGGTACTCAAAGAGCAGAACTGATTTACCATGCAGACATCATTATTTATGACGAAGCCCCTATGGCACATAAATATTTAATTCATCTGCTTGACAGGTCATTGCGTGATCTCATGCATAACAATAGAATCTTTGGAGGAAAAATTATTCTGTTTGCTGGGGATTTTAGACAGATTCCTCCAGTAGTTATAAATGCTAGAACCAACTCTGATATTTTAAATTCATCAGTCAAAACATCTCTCATTTGGAATAACGTAAAGACATTTTCACTTTCGACATCGCAAAGATGTAAAGATGTAGAATATGCAGAGTTCCTATTAAAATTAGGATCAAACAAAATAGAAACTCATGCATTAAAAATTGGTAGAAGTATTCAAAATTTAGTTGATTTAAGTTGCATCGACACTGTTTCGAATTTAGAAGAATTAATTGACTTTGTTTTCCCCTTTGTTAATGAGCCCGTTATTAACATTGACGCGGCAATACTATGCACACGCAATGACGCTGTTCGAGAAATTAATAATAACATTATAGAACGTAGATTAGACGGCGAAATATTTCACTTGTACTCGATCGATAAAATAGATAACGATAATGCAGATGAATTATTTTTAGGGCCTGATACACTTAATGGAATGCAACCGCGAGGTTTTCCCGAACACGACCTCAAATTAAAAATCGACTGTATTTGTATGATCATGCGTAACCTTAGTTTTGCTGATGGACTTGTAAACGGCACTAAAGTTATAGTTAGAAATATTTCGCCGCGATTAATAACCGTACAAAAGTCTTCAGGTACTGAAGACTATTTCATTCCGCGTATTCTTTTCAAGGGCCCCATCGCACCCAACAATCCATTTGAAATGTGCCGTCGTCAATTTCCATTACAGCTATGTTATGCGATGACAATCCATAAAAGTCAAGGTCAAACTATTAAACGCGTTGGTGTAGATCTCAGGTCGGATATGTTCAGCCACGGACAATTGTACGTAGCGTTAGGCCGAGTTACGGAAAAAGATCACATCAAAATATTGTTGCACAAGGATTGCATTATCAGCGGCAAACCGTACGCGAAAAATGTTGTTATACCGGAGCTTCTCTAGATTCAATCAAACGTCTTCGCTTAATAATCGGCATAAAAATGTAAATAAATAAAAATGTACATAAAATCAAATTTAGAGCTACCTGAATAAGTTTTAAACGGTTCACCTTTGTATCCTCGTGGGCAATTTTTGTAAATATAAAATCAATTAACGAAATCATGTTGACATGGCTGTACCTTGGCGTTTTTAAATTATTAATTAATCATGTAGCGACTATCAAATAATAAATTAATCATGTGTTATATTATATGCTTATCTTATTTATAGGAACTTTACAAAGACCAAGAAAATTAATTTAATATTTAAATTTGTAGCTATAACAAATATGTACATTGAGTGTCATCTCAATGAAAAAAATCTAATCTTTGCTATTTTTAATTACAAATAAGTAAGATCAAGTCAGTTTTAGAGAAATATGGGTCAATGTCAGATTGTTGTTGAACCATAATTCCTGATTATAGGTGAATTCGTCCGATTATGAATCACGAAACGAACCATCGTTAAGTTAACTATCCCATCTACAAGTGAGTCGATCGGATGTTAGTTGGTATCTACTCGTTGCCAAGAACAAGATCTGGTTAGTGCCCAAGCAAAGTCAGTTAAACTGAATGTCAGTACGAATTCGGTGCTAAGATACGTTATCGTACCGATATTAAGTCGGTTTCAATGTGGTCGGTTTCCAACGATTTCCGAGATGCATTAGTAGTCTGTGATGCGTTGATTTGGAAGGGAATCAATTTCGAATGATCGATGGAGTACCTATAGTAGGTACTATCTGACTTGAAGTGGATCACTATGGATGTATAGGTATCGGTCAAAATAGGTAGTTCGGTTAGTTATTTTATCGGTAATGAGTCACATTTTGCATCCATGTGGAATCATTGCTGAAATGTGTTTTGTGGTGCTTAAATTGGAGATTATCCCTAAGTGTGTCATTGAGTTCTCGTTGATGTTACAGGAAATGATGTCCGATATCTAAGTTCTATCTTCGTACTATCTTCGTTCTATCTTCGTACTATTAACAGATAATAAATGTGAACATATAATTACAATGCTTGATGTTCGTTGGCTCAATCACTTTTTTTATTATTTAAAGTGTTTTTAACTTGACCTCCTCTAAAACTTTAAATATATATTTGTCTAGATGTATATTTCAATATTTCCACATTTAAATTTCAATGATAACTTGGATAGTTTTTTAAAAGATGAGTCAGATTGCATCGTCTTTCATGAAAGTTTAATAAATGTAACAAATTAAATTAATATCTATGTTTATCATAATGTAAGTAATAATTATAAGAATCTATAGTAAAATACTCACATGAGAATATTATTATCGATAATCCAATACAATTTTATCAAATTGTATTAATAATTTTCAATTCAAACTATCGATATTATAATTTTGTACTATCAATAGTAGCATATACTTACTTAATAGTATCAGTAATAAACGTACAATGACTCATATTATTAAACTTCATTATGTCTATTCTATTCTTTTCTGAAGAACTATTCAAGATCAACAGGAACAAGTGAAATAGATGTGAAGTGAATAAAGCTATAAATCGAGTGATTGTGATTTCAAAATATATCAATACGAGAAAAATGCTTTAAGAAGAATTATAAATCATCAAGTTATACTAAGCTGAAATATAAATGTTACTGGAGATGTTTTTAACAATGGTGCCTGGAGAGAGTGCATGGAGAGCATGAAAAAGTATAAAAGGAGGTTACAGAATCTAATGGAAGGTGATATTATTATCGTCTCGAAGATCATCTGGAATCAGTCTCTCCGATGACAACTAATTCACTATTAAAACCTGCTACATTAATATACAAGAGGCCTCTCTTATCGCATGACCATTAGTTTTCCTCTATAACTAAAAACTTCTTCTACCATACTAATGAGTCACCCTTTTGAAAAAGCTGCTCGTGTTCAAACTAAAGAAACTGAAAAATAGAAAACTGAAGATGTACGATCACAATGTTTTCACCTCACAATCACCGATTTACCGTTACTTTAATTCAAGATCCAGTGTGGCGGACTACGAGCTACGAAGATTTAAAATGAAAATTTAGCTATTGCATAACGATAGGTAACTAGATAAGTCATTGTACTTGTAAGAATGTCAATACTAAAAAAAAATTACTTGAATTTTATGAATTGTAAAATTAAATAAATATATTTTGCTACTAATATTACTTTTAATACTAACACTTGATATGAACACTAAAAATGTAAATGATATTCACTCACATTTTTTAAACTGCTATGTATACCTCATTTTTTAACAACTGTAATACTATAAATGATGTTAGGTACATTTTTAATAATTATATGATAATAAACAAAAAAAAAAATATGCTTAAAAAAATGCATAAAAAAGTAAATGCATAGACAAAAAAATCATAAGAAATACCTACATGCATAAAAGAACACATGCATAAAAAAAAATTGATGCATAAAAAAATAGATGCATAATCCGAAAAAAAAAAAGAAATAACAACAACTACTTTATAGACTTATAAATAATAATAATGCAAGATTACAAATACATGTCATGTTAATGTTACTAAGGAATGAACAACAATGAACAAAGGTTCATTTCAATCTAATAAATTGTATAAGTACTCGTCACTTATAAACTTTCATGAAGAAAATAGTATAAGCTATCATATTAAATTAATACAATCCATGTTATCATTGCTACATATAATTTACAATAGATACATCCCGACTTATACACATTTTCACATCTTCCAATTATTTGCCACGCCTCTTCACTCATCACACAATACAAAAAGTATTATTAATATTAGATATCTATCTGCCGCCATCCATACCATAAATCAGTCCGAAAACGTTTCTTCGCTCTTTTTCAATGAAAAGAATGACTGAAACGTCGGACTTCCGCCACTCGCACATTTACACACAGCTACCGCCATTCACACCACATAAAAGTCCACACACGTCTCTTCGTTCTTTTCTTAATGAAAAGAATGACTGAGACGTCGGACTTCCGCCACTCACACATTTATACACAGATACTGCCATTCACACCACAAACAAGTCCACATACGTCTCTTCGTTCTTTTCTCATTGAAAATAATGACTGAGACGTCGGACTTCCGCCACTCACACATTTACACACAGATACTGCCATTCACACCACATAAAAGTCCACACACGTCTCTTCTTTCTTTTCTTAATGAAAAGAATGACTGAGACGTCGGACTTCCGCCACTCACACATTTACACACAGATACTGCCATTCACACCACATAAAAGTCCACACACGTCTCTTCTTTCTTTTCTTAATGAAAAGAATGACTGAGACGTCGGACTTCCGCCACTCAAAATTTACACACAGATACTGCCATTCACACCACATAAAAGTCCACACACGTCTCTTCTTTCTTTTCTTAATGAAAAGAATGACTGAGACGTCGGACTTCCGCCACTCACACATTTACACACAGATACTGCCATTCACACCACATAAAAGTCCACACACGTCTCTTCTTTCTTTTCTTAATGAAAAGAATGACTGAGACGTCGGACTTCCGCCACTCAAAATTTACACACAGATACTGCCATTCACACCACATAAAAGTCCACACACGTCTCTTCTTTCTTTTCTTAATGAAAAGAATGACTGAGACGTCGGACTTCCGCCACTCACACATTTACACACAGATACTGCCATTCACACCACATAAAAGTCCACATACGTCTCTTCTTTCTTTTCTTAATGAAAAGAATGACTGAGACGTCGGACTTCCGCCACTCACACATTTACACACAGCTACCACCATTCACACCACATAAAAGTCCACATACGTCTCTTCTTTCTTTTCTTAATGAAAAGAATGACTGAGACGTCGGACTTCCGCCACTCACACATTTACACACAGCTACCACCATTCACACCACATAAAAGTCCACACACGTCTCTTCGTTCTTTTCTTAATGAAAAGAATGACTGAGACGTCGGACTTCCGCCACTCACACATTTACACACAGATACTGCCATTCACACCACATAAAAGTCCACACACGTCTCTTCTTTCTTTTCTTAATGAAAAGAATGACTGAGACGTCGGACTTCCGCCACTCAAAATTTACACACAGATACTGCCATTCACACCACAAACAAGTCCACACACGTCTCTTCGTTCTTTTCTCATTGAAAAGAATGACTGAGACGTCGGACTTCCGCCACTCACACATTTACACACAGATACTGCCATTCACACCACATAAAAGTCCACACACGTCTCTTCGTTATTTTCTTAATGAAAAGAATGACTGAGACGTCGGACTTCCGCCACTCACACATTTACACACAGATACTGCCATTCACACCACAAACAAGTCCACATACGTCTCTTCGTTCTTTTCTCATTGAAAAGAATGACTGAGACGTCGGACTTCCGCCACTCACACATTTACACATAGCTGCTGCCATGTATACCACCCAACAGTTTAAATACGTTTCTTCACCCTTTTCACAATGCAAAAAGTGACTGAACGGTTCTGACCTTAATTCTTAAACATTTTTGATGTGACATTATCTCTTTACTCTTCATATAGTAGGTACATTAAATTATCGAGGTATCCATAATCTAAATAAACGTACACTCCCATACACACATAGTCCTATGATTGGCCATGTCTCTTCATACTTTACATAATGTGATTTAACCATCGGAATTCCACTATTTTAACATTCTAATACCATCCTTATAATTATACACAATTGCAAACACATCATTTCCTGTAACATCAATGACAGCTCAGTGGCACACTTAGGGATAATCTCCAATTTAAGCACCACAAAACACATTTCAGCAATGATTCCACATGGATGCAAAATGTGACTCATTACCGATAAAATAACTAACCGAACTACCTATTTTGACCGATACCTATACATCCATAGTGATCCACTTCAAGTCAGATAGTACCTACTATAGGTACTCCATCGATCATTCGAAATTGATTCCCTTCCAAATCAACGCATCATACACTCGAGAGCATAGAAATCGCACATAGGGGAATTTTTCTACATTTTAATTTCGACCCTTATTTTTTTTTAAATTATAGTGATGTTGCAAATATAACTTAAATTAAATTGAAGTACACACTGTTAGCTTCCTAAAAACACAAAATGTCTAGCCTTGACCTTCGAAATCATAACAGTGGCAACTAAACAATAGAATGGCCTAAATTAGCTCGTTTCAGGTAGCTAGGTTTGTGGGACTTTGAGCAGGTATAAAACGATAAGGGATGATTGAAATTACATCATTTGCATACCAACTCCCAGTCAGAAAGGTCCTTTAACGAATACGTCATCTCTCTAAACAAGAAAATGGATACCACACCAGAAGCAGCGTCTCAAGTGGTTGCATCTCCGAACGGGTCGCATACGGCGGTGGTTCGTTTATGTTCAGGGGAGGCATTTCTCTGGAAGCGAAAACTGAATTTGTCTTCATCACAGGGCCCGATACCGACCGTCGATCGGGTGGATTGACTTCCCAACGTTACGTTGAGGAGATCCTGGAAGAACATGTTGTGCCTTATTCTGGATTTATCGGCGAAAACTTCGTTTTTATGCAGGATAACGCTAGACCACACACCGCTGCTATAGTACGCCAGTACTTGGAGGAGGTTGAAGTACTCGTTATGGCGTGACCTGCTCGAAGCCCAGATCTCAATCCCATTAAGCACTTATAGGACGAACTAAAGAAACGAGTAAGAGCCAGAAACGCAGCGCCTACGAGTCTCAGAGAGCTCCAAACCGCGATCAAGGAAGAATGAGACAGCATACCGCAGGATTTCGTAAAAAAAATGATTTCTTCAATGAAACAGCGAATGGAAGCTGTTATTCAGGCTAGGGGAGGCAATACCTCGTATTAATAAATCGATACATTCACAAATTTATTGTTTTTTTAACCTTTTATACCTGCTCAAAGTCCCACAAACAGCGCTACTTGAAACGAGCTAATTTAGGCCATTCTATTGTTTAGTTGCCACTGTTATGATTTCGAAGGTCAAGGCTAGACATTTTGTGTTTTTAGGAAGCTAACAGTGTGTACTTCAATTTAATTTAAGTTATATTTGCAACATCAAATTAATTTAAAAAAAAATAAGGGTCGAAATTAAAATGTAGGAAAATTCCCCTATGTGCGATTTCTATGCTCTCGAGTGTAGAATACTAATGCATCTCGGAAATCGTTGGAAACTAACCACATTGAAACTGACTTGACATCGGTACGATTACGTATCTCAGCATCGAATTCGTACTAACATTCAGTTTTACTGACTTCGCTTGGGCACAAACCAGATCTTGTTCTTGGCAACGAGTAGATACCAACTAACATCCGATCGACTCACTTGTAGATGGGATGGTTAACTTAACGATGGTTCGTTTCTGATTCATAATCGGACGAATTCACCTCTAATCAGGAATATGGTTCAACAACAATCTGACTGGACACATATTTCACTTAAAACTAACTTTATCTCACTTACTTGTAGTTATAAGTAGTTTAAGATTCGATTTTTCCGTTGTCATAACACTTAATGCATGTTTGTATTTGCACGGATTTAAATTTAGATTTTTTTTCTTGTGTACTACACATGCGTATCCGTCTATGTATTGTACTTTATATACTCCTTATTATAATATTGAAGATGAAAGTATAAATGGGTTGTAATTTCGTTAAATATAGAGTGAATGACAGTGTGATAAGAGAACGTTGTGAAATGAACGAGGATGTAATGACATGAATAGGCAAAATTAACATAGCATGAAGAGATAATGAATGAATGATTATTTGTTTAGAGGTTATCTTTCTTTTTTTTTTGGTTCTAGAACAAGCCAGTTTCTCTTGTAACTAAAGCTAAAGTAATCTGTCAGGTACATCAAACAAGTATATATAAATTATGGAGTGAATGACTGAATGATAAGAGAATGTGGTTATGAGATTGTTTATGCATAAAGAGATATTTTATCTTCAATATTTTTGGTTCTAGAAAATGCCAACTTTCAATTGTTGCTATCAGGTATAAAAGACGACTGGTTATTCAATATTATTATGTACACTTTTAAAACACCCCACATACATCGTACTGTTCAACTACACTTACTCAATATCATTATATCTTTTCCATTTATTTTATTTCCTTTACTTTATTTATTTTGTTTATTCGAAGAATTTTATTTATAAATATTGTAAAAGCATGTAGAGACGAATGCAAATGAAACAATTGGAAGGTCGATATGTATGTTTTAAACTATTCTTATTTTTAAGTATATTTATACACATTTATTATATAACATCACCACACTGAAACTATTTATTAATAATTTATTAATATTTATATTGTAGTGCATTATATCCTTAGATTAGTCTTGTATACTTGTAATTAGTCATAGGTATGCTTGTAATTAGACAAAGTCAATAAATTATTTTAAATACAATAATAATTAATAATATGTATAACTTATGTAATATTTACTATAGGGAATATTATTATGTTCATTTGTATTATTGTATATATTTATTTATATACACATATTTGAGTTCATTGTAGATATCACTAGCGTGAATTTGAATTCATTGTAAATAACTGTAGCGTGGATTAGGCCTATTGGGGATACCACGTTAAAAAAAACGCACCTTTGTCAAACCTCAATGGTGGTGTGGAATCTGACAAATTAGTTAGTAAATAGTATTTTTTCTTAACATTGATATTATATATAAGTAATATGTATGATTTTTTTTCGTAATTATAAATCTTTTCTTATACTTATATCTAACAGTAAATTAGTTTAGTTAGTTTAGTTTAGTTAGTTAACTGCCAATTTTAATTGGCCAGTGTTTGACCAGTCACTGAATAAAAACTGATCCTAAACCCTATCTATGGTAAGTGAAATTGAAATGTAAACACAGTAACGCAAAACTTAATTACGGTTTAATTTTAAATTATTTGTAGCCATGATTCTAATTTCTTGTTGGCTATGTCATCTTAGGTTTTCTATCAAAAATTATTCTCCTTTCAGTAACGCATAGGCAAGCAATCTACTTGCAGCTCGCGCACAACGCGACATCAACAGCAAGGACAACAGATCCAGCGAGCTGCTTGCAGCTCGCGCACAACGCGACATCAACAGCAAGGACAACAGATCCAGCGAGCTGCTTGCAGCTCGCGCACAACGCGACATCAACAGCAAGGACAACAGATCCAGCGAGCTGCTTGCAGCTCGCGCACAACGCGACATCAACAGCAAGGACAACAGATCCAGCGAGCTGCTTGCAGCTCGCGCACAACGCGACATCAACAGCAAGGACAACAGATCCAGCGAGCTGCTTGCAGCTCGCGCACAACGCGACATCAACAGCAAGGACAACAGATCCAGCGAGCTGCTTGCAGCTCGCGCACAACGCAACCTCAACAGCAAGGACAACAGATCGCGCACAACGCGACATCAAAAAATCTTCGTGTTTCATACAGGATTTGCGTCTATTTTCGCGTTTTCTAAACCCTGTTTTGTATGGAAATCCGAAAATTGCCAGAGTACACCCAAGTTGAACGAAAAAATAGTCTTTATTCGACAATTTCCTCTATTTCCGTAACAATAGGCAGTTCTGTGGCAAAATTTTTATTTTTCTTAATGAAGGCTATGGCATCATTGGTGTTCTACCAATGTCAACTTTTTTTTTATTTATTTTAGAATGGCCATAGGAAAAAGAATCTCGCGAGCTGCTTGCAGCTCGCGCACAACGCGAAAAACTAGTATGTATGTATAACGTTAATAAGGCAGGGCAAATACCTATTCTATTATAGTGTCAGTAGCTGCAGTTATTTAAGGCACCGACTTACTTACACACTATAGTTTACCTAGGTATGTAGCATACTCGGTCGTTCTACTACCTACCTCGCACTATGTTAATTTAAGCGAGCGAAATACAAAATGTGGATTCAAATTGGTTCAAGTACGACATAATTTTATCTCTGAAATAAAATATATCCGGTCATGTGACAGTCGTAGTGACTTATAATCCTCTTTGGTACGTCGCGTGTATCGTTGAGGTAACCTCTATTTTACACTATGACGTATTCTGTGGTTGGAAAAAATACAAACCGAGGTTCGATTTTTGAAACGACCGATTTTTAATTTCGAATCGTTAGCTTGCTGGCGCGCAGTAACACAAAAAAGTATCTACGTAAGAAAAATTTTTAGCTCTCAACTTTATTAAACGTACTAATGGGTAATCAGTAGCACGTCCAAACATTATGTTTCGTATATTATATGGGTAGGTAGCACTACATGGATACGGGATAGGGATAGGATGCAAACCCATCGCCGCTTATTATAATACTAAGTGGGTCGTCAGAGGCACGTCCGCACACTACGATTGGCACATGCCCATATTTGGAAGTAGTTAACCCTGCATAGCATAAGCACGGGACAGCTTGCAAACGTATCGCCGCTTCTTAGAATACTAAGGGGTTAGTCAGAGGCACGTCCAAAGATTAAGTCTCGTGTTTTGGTATGTATTATTATTATTATTAAAGCCTTTTAGTAAATAATATAGCATCAATAACCTTTGTCTTTTTTCTAATATTTATGTTTCTATGTCTTTGTTTTCTTTTTATGCTTAGAATGCTTCTTTCCATTGCTCTTTGGGTTGTTTGGATCTTGTTAGTCGTGAATTTATTGAATATCCAGGTTTGGCTTGCGTAGGTGAGAGACAAGGCAGCAAGCATGATTCCATAATTTTTTTCTTAAATATCAAGGGTAACTCTGATTTCAGTATTTCTTTATACGCCCAAAACTTATTCCATGTAATTTTTACTCGTCTCTCGACTTCATCTCGATGTCGTGTTTTACTAAAAGATAGCTTGCCAAGGTATATGTAGCTTGAAACATATTCTAGTGGAGTTCCTTGAACTCTCACAGGTTATTCGATATGATTGGTCATTAGTTTGGTTTTTATTTAGGCTAACGCTGTTCAAGTCGTTTACCATCATTTTCTCTAGTTGGTGTGCAGTTTCAGAGAGAAGTATGATGTCGTCGGCAAATCGTAAATTGTTCAGATAGTTTCCGTTTATTAATATTCCTTTTCGTGACCAGTCTATATCTATATCCTTCATGATGTTTTGCAGCACTGTAATAAAAATTCGTGGAGACAAAGGATCACCCTGCCTCACGCCTCTACCTATTCGTATGTCTGGTCCTTTTCGGTCTAGCTTGACTCTACTTATACTCTTACTGTAAATGTGTTGAATCAGTTCTATAAGTTCCGAAGGTACATCGTATTCTCGTAGAGCCAGCCATATGCTATCGTGTGAAATAGAGTCAAATATCAAATTGCGTAATCAACGAACGCCAAATATAGGGGTAAATAGCGGTTTTGTTCTTCATATTTCTCGATGATCTGATCCAGTACCTGTATGTGGTCATGTAGTTGAAAAGCCTTTTCTGAATCCTGCTTGTTCGACTGGCTGGTATATTTCAGTTATTCTTGACAGATGTCGCTCCAAGCTCGTAGCTAGTAGTTTGTATAGGCATGGTTGTAAGCTAATGGGCCTATAATTGCCGATGTCACATGGGTCGCCTTTTTTATAGAGCAGGACTATATCAGATTGAGCCCATTCTTTAGGTATTTCTTTTTCATTTAGGATTTGATTGAATAATAGCGTTAAGGGAGCAGTTTAAATATTTCTTCTAATTTTCAAGATGCCATTCGATATTTGGTCTGGTCCACAGCTTTTGTCCAATTTTAGCTTTTCTAGATCTTTGTATACCTATATTTGATCTATGTCCATCTCTGTAAATCTATCTATAGTATATGTTGGTTTTGGATTTTAATGTGTCTTGTGGGTTGTGTACGACAGGTCTTTTGTCATATAGTTTTCTGTAGAACTCTGTAGCAGTATTTATAATTTCAGGCCGTGAGTAGGTCTTCTTCAGATTTGTTTGTAGACAGGCATGGTATCCAGTTTTTGTAGGTATTGAGCTCTTTGTATCCTTTCTTCAAGCTACCTGACCCGCTTAGGTGTTTTTCAAAGGTTTGCAGTCTGTATTGTTCATATTCTTTTTTGATTTGTTTATGTGTTGATTTGTATAATATGCTAAGTTCTTTTTTCTCATCTTTATCTAATATTTTTTTGTTTCTTAATTCATTTCGTCTTTTCATCAAATTATGCTAGGGTTTTTATTTAGATTTTTTTATTTAGACATTAGACTGTTAAAAATTCCTGTTTTTATTTTTTGGTAGTAAGACTCTACGTTGTCTGATTCAGTAAACCATATTTTATGAAAGTTTTCTTCCAATTTTACCTGAAAAGTAATTTCGTCTTGTGTTGTTTTAAGTCTGCTCTCTATTTTAGCATATTTTGTTCTACTTTTTTTTTGTATAGTTCCATATTTAGTGTGCTTCTTACAAGTCTATGGTCGCTGGCAGAAGAAAATCTGTTGATCACTTCAATGTTTATGAACTGCTTCTTCATGTTTGATATAACATAGCCTATTTGACTTCTTTTCTTTTTTGGTGATAGCCAAGTCCAAAAATTAGCTTGATCTTTTTCAAATATAATAATAATAATAATAAATAATTTATATTTATATAATAATAATAATTGTCTCTATTTCCGTACCGAGTAGGGCCCATGATGGTCTGTTCTCCAGGCTTTCGTTGACCGACGCGAGCGTTAAATTCACCCATTATAATTATGTGTTTTTTGCATTGTTCCAAAACTTCCTTGGTATGTATATGTATGTACTAATAAAATAGCTATGCAGGGCTAACTACTTGCAATCTAAACATTGTTGGGACGTGCCTCTGACTACCCATTAGAATTTTTTTGATAATAAAAAAATCTAATATGCAAACTATTGACCAAACCCCCTATTTTCATGTCTCTAACTTGAAAAACAAAGAACTTTCAAAGAAGCTTTCAACCCCTATTTCATCCCTTTCGGGAGTAAATTTTCGTAAAATTATATTGTAGCAAATGTTTACTCTCTCTAAGAAATCTGCGTGCAAATTTCAATTGCATAGGCTTAACAAATAAAGAATTCCCATATTAACTTTCATCCCCTATTTACACATAAGGATGTTTTTAAAAAAAAGTTGTGTAGGTTTTTTATTATTTTAAACTGTTTAGCTAATAACCGATTTTGATGTCCCTAACTTCAAAAACATAGGACTTCCCATATAAACTTTCATCCCCTATAACCACACCCTAAAGGCTATTTTTCGAAAAATGCTGATAAATGTATCTTTTTTTTTTGACAATTTATCTAAACCCCGATTTTGATGTTGGTATTCAGGTTAATAGTTTTAAGTATAAGACATGACCATGATGGTGACGATATCGGTAACTATGACGGTGATGGTGACGGTGACGGTGACGGTAACAGTTAAGGGACGGTGAAGTTAACGGTGACCACGACGGGACGGTGACGGTGATGGTAAGTAGAATAAATAAAATAAATAAATATTCCGGACATATCACACACGGTCAACTGATCCCAAACTAGGCATAGCCTGTTCTATGGGTTCCAGAGACTGATATACATAATAGATATATATTTAACACCCATACACAGAACAAACATCTGTGTTAGTCACAAATGTTTGTCCAGTGCGGGAATCGAACCCGCGACCTCTAGCGCAGAAGGCAGACTTACTACCAACTAAGCTATGAGGCCAGTCAAGTCAATAGTTAATACTAGAAAAAGGTAAATAGCTGCAATATCGTGTTTATCTTTATGTTATTTGATTTTTATGTGTCTTCTGTCTGTGTCTGTCAAATAAATGTATTTCATTTCATTTCATAATAAGTGTTAGCACTTTGGCAAGGATAATGGATAGTCTAGGTAGTTATAAACGAACCCGGACGAAGTAGCCAGCGGGACAGCTAGTTTTAGATAAAATGTCAATGAATGACATTTTTTTCGAAGATTTACGTTTCTTCGTAGATTATAAAATTGCCTTCAAACCATAGCAGTTGGCTCTCGAGTTAAACGCACTAAAGAAATAAGACTCACAGTCAAATTCAAAAGGGCTTTATTTCAATAAAATCACTAGGATCACTTTGAAACGTCTTAGAAACTAGGTGAAGCTATGCCTGTTCCTCGCCACCAAGCCTAGAAGAATTATTTCTCACAAAATGGAATTTAAAGCTTCAGTGTGGTGCCAATCGAACTAGGTGAGGCTCAAAAGAAAAATAATCTAATTATAATCTCTAATAAATAAGAGCTTATAAAAATGTGAAAATAAAAGACAAATGTGAGCTTGATCAACAAACAAATGATCTTAGGGCAGCACACGCTACACTTGATTAAATAATACTTAAAATATGATGCAAGCAAAAACTGTAAAGACACTGCAAAATGGCATTTTACTGTCGAGGGGCAGAGTGACTTCAGGCCATGCGGTTTTATAATTTATATAATAATTTAGTATATAGTACGCTTTCTTAATAAGATTATTCTTTATGTACACTTTAAATCTTCTAATAAGAAGTTTTATTGCGTTTGCCGAAAGTTTATTAAAGAATCTTACCATATACTTACCTCTAAACCTCTAACCTCTTACCAATAAAAGATCCATTTACTTTTTGTAATCTAAATTTTGGAAAGCACAATTTATTTTTGTTTTTTGTGTTAATACTATGCACATCACTTTTTTTCTTAAAGCTAGCCATGTGCTTATGTGTGTACAATAAGTTTTCGTAAATATATTTTAAAGTTACAGTTAAAATGTTAATTTCTTTAAAAAGTTCCCTCAAGGAGTCCCTTGACTTCATTTTATAAATGGCACTATTGCTCGTTTTTGTAAAACAAATATGACTTAGATATCTGCTGCATTCCCCCAGAGAAAGATACCATAGGACATTACACTATGGAAGTAGCTAAAATAAACTAACCTAGCTGTGGCTTCATCTGTGAATCAGTTCATCGTACGAACGTCATATGTTGCGGAACTAAGTCCACCGGCAAGATTTTCAATGTGGAGTCCCCACTGCAATTTTGAATCAATATTGAGTCCTAGGAAATTTGTAGAATCAACAAGAGTTAGTGACTCTCCATTTAATACAATGTTAGTGGGGCTATTGTGTACTACATTAGGCAAAGAAAATTGATACATTTCGATTTCTTAGAATTTAGCAAGAGATTGCTTACAAAAAACCAATTAAGGACTAGCGACAAGTATGCGTTTACGTCATCGTAATTTATTTTGGATCTGTCGACTTTGAACACTAGCGAGGTGTCGTCAGCAAACACAACTATGTCACACATGTCTTTAACATAAAAAGGGAGGTCATTAACGTAAACTAGGAACAAGAAAGGGGCAAATAGAAAGGCATCGTATATGTGCTTTAAGAGCAAAGTCCCGGCATCGGCTGATGATCGACCTTTGGTAAATCCAAATTGATTACAATGAAGAGCCCGTTAAGATTGAAGTGAGATAATAAATGAGTAAGAATACCTTTTTCAAAGATTTTACTTAGAGTGCAACATTGAGATTAGTTTCCGGACTTGAACAAAGGAATGATTTTACTATGCTTCATAAGGTCAGGAAAAACGCCACCGTCGACTGTTTCACCTATCCAATATTTTGTTTCTTTTCAGAACTCAACACGTCAACTCCATCTATTCCGATTACGATTCCGCCTTATAAAGAAATAAGAAAAGCGTTCCCTTCACTATACCGTGGTTACCCTAAGATGTCGAAGTCAGCCATTTCCACCAGCCTTTTTATCCCAAACCACAATAACCCGGACATATATGCTCCTCCGGTGTTCACCGATGATTTATTCGCATATATTCTGGTATGCATCTACTTCATTCTCGGCATATTCTACGTAACCTGTGGTAAGTTTATAGTAATTCAGTCTTAAAGTTAAACTGCAGTGTACTAAGCGCGCTGTTGCTGTGAAGTTTTCTTCGGACATATTTTATTTTAATGACTTTTTCAGGTTATCGATACTTCAAAGCATCTATGTTCGCCACCGGCTTCACCTTACTCGGCTGCGTGGTATACTTACTGTGCTTACATGTACAAGTTTTACCACTGTACGGAAATTACAGTAAGTGCATAATCTATACAAAAATTATTTGATATTATAACAAATTGGCCATGCGCGAAGCAAAGACTTCAAAAGTCAGTTCGCTTTAGGTACTTAAATCTCTTTTAACGATATGACACACAATCTATGTAGTGATAATTGTAAATTTATAATAGTAACTAGTTTTCGCGTTGTGCGCGAGCTGCAAGCAGCTCGCGAGATTCTTTTTCCTTGCTGGTACGATTTGGTAGAACACCTAAGATGACATTGTTGGTAGAACACCAATGATGCCATAGCCTTCATTAAGAAAAATATAAATTTTGCCATAGTACTGCATATTGTTACGAAAATAGAGGAAATTCGTCGAAAAAAGACTCTATTTTACGTTCAACTTGGGTGTACTCTGGCAAATTTTCGGATTTCCATACAAAACAGGGCTTAGAATTTCAGCGTGATAGCACTTATATACTTGACTGGCCTCATAGCTCAGTTAGTAATAACTCTGCCTTCTGCGCTAGAGGTCGCGGGTTCGATCCCCGCACTGGACAAACATTTGTCTGTGTCTGGGTGTTAAATATTTATCTATTCCTAGCGTACGTCCGGCCGGCTTTCCTCGCGTGGTATCTTGATAAAAAGGGGCAGTTTTAAAAAACCCTAAAGTCCTTATTTCCGTATTTGACTTTATGAGTATTTATACCAAGTTTCAGATAAATCTCTCGTTGCGTAAAGATTCTCCCATACAAACTTTGACATCTCTTTAAACCCATTTAAGGGGTAGTTTTGATATTCTAAAAATATAGTTTTTCCTTATATCTATTATTCATTATTTTTAGTTAGTTTCAAATCTGTAGGTTCAAGGAATACGATTTTTCATACAAACGTTTTAACCCCTTTTCGCCCTCATAAGAGTTGATATTATGAAAATACCTCCTTAGTGGATGTGTTTGGCATATAAGGCAGCTACTGTCCAAATTTTAGCTTTATAACTTCAGCGATTTGGGCTGTGCGTTGATCGCACGTTGAGGCCTTGTTCTTTTTATTTTATTATTATTATTTTTTTATTTTTTTACTTTATACAGGGTGTAAAAAGATGACTTCATCTTTTTTGAGTAAGTCGGAAGTCCGAAACCCGCGCCAGCGGAGGCGCCGATGACTCTCTCTCTCTCAACGCGAAAAACTAGTTTATATTATACAGATGTATCAGTCTCTGGTACCCATAGTACAGGCTATGCCTAGTTTGGGATTAGTTGACCGTGTGAATATGTCCGGAATATTTTAATTTGCGATCAAAACTGCTGACTAGGGACAAACGGACAGACGGACATTGTCAAACTATGTATAAGGGATCGTAGTCAGAGCTCTGATCACTAAAAACCAACAGACCAATAAAATTTTATTTCCAAATTTAATTCTTCATACGCCAAGAGATATTTTTATTGCAAAACTGTTTTCTCCCGCAGTAGTTTCCACATGCGCCGGCGTCTTGTTCGGTCTAATCACAATGAATATTCCCAATGTGGGGATCGTCGTCTCCGGGTTTGAAAACGGCGTGTTCCTGGGAATATCCGGTATAACGATCTATATCCACGTGACCGAGGGAGATGCTCCCACCACGGTAAGTGACTAGTTACATACGAGTGTACTTAAGATTACTATTAAAAAAAATTGAAAAATTTGTCATAATGGTACTAATGGTAGGTACCTACATATTTCATTTCATTTCATTTCATCGTTTATTGCGAGAAATACATGTTAAAGAGGTGCTATATATGGTAAATATGTGCTTACAATGTATTCTCATAAATTTACTTACTGCTTGGGTACGTAAACTCATTGCGATATTTAAAAACATAAGACACGCCGCAAACGAAAACCAACTTAAAACCACTTACTATGCACTGTGCCAATCATTGCTGATTTACTGCCTGACGTCCTGGGGCGGAGCTGCTTTGACACATATACTACCACTCGAGAGAGCACAGAGAGCCGTTCTCAAAGTAGCTCATGCTCGCCCATACAGGTACCCTACAAAGCAACTTTACAAGGACTGCAAACTCCTATCTGTCAGACAGTTGTTTATACTGCAGGTTGTACTTATACTTTTGTAGGTTATACTAGGCAAAGCAAAGTTATTCCAGACTTAGAACTGACACTCAAAAGACGAAGAGACAAATTGTACACAACTACTTCGTACATGTAGAACTAGTTTTGCACAAAAAAACTCCTTCTTCCTAGCAGCATATCTATATAATATTGTAATCGACCAGTATCGATTTTAATTAAAAAAAATAACAACAGGAAACTTATCTAAGATTTTACTCGAACAATGATTTTAACTCGAACATTTAACCAGCAGAGTTTAACCTAAGTATCACATCACTACTAGAACTAAGTTCCTAGCACAAGAAAATACACGTCCGACCAGTCCGAAAGCCAAGCGCAGAGTCTCTTCGCCCTTTTTTTTTTTTTTTCGAACGGATTTATATGCTGTGGGTCTCTTACGACCACTGCCAGCTACACCGGGCTAGAGTCTCTTCGCCCAGCGATCGCTGTGACTTTTGTACCGCGCCGCTCGGCACAGGCAGTGGGGTAGGAAATTAGCTAATACGGCCTCTCCTGACGGGCGGTCGTCCTCGTCCGCAACCCTGGGATACTCTCGACCTGCACCAGCCTGATCCTCAGCTATTGTGGCGGAAGTAGGATCATCGGTCTCATCAGCTAGAAGGAGTAGAAAAATTGGACACATTAGATTTTATTCACTCAAAAATGTAGCAAACATACTCCTTTCAGATCTTCATTAAAAATTGAGCATTCATCATCAGTCGTTATTCACTTTAAATCTGACCATCTATTCACATATCAATCTCGAGAGCCCCCATTAAATACACACAACAACCTGATCCGAAAGAATTTTGGCAGTGACTAGTATACCATGACAGTGCTCCCGAGGAGCTTACTGCTCTTCCGTGGTAGAGAGTCACACTCGATACCAACGTGAACTGGTAGAGAGAGTCACACTCGATACCAACGTGAACCGGAAGAGAGTCACACTCGATACCGTTATTGAAACCGTAGCAGAGAGTCACACTCGATACCAACGTGAACCGGCAGAGAGTCACACTCGATACCGTTATTGAAACCGTGGCAGAGAGTCACACTCGATACCAACGTGAACCGTGAGAGAGAAAGCATCTCAATCTCCGGAATGTGCCGGAAATAACACACTCAACGCACACCAATCCCTATTCACCACATTTCAAACGAAAACAACAAAGTAAGGGATTTATAAAACTGCGTATCATACATAGTCTGAAGCTAAACAAAGAAAAGATCCTATATGTTCTCAAAGTTAGCGTCAATGAAGAGGCAAAAACAGTTTAACTAAATGAATGGCGCAAGCGTACATTCAAGCGTCCGTAAGTATAGGCTCGGTCAATTCGTAGGTTGAAATAAACTTTCCTTAGCTTCAGAAAAATAAAAAATGAAAGCATAATGCATTGCAAATGACGTACTCCGGATCGGATTACATCAAATGCCTCACATCGTTAATCATTTATCAGCTCAAATCTCCTCTCACAGGCTACACCTCGGAGACACTTTGAACTTCAGGGTAGAGCATCATAAGTGCTCATGCCTGCTGAATTGACTTCTAGCGTAAAAGGCACCCGTGACTTCTAGCGTAAAAGGCAGAGTTACTTACTACCAACTGAGCCATGAGGCCAGGCAAATGTTCGCAACGTTTAGACGTTTTTCATCATCGTAATCACTCCATTTGTTCAGAAACTTAGCGCGAACTACCTCAGCACATCAATTATTGATGTTATGTAAGCTAAAGCCAAAACTAGAAATATAAAAATACTGATTTGGTCTTACCACTGTATTCATCGACAGGATCGCATCCACGATTCGATCGGTTACCGTAAGTTGCACAAGCATACAGCAAGCACGCTGTGACACGCTTTGAGCGCCCGACTGCACTCGATGAGCGCGCCCCAATGGCACGCTGGTGCGCGCAGTGACACACGACTGGTGTCCGCTCTCACGCGTCTGCAGCACGAGTCGCTCACACGACCCCGGAGATGGCGCAGAGCCTGAGCCCGCCATCTCGAGTGCGATCTTGATACTAAAACTCAAAAACAAAAATCAAACAAACAATACAGCACAAGCGACTTCATAGGCACACCCCACGATATACCGGCGAACGTACACTAGTCCAAGTAACTGGTAAAACTTCCTTTTCGTTGCTGGGTTTTGGGAATTTAACAAGAACTACAATTTTCCCGATCTCGGCTGTACCTGACCATGACCTTAATGTTTAAGTCTAAAGTCGCATAAATACTTAAAACTAGTCGAAGTCAATCTTTTTCCACGCTACCCACGTTTACCGTGGAGGTGACACAAATAATTACAGAAACTCATTATCATCATCATCCCCAGCCATCTTTAGTCCATACTCATCATCATCATCATCATCATTAGAACGTACTCATCATCATCATCATCAGTAGAACGTACTCATCATCATCATCATCAGTAGTCCACATGCATGTCAAGTCCCCTCTGTTTAGTACATAAGTACCAATCAGCGATGATAAACTCAGACGAAACAACACGACCTTCAAAGAGCTCTCTGGAAACTCAAAGATAAGTGTGAAGTAAGAGGTTGATTCAACCTCATGACTTCTCATACTGTACCGCTCATCACTATACCGCGCATCAGGCGATAGGCTGGTAACCTAATTTCTTATCGCTTGACGTCGGTTTCGGAGTGACAAGAACGCGAAATGTTCTCATCGGTAGCTGTCTCAGCTACGCCAGAACCTAGCTCAATTACGGGGGTTGGCATAACAGGAGGCAGCGACAATAACGCATGGCTTTCGTTAGTTGAACGCGAAGGACTGTAATTTTATTGCAAACTACTCTCAATAACTTCTAATCCTTTCAAAACTTGATTAAAAGTGACATCTCAAGACTAACTCCGTGACCGCACGATGTCTGGATGGTTACAATGCCTACGAAAGCTACTGTGTAAGCTACGTAAATCATCACGCCTATCGCGATCGCAGCGGTCAGTCGAATGACTGCAATGGCGCTTACAGGCTTATAGCGGCTGTTAGAAACACTGTGACGTCAATCGTGACTCATACCACGAGTACGATTACGCTCACGTACATGTTTTCTAATTCTGGACAAAAGGTCCTGCCTTATTATGCGAAAAACATAAAGTGAGGGTACTTACAGTTTTTCAAAGGCACAAACAATAACAAACACATACCACAACAATTATTTGGATAGAAATCGAGCTAGAACACGCGATTCTATCCCACTTCTGATGTAATCGACCAGTATCGATTTTAATAAAAAAAAATAACAACAGCAAACTTATCTAAGATTTAACTCGAACAATGATTTTAACTCGAACATTTAACCAACAGAGTTTAACCTAAGTATCACATCACTACTAGAACTAAGTTCCTAGCACAAGAAAATACACGTCCGACCAGTCCGAAAGCCAAGCGCAGAGTCTCTTCGCCCAGCGATCGCTGTGACTTTTGTACCGAGCCGCTCGGCACAGGCAGTGGGGAAGGAAATTAGCTAATAATATAATAAATAAAATTGTGACACTACAAAACACAACATATTTTGAATGTAAAAAAAAGATAAAATACCTTTTCATCATCGACCCCCTCAGACAAAACGAGATGTGAGCTGTGGAGGAACTCTCATCCTCCCCCTCCAAAATCTATTACCCCAGCAGAGCACCTACCGCCTGGACATGACTTGCAGTGGCCAATATAAAAATCCCTAAACCGACTCCAGTCCCAAGTTGGCCGCTGCAGAAAAAACCTGGCTACATGGGGTATAATTGACTCGTCCAGAGTTCAGTGCGAGTGCGGAGCCCCCGTACAGGACATGCGGCACCTGCTTTTCTGTCCACTGTGCACGGCCACCTGCACTTGGGAGGGCCTAAATGAGGCAACGGAAAGGGCCATCAAGGTTGCTACATATTGGTCGAGTAGAGATTGAAAGAGTCCTTGACTCGAGAAACAGAAGAAGTGAGCGCAGCATCATTCTAAACTTGTTCAACCTTTTGCTGCTGGTCAAATCAAAAGGTGTTATTTCAAAACAAAATAACTAGGATCACTTTGAAACATCTTAGAAACTAGGTGAAACTTCGCCTGTTCCTCGCGACCAAGCCAGAAGAATTCTTATTTTTAATTATTCACTATTTTAATATGCTTCTTAGCAGTAACAAAAAAAAATAACAATGATTTGTATTATCGTTAATCTATGGACTGAGACTGTCTGAAAAAAAACCTTATTATTTTTTATTTTTTTTTATTTAATACAAATTCATATTAAATCAAATCAAAAAACTTTGTTTTAGACATATACACACACATTAAAACTACTACAAAAGCCTTTCGCGAATTCTCTACAGTCGTTTATTACGTAGATGTGGACTGTCACAGCGACCTGGATTCTGGTTGTGATGTCTTATAAAAATGCCTATAACTCAAGTCAAAGTCAAAGTCAAAAGGCATTTATTTCAATAAAATCACTAGGATCACTTAGAAACGTCTTAGAAACTAGGTGAAGCTATGCCTGTTCCTCGCGACCAAGCCTAGAAGAATCAGGCAACAAACACGGCTTGGTGCCTATCATTTTTTTCGATGATCCTTTTTCTCTGATACTCTGATACTATGGAACTCAAAATTGAAAGAATAGCATTTCCAAGAACTACAAATGCACCACTAAGTTTTGTGGTTCAATACGAGCATATTCCGAAGATGATATGTCTTACTTTAGCTAGTTGTTTCATGCATTATGTGTCATGGCACCAATCGGCACCATTCGTACTAGTCAGTTTCAGTGACATTAACGACATAAATATTAATTTTATTGTCATTGATTGATGTGTGCGCATCCGTCCTTACTCGAAAATATTATTTCAATTTATTAGCACTTGATAATTAGCACGGCTTAAACCAATTACTCTAATATACGTACGTATTTATACATACTTAGATAGAATATACACGTTGCAAACACGAATATTAAAGGCAATAGTACAAAAAATATAAGAGAAAAATATATAAATAATTTGGAGGGCTTATTTGATTACTTGATTGAAATAAATGCCTTTTGACTTTGAATTTTGACTAAATCAGACTAGATCAGCATGAAAGAGTGAAAATACAATTACTTATAAAAAAATATTTTTGTTATGAAATGATCAAGACTCATACTATATACTAATTCATAATTCATTTATTGTACTATTATAACCACACGACAAAATTAAATCAAACAAACAAAATTACATATAATATCAGCCAAAAATTTCTATGGGTAACGAACCATGGATTACATTTGTTGGATCACTATCAGTTTTCAAAGTCTATAGTCTTTTGGAGTGTATTAATGAAAACTAAGAAATACCGAAAAATTGAATTTTTTACTTGATTAAATTATTCTATTATAATGTGTAAACCGTATGAGTTGTTATGGGCGACTGGCTCCGCGACTATTAATAGCTACGCGTCAGCCTGATTTTATGCCTACCTATATTGGATGGTGTAGTATGTACCTACCTATAAACACTGACCCTACAACATTGTTCCTATGCTTAAAAATAAAATTCCTCTAGATATACATGAGAAAATTAATGATAAAAATATTAAACGACAGACAACTAAGTTTTATAACTAAAAAAATAATCATGCTGTATAGAGCATGCAGATAATGTGAATGGTTTGAATCTTAGACTCTATAGCTTTGTTTCTTTGAACTGTTTTATATTGGTCGTCTAAGACCGCAACTAGCTAAATTGGACAATGGCAATTGAAGAAGGTGCTACGCCGATTAAAAGTTAAGGCAACGAGCTAAAGAGGACCACTTTGTAATATTATAAAACTGTTATACTGTCTACCTACAGTCAGCTTCAGAAGTTGATGATTTTAGAACTTATAAATTGTATATCGCAGGAATCACTCACTAAGTTTTTCAATGTAATTATATTCCTTGGTTAAATTATTAACGACTTAATCGCAGTCACACAAAAATAATAATTAATTACCACTTTTAACCCACTGCTCAATCGTAATAAGCTGATTATATCTTTCCTATGGATACAGACTACTCGTAGGCGGAGAGCGTAGGCGTTGGTATAGGTGCTGGGCCCGCTTACTAAAAAATGCCTGAGGGTTTCAACGTCATGAAGTGAGTGAAAAATTCCACTTTGATTGTATATTTCAATTTTGAAAAGTATGTGCAAAATACTACGATCCACCAAGAAGTTCTCGTTATTTTATGATACTTAAATACCTGCATGAAGGTAGATTTCTCGGTATAGTGAGTTCAGCCTATTTGCCGCTCGTATGCAACTTCATTATCGCACGGAAATTACAGCGAGGTGCAATATACGTTAACACTCCACCAGCCCTTCGCACCAGCGAGACGAGTCGATAATGAGAAGTTCATATCTCCAATATTAAATGTTTAAATATTAAATATCAAATGTTGGAATGTGAGCGAAGCGGTCGCGCGCATCGAACGATGTAGTAGGTAGCCATTACCACATAATAAAGATAAGTACTCCATCCCACAGGATTACATAAAAGTACATAATAATATGTGCTGTATGTACCTACCTATTGTTTATTACCCACTTGTTTTATGCTTACTACTTATAACCAAACATTCCTCATAACAAGTAGATACCTATTATATGAGGTATGTTAGTCCTTTGCATCTAAGACAAACCTCTCTTGGATTTTTAGATGTATACAACATATTCTGTAACTATTTTTTAAGAATAAATAAATAATAAAAAAAAAACGTATCACAAATCACAATTTCGGAATTATAAATATCGGTACATTAAAATAATACTAACATTAACACAAATATTATGTCAAGCTATACTAAGTAGGTACATAGTATCTACTACACATCAGATGTTAAGAATGTAACGCAAGAAAGAATCTCAAAAAAACCATTAGAGTACATAAATTAAATTAAAATAGATTAAAATGTAAAAAAATTAAAAATGTACACTATCAAGGACTACTACAACAGCAATAATTATACAAATCTCACACATTGGATGTACAATAATTTATTTGTTTTAATTTGTTTTCTGTATAATACCTTACCTAAATTGTAGAACCGAATGACACTTAACCACATTATTCGTTCTGTCAAGTTCTATGTGCTTAGATGCAAGCCTGCCTCTCGATTCAGGTGTTCAGCAAATTGATCCAATCAAAGTTGTATGTTGTCTCATGTATGTTTGATCTAAGACATGACACGTTACACACGTACGAGACATACGTAAATCGAGTTACGTGTTTGTATTAGCAGTATCGGTTTGGTAAACTTCGGCATGGCTTCTCAAATCAAAGCCTCAAGGCGAAAGTCTACAATCAGTACGGCAATGACGACATGGGGCATTGAGACTTGGTCGCAACTATTGGCCTCATGCATAAGTGTAAAGGCGCATCGGGCTATGGTTCGCTATGCTCGGAGTTTCACTACGTCAAAAAATCAGAAGAAATTATTATTATTATTTATTTATTTCAGAAGTGTATTAGAATACGGTAGCCCTATATGGTCTCCGAACTACAAGGTTCATACGAATGAAATTCAAAGAATTCAGTATAAATGTCTAAGAATGTTGACTTATCGAACGCATCTAGGTTGCTCAGATCTGAATTACGAAGAGAGGCTCTCTAAATATAATGTTCAATCGCTTGAGACTCGACGTATATATTTTGACCTGGTTTATCTTTATAAAATAGTACATTCTCTAATAGATTCTCCAGAGCTGTTGTCATTGGTATCATTCAATATTAAGTTTAGGGCACGTAACTCGAATGAAAGAAATCTGTTTGCCTTACAAATTTATAAAAATAATATTTATTTTTACAATCCTTTGACCAGGATGGCTCGTCAATACAATGAAATGGCTAAAAATAATTTACAGTTAGATATATATAGTTCTAAATTGTGCCAATACATAAAAAATGTTAGGATATCTAATAAAAAATAGGATATCTTGCATCCTAAAACACTACTACAAGATGTTCGTTAGGAAACATGTCACTCACTTCACTTTTTACTTTAATTTTTATAGCAATTTTGTTTTTCGTCATTTTTGTTGTTCTCCCTTTTCTTTATAAGTACAGTCAACAGCAGAAGTCGACGGCTTTATATGGAATTTTGAATATTTTTTTTCCATGTAAGCTAAATTGTTTGTTGTTTACCTACTGTTAATACTTTTGCTGTACGCACATATTATTTACGTTACTTCCTAGTTCTAGTCTGTGTTTTATAATTATTATTTTTACTATTGGTTGTAATGTGTTTGTGCGTCGAAATAAATAAAAATATACCCTACATGTTTTACTCTAAAATGCAGTAGCATTGAAAACAAAAACTATGTCATCATAATGCTGACAGACTTTCAGTGATATTTGCGGTTTGCTATTTCTGGATCCTTACGTACTCCTAGTAGGCTTTGACATTTTAATATCTTGATATAAGAAATAAATGTTTGTTGCAGTACTGGCAAAATGTCTTGATTCCACTCGTATCTGGAATCCTCGACGCCTGCTTGAACATATATTTCAAGAAAGGTAAGATTTATTATTTAGTCTGGCTACACACTATCAGAAATCGTCTGTCAGAAAAATTAAATCAACCAATCAGAGGGCGGTACTTACTGATTGGTGGTTAAGACTGTCACCGAACCTAATAAAGAATGTCCTTACTGATTGGTTGATTACATTTTTATGACAGACGTTTTCTGATAGTAATTTTATATAAGTAGTTTGTTCATAGTGATAAATTTATATTTAGGTATCTAATATAAGTATATTTTGTTAGAATAGTTTGTTTATACATCTACTATTTTTTTATTTTATTCATTGTACACGAACCCTACCTCTATAACCACCTATCTCTAGCCTCAAAGGTTTGCTCTTTTTAGGGTTAAGCTCGCCTTTGTACATATCCTTTCATTTAGTTTGTTTTTTGTATGTGTTTTCTGTGTACAATAAAGAATAAGAATAAGAATAGTTCCGTGTCGTATCACTGATTTTTCTTGGTCATCATGTATAATGTCTTGGCCAGGTTGAGGTACAGTGGCCCACAAAAGGGCCTATGACCGTTGGTGAATTAGTGACGCGAATGTTCCGCTTGTTTTAGGTTTAACCATCATTTGCACCAGCGTCTATGGTGGCGCCTACATCGTTATGTCCCTCGATTACTTCATCCATGGAGGGGCTACGATAAAGTGGGTAAGTACCTATATTATTACAAAATATTGTGTTATAATGTAAAAAAGATGTTTTATCCTGGGTCAGGTCTACGTACGCTACATAGAAAAATAAAAAAAATAGGAGATTACAAGAAATACATTAATTTGTAGGCAAAAACAATGGTTCACGAAAAAAATCGTCTAGTGAGTTTTTTCTATCTGCTCACTATTTGAGGGCCGCCATGTTAGTTTGTAATTTACGTTTGACGTGACATTGGCATATTTTTCATGACATTTTGATGTTTTAGCCATATTTTTAGAGCGCTGTGTTGGTCTTTGTCAAAGAAAATCTTGAAGTACATACCATAAAACAAAGTCAATTTAAAGAAACCAAGCAATTAAAAACGTACGTGTATGTACGTACGTAACGTACGTAAACGTTTATGTATTGTTTAGCTATATTTTAGAGAAGTGTACACAGTGCCGTACCGCCTCCATACATTTATGAAACATCTCCATTTCTTTTATTCGTTTCGTCAAAAACAACGTGGAAGAAATAAATAAGGTGAAATCAAATCCTTGAGGGAGTTCTGGATCTTCGTGCAGAACGCTCTCATTATAAAGTGCATTACTCATTTGAAAAAGTTTTGACTGACTTTGTGAAAGCTGACAATTGCATTTTCAATTGAACGCGTTCAGTTCACTTCACAAACTTACAAAGCAGTTTAAAACTATTAATTAGGCGCCAACTTTACTGAAGCTTAAGCACTTAAAGATAAATTCGTTGAGCTTGAAATGTTCTAAAAGTGAGGAAAAAATATGCACTTAGTAAGGAATTCCACGGGGCGGGGGTTGAAGTTTTTATGAAAATATATCACGGTGCCAATAAAGTTATTGAGCGTTTATGAATAAGGGGATAAGTTTTTAAAACAAGGTGGACTCGAATAAACTATACCGATCAATAATATAGTAATCAGAAAAAAGACAAAGATAACTGACGAACTTTCGCCTGGGAGCCAAATACGAAATTGTTTTAATGATGCCGTATCTGCTTCCCATTAACAGAAACTCCCAAATTCATAAAATAGAAACCTATAGTTTGTGTGTCGTGCTACTGATTCTTTATTGGTCATCCTGTATTAGATCAGTGACAATGTTGGGGTATGGTGGCACTTAAAAGGGCCTATGACCTGAAAGAATCGTGTGTAGGTAGTGTTAAAATGCGCCTCTCAGAGGATCATTTCGTGCACATATCAAATGTCTTCGAATTTTTAGGTTCTAGGACATACCGATTTCCTCACGATGTTTTCCTTCACCGTGTGAGAGCACTAGTATAGCGCACATACATTTTCCGAATGGAAATGCCATTGGTGCACGACCGTTATTCGAACCTACGACCTGTGTATCGGAGGCGGGGCCACTACTACCACTCCACCAGTGCACCTACAAATTGGAGATCCCAGCAATTCCAATTTCTGTAAAAGACAACCTCTACAGAAAGCCCGGTTTGTAACATAATGCAAATACTTAGATTGAATGTTGAATTATTAGCAAAATTAGATAAAGTAATAGTTCATGATTGTTGTTGAGCCATGCGTCTGAAAGGTGTGTATGTCTACAGCTTACACATAACGAATTTCTGAATTCTGAGTATGCAAATATTTAGTGCATAATTGGTGCAATCTGAAAATCCAATTTAAAATTTAGGTGCCAAAGAGGTTTCTGAGATATGAGCCAAAAACTATGTGTCAGCTGGAGACCCGGGTCTACAGCTTGCACATCCAGTTCTGCCAAACGGCTGACGCGAGAGCTATGAAAACTAGCCATATATTTAGTGCCAAATTAGTGCCAAAGGTACTAAAAATTTCAGGCCTGTAGCTTAAAAGGTTTCAGAGTTATAAGCAAAAAACTATGTGTCAGCTGGAGACCCGGGTCTACAGCTTGCACATGCAGTTCTGCCAAACGGCTGACGAGAGAGCTATGAAATATAGCCAGATATTTAGTGCCAAATTAGTGACTAAGGTACCAAAATTTTCAGGCCTGTAGCTAAAAAGGTTTCAGAGATATAAGCAAAAAACTATGTGTAAGCTGGAGACCCGGGTCCCCAGCTTACACATTTTGTTACGCCAAACCGCTGATCACAGGGCAATAAACTTTAGGCAGGATTTTAGCTCATAATTAGTGCCTAAGGTACCAAAAATTTCAGGCCTGTAGCTGAAAAGGTTTCAGAGATATAAGCAAAAACAGTTTTCCCGCCAAAAAATTCAAATAAAGTTATTGAAAATCGGCTCATTGCGGCGTTGCCACTCCGCTTCAAATGATTGTCAAACGACTTTAAACTTTATTTACATATCACGAAGATTGATTTTGGTATTTGATCATTAAAAAAGTTCATTTGTTTTGTTGAGCTTAGTCTAGGAGCTCGGAGGATAAAATAGTTTTCAGCCAAAACATACCCAGTGCTGCCATCGATGTACCTCGTGTGTCGTACCTCGAAAAACCTCTTTATCTTTTACTTCAGTGAACTAGTGTATGTATACAAAATGTTCCGGAATTAGTATATACACATCAACGATAAGTTAAATGACCTCCCTTTTGGATACTTACCTATTAGAGGACATGTATCACAAAAATATTTTATCATTTTGCAGAAGTCCACTGCTGAACATAGGCCTCCCATAAAGAGTGCCACGACGAACGGTCTTGAGCCATTTCCATTCAGTGAATTACAGTAACCTTCGCAATGTCGTCGGTCCATAGGGTGCGGGGACTTTCAACACTGCGTCATTCGGTGTGTGGTCGCCGTTCGTAACTTTTTAGTTCAAGCTGGCAACGCGCACTGACTGTAGGCTTTCGTCTTGAGGCTCTCTGTTGTAGGTATATTATATGCGACGAAGATGAAGTTTTCCAAACGCTGGCTATGGATAGAATTGGCTGGATATAGATAAAACAGAATCGAAACTATTATGTAGGAGGTATCTTTAACCTATTGAAGTCCACTGGACAAACTGTACCTACCTCTAATGTAGGTAAGTTACTACCATTTGTTAGTTACTAGCATAATTTTTGTGATACCTACACATCTTCTTGTTAGGTAGTATCTTCATCTTCTGAATTTGTTGTACTTCTAACCTAGCCGTTATCTCATATGTCGATCGACACCTATCTTGGTGTCGATCGATCTAGATAAAATAAAAATATATTGTAAGTAATTGGTTAGTACCTACCTATAATTTGTTACTTCGGTTGAAGTTCCATAGATTTACATTTTCGAAACTGACGTATGAAATTGGCCTCCATTTTGGCCATCATCATCATCAGCCCACACTAGTCGCGTAACATTATCGTGTCATTCTTTCGTTCTTGAAGCTTGCATTTTTTAATGCCTTTCCCTTTCGGGCAGGCTATGGCATCTTATTCCTGCCGCCAAGTCTTTTGCTCTCAAATCGAGAGGCTTATGTATGTTTAAAGTATATATCATGTAGGTTAAAGAATTCAGAAGCTTAGATAGGATAAGATTATGAGTATCACTAAAATTATGCTGATAACTAAAAAAGGAAAGGCGTCAAAATCTAAAAATTAAAAAAAAAATTGTAGTTTCAATATTATAATAATACCTACTATAGTTTTTATTTGGTACATCTCATTTCTAAGTGGTAGCGGTGGGTAACTCATTCAAAATACCTGAGCTGCAAATCAGCTCGCAGCTCACGCTCTTGAACCGCGCAAGTAGATCTATGAATGATTTCAGATGAATCAGGTAAAGTGAAGCAAACAATGCAATAGGGTACTAGCAATCAGTTCATCAAACGGGTCAGCTTTTCTAATATGGATGGACTTTATAGTGTTGAAAATAATACAAATTGTTGTCGTATGAATTCGTTTCTAATCAGCAAAACAATTTTGCTGGGTGTTGAAAATTGAGCGGCGTGATCCATTTACCTGCGGCTCAGTACCCTGTGATTCGATCTGGATGCGTGTTCTCACTCGAGTTCATCATCATCCTCATCATTCCAGCCGTTTGAAGTCCACTGCTGAACACCGGCCTCCCCCACAGATTTCCGGAGTGACTTCCTATCATGGGGGGTGGGGGGAATTTGAAAATCTTTGTGAAAATAGGAGAAGCTGCTGCCCATCCCCTAGCTTTTTTTCCCTTACTCGCCTACCTAGTACGACATCCACGGGTAGGAGGTTAGGAGGGGCCTATTCTTCAGCCGGGGCCGCCACGGTCACTGACTCGAGTTACCCACCTCGAATTAGTGGTAGGTACACTATGTCCAGCAGTGGACTCAAATAGGTGATGATGATGATACTTACATAATTTCGATTCGGTTTTATCTAATGGCCAGCGTTTGGAAAACTTCATCTTCATCTTAAAATATACCGCAGAGCGCCACAAGATCCTTGCGCAAAAAATTTGCGCAATCGGGGCCCAGATTTGTGGCATTGTATTGTTTCCTATTAACACGTAAGTACTCGTAACGTGCGAGCTGACTAAACCTCTGGTTTCTTCATGATGTTTACCTTAAACCATTTTGGCGATCTACTCTCAAAAATGGCCGCGGCTGCGACCAAGTAACGTAGGCTCCGTTTTTGTATAAACCCACATCGACAACGTGAAATATATTCTCCAACTCGTATGTGACAGTGTTATCCAAGTTTTTTTATCAGGTTGTGTTTTTTTATCAGGTTGTGAAATAGAACATCCAAAATTACAAAAAAGTGAAAACATATAGGTAAATAATACCAAGCGAAAAACTAAAGTTATTGGAAGCTCACCAAAAATTATAAAAACCAAAATAACGAACGCGTCACAATATTATACGTAAGTGCCTCGTTATAATGACTAAATAAAAGTTTTTATCAATACCTATTGAACTAAAAATCTATTGAGGGTGTGCAAAAAAGTGTAATGTCGGTCGATTTTTTTATTACAACGATCTGCGACTCTAAGAAATAGTTCTCTCAACCTCCACACTTATTTCGTCGCTGTAAGTAAAGTACCACCGGCGTAGCGGTTGAGGCGGTGGACTCAATAATCGTCGCTAACGACGAGCCCTGGATCGAATCTCTTCATCCGAATAGACTTTTTGCGTTTTCTGATCGTTCCAGTGACTGTACCAGAATGCCCCAAACAAGAAACCAGGCTGCCGTAGAATTAGAAAATTGACCGCTGAAAGATGCTTTTTGTAAAGCACAAAACTTGAATTTGAAGCTTCTAAAGGAACAAGACGACTGCGCTAAAGATTATAAAAATCTCTTGGCGCAAAATGGGTCACTCAAAGTAGCATTTCCAGAACAAGAAATAAAATTACAAGAGACTGAAACGGAAAGAAATAAGCTAAAAGAGATGATTGAGCGACGAACTGCAGATCTCAATGAATATGAAGAAGCATTAAACGTAATACGTATGCACGAAAATAATGCAGCGCTGTTCGAACAACTACAAAAAACGCTCCAGTTGGAAACCAATGAGAACACCCAAATACTTAATGAAGAATTGGACAATTTAAAAAGCCAAATAATTGAGCTCTAAAGTGAAAACATAAAATTAAAAAAATCTAGCCACACCGTAGATATTAAAACTGCAGCAAAGACCAAGAACTTAAGTAAAAAAAGAATAACATTGAATAAACAAGTGAAAAATGATAAAGACTCACAGAATAGAAAGAAAAATACAAAAAAAATTAGTAGCGAAAAAAGGGAAGACAAAAACAAGACGACTAAAACAACGAGTGAATCAATAGCAACAAAACAGGTCGTGACAATAAAGAATAAAGAAGACAACGGGATTACTACGAGAATAGGACTTCGATCCGTAGAGAAGCTAACGACAGAGGAGAACACTGGAAACCAAACGAATAACAGTACCCAAATCCATGAACCCAGACTTATAGCTGAGGATACCGCCGTAATTTCACAAAAAAGACCTAAGAAAATGCTAATATTGTGCGATACATATGGAAAATCTCTTGGAGAATTTATACACCTACATAATAATGACTACCAATCTGTTCTATCCATTTGTAAGCCAGGTGCTCCTATAAAAGAGATTGTAAATAACTTGCCGACACTGACAAAGAATTTGACTCAGGGCGATGATGTCGTCGTGATTGCCTCTGACTTCCATCATCAATCAAGATTTAAGTCTACGAGATACGATTACATCGATGGCAACACGGTATGTTTTGGCTGAAAACTATTTTATCCTCCGAGCTCCTAGACTAAGCTCAACAAAACAAATGAACTTTTTTAATGATCAAATACCAAAATCAATCTTCGTGATATGTAAATAAAGTTTAAAGTCGTTTGACAATCATTTGAAGCGGAGTAGCAACGCCGCAATGAGCCGATTTTCAATAACTTTATTTGAATTTTTTGGCGGGAAAACTGTTTTTGCTTATATCTCTGAAACCTTTTCAGCTACAGGCCTGAAATTTTTGGTACCTTAGGCACTAATTATGAGCTAAAATCCTGCCTAAAGTTTATTGCCCTGTGATCAGCGGTTTGGCGTAACGAAATGTGTAAGCTGGGGACCCGGGTCTACAGCTTACACATAGTTTTTTGCTTATATCTCTGAAACCTTTTTAGCTACAGGCCTGAAAATTTTGGTACCTTAGTCACTAATTTGGCACTAAATATCTGGCTATATTTCATAGCTCTCTCGTCAGCCGTTTGGCAGAACTGCATGTGCAAGCTGTAGACCCGGGTCTCCAGCTGACACATAGTTTTTTGCTTATAACTCTGAAACCTTTTAAGCTACAGGCCTGAAATTTTTAGTACCTTTGGCACTAATTTGGCACTAAATATATGGCTAGTTTTCATAGCTCTCGCGTCAGCCGTTTGGCAGAACTGGATGTGGAAGCTGTAGACCCGGGTCTCCAGCTGACACATAGTTTTTGGCTCATATCTCAGAAACCTCTTTGGCACCTAAATTTTAAATTGGATTTTCAGATTGCACCAATTATGCACTAAATATTTGCATACTCAGAATTCAGAAATTCGTTATGTGTAAGCTGTAGACATACACACGTCTGAAAGCTAATATATAGATAGATTGCTGCTGCGCTCGGTCGCTCGCGTCCAAGCGTCCGTCCGTCCAAGTGAAACGTAAACAAGCAATCAAGCCAGCAAGTTCAAACATGTTTGTTACACTCGCGTGCGCCTTGCCATAGACTATAAAAATTGTCTTTTGCAGAGGCGAAATAACGACGCACTGCTTTGTAAAACATTACCTAAATTTTATTTAGTAGACTAAGTATGTAAATTAAATTTCAAGTTTTTAAGTTATTATCTATATGTATTTATTGGTTGGTTCGTGAGGTCACCCGCTAGGTTTGGTCTGAAAACCAGCGCCGCTGCATGTTATCCTAATGTGTAGCGGCAATAAGCTGAGACCATGCGTGTTTTGGCTCACACACACTGGAGACTAATTAGCACTTAGGTTTAAATTGTAAAAATGCACACGTATAGATAGGTACCTACTTATGTGTTGTTGTCTATCTGTTGTCTGTGTATCTGTTTTGCGTTTACCTATATCCCTATCGTTAACCTATAATCTATTGTTTTTTTGTGTTTTTCTGTTTGTGTTTGTCGAAATAAATTTATTTCATTTCATTTCAATATATGTGCAGCTATTCATATATATAACATAGCGGAGAGAACTGGAGTGGTGGTAGAGATTCGGGCTTCCAATCCAAAGGTCGTTGGTTCGGGTCCCGGTCGTGCACCAATGGATACGCGGAATAATTGTTTTTCATGGTTTAAAAATGTCTGAGACGAGCAATTACGCAAACTGCGCAGACGTGATTCAAAAATATAGCACAAAAAAGCTGCTTCATGAAAAATATGTTTAATATTTTTTCATTCGAATAAAATTGGTAAATTAATATACCATTATTATTGTCAAAAAAAATTCTGAACCCAAAGTTGAAATACGCAGGCACGTACGTAGACAGTATCGAAACTATGAGTACATTTGTCTCGCAGCGGGAATCGAACCCGCACCACTTGCATCTTAGACGCGCACTGGCCCGCTACGCCACTGAGGTCATCGAAGAAGGCCAGGCCAAGAGTACCCTAAACCGACGAGCATGCATGAGGAATGTAATTAGAGTAAATGTATCAAAAGGGCAGTCAAGATCGTAGCAAGTGGAAAGCCTACTTGTCTGGGAAACAGGCTTGATTTTATGTATGTAGGTAGGTATGCAAAAAACTGTATTTTACATGATGTATAAAAATTCATTTCAATTCAATTCATTTCAAAAAGAGAAGATAAGCTGCTGGCTGAAATTGTCTGAATACATCAATACTTCGTTTTTTATTTTTCGCTTAACTTATGAAAAACAAAAGTTCGACAAATATGTTTTAAGCTTAAGCTTGCACTCAATATAATTAGAAAATGAGTAGTCACTCAATATTACTGGAGATTGAAAAAGGCTTTCATTCGCTGAAACAAATGAAAGCTTATGAAATAATATTTGTATTTGTATTTGTATTTGTATTTATTTAAAACATTACGTCTATTATTACAGGTCAGACCTAATACAATAGAGTAGTCATCAGAATAATATAAGATAAATCAAGCTAATTAACTAAATACAATGTCAATAAGTAAAATAATTCAGTAAAAATAATAACACATGTCAATAAACAAAAAAAACAAATAACAAATAAAAAATACAACAATCAGAGAGCACAAAAAAGAAAACCGTTAAAAATAAAAAAAAAAAATTAATAATACATATAAGTCATACATTTAGTCCTGATTTGTAGCATAAAAAATTATAATTATTTATTATAGCACAAATTAATTAATATAGCCCTTACGAACTCGCTCCGTGAACAGTGGAATACGTCAATGGTCGCCGCTACCAGATTTAGTGCTCGTATGGTGCGTGTCAGTGGTGCCTTGTTCAGCAGGTTAGTCCTACCGCGAGGCACAGCAAACAGAGGCGGCCTTCTGCGCCTCCCCACGAACTCGTCCGGTACGCACAGCTTCATCATCTCCAAGATGGTCGGATTGGATATGATCCCCCGGAACACCCTTACCACATACAGCGCAAGTGCCATATCCCTCCTGATTTCCAACTTGTTGTATCCAACCATACCCAAAAAATAAGATAGATAGATATTTAAGATAGTATTAAAATATTATTTTAATACTATCTTAAAGCTACAAGTGGGTTTTGTATCGGCGTAGAATAGAATAGAATATCATTTATTTGGCACACATATAAACACACAGAAAAGACCAATGACACTTAACAACCTTAGATTTAAAAAAGTACCTATCTACAAAAGTATATACAAATAAAAACTATAAATCTAAAAACAAACAACTTAAAGTAGGTACACACAATTCCAATATACACAGTGTTCAAATATATTGATATAGTGGACAACAGTACCCAACTATCCATACTATGGATTGTTAGGTACTGTCGTCCCAAGTACCTAGCCCTAAGTAAGTAGTCTAGCCTGCGTGGTTGTGCGCCAAATAGGCTCCATCTCAGCATAGGACCGCTCCACACCGATCCTGGTGTGAAGCGGCGCTGGTTTTCAGATGGGACCTAAGTGCGGGTGACCCCACGAGCGCAAAAAAACACTATAAAAATACAATACACACATAGCGCCGTCCCCGGAGAATAAAATGGTAACTGTTTGTGTTTGTCGAAATAAATGACAAAACACAAAAGTAATGGTTTTGTGTTGTGTCATTTTTGAGATCTGTGGGTGGTAATACATCTGCTCAGTTTTTTTGTAACTCTATGACAGTTATTCGCAGAGTTACAAAAAAATACAATACTATTCAACGATTTTACCCATGCCTGAAATTACAAGAATAAAGTTGTGCTGCAATATTATCATAATGTACTCACACATCTTAGTATGCTAATTAACATTACAATTATGTTCTCGTGAATATTATAACGATAAACGCAGTTATGATTTTCTTCTTGTTCAAACCCCTGAAATAGGTAGTTGCTTATAGCAATTTGTACTCAATGCAAAACTAAGAGGCATCCAAAATATATCATTATTCATATAAAATGAATAAAAGAAGATGTAGTAGATGTTAACGAAGAATGAAGAAATAAAAGATCGATGGAAGAGATTCTTTGAAAGGTCAATTAATGAGGACAATGACTGGAGTGGAGTTTTAGTGGAAGAACCAGTAAACGTGGTTGTTGTAAATGGAGTGAATATAGATTGTGAGAAATATAGACGTGCGCACAAAAACTTGCATATGGTGTTCGTTAACCTAGAGAAGGTCATACGACAGGGTGCCCCGTGAGGTTCTGTGGTAGGCTATGAAAGAGAATGGAGTGCCCGTGAAGTACGTATAGCTTGTATGTGCTGTGTAGATACGGTAGAGCCAACACACACGACCGGTACGCAGCTGGAGTTACGGACAAATTCAATGTGGCTGTAGGCTTGCAACAAAGCTTTAAGCCCGTATCTGTTCCTCCTGGTAATGTATGCCCTGACATCAGACATACAGGAGGACGCACCTTGGTGCATGCTATTATCACGCTCAGATTATGCCAACGACATTGTTCTTGTCGTAGAAAATGCACTTGACGTCCAGAGCAGGCTGGGAAAATGGCAAGAGAGACTAGAGGATTGAAGCTCAGTTGTGGAGTTGTGTTAGCGAAGTTGAGGAGTAATAGATTAGCGGGGTATGGGCATGTCATGCGGAAGGAGGAATGTCATGTGACTAGAAGAGTGTATGTGAGTAAATATGGGTGTGGAAGGATATAAAGGAAGAGGTAGACCAAAGAAAAGATGGATGGATTGTGTGAAAGACGAAATTAATGAGTAAGAAAGGAGTGAATACTGACATGACGGCTGGTAGAGGTGAGTGAAGGATAAAAGCATGTTGTGCTAACCCCACATGAAGTTAGATAAGGGCAGGGAGATGATGAATTTATATGTGATCATGTTCCTAGGTATTGGCTGATTAAAATAGATCGGTAGATACGGTGGTTTTGTTTTTGAATAGGTACCCTTTCTGCACCGGTCACATGCTATCGCCTCTCTCTGATTTAGAAGGTTTTCTGACAGAAAACTCTTAAAGTAAAGTAAAGTAAAGTAAAGTAAAAATTTATTGCTTGAAATACATGTACAGAGGTGTTAATGTTATTATAAAATGGAATCAATGTATTCTGCCATGTTATGGTGTGCAATATTTCGTTTAACAGTATATAATTAAAAATAATGTCAAGTTCAAATTAAAAATTCATAATAAAAAAAATAAAAATTAAAAAGTAAAAAAAAAAAAGACATCAATAAATTAGCTAAACAGATTGAATAAAAAATTTGTCATTAAGAAATTCCTCAATAGAGTAATAACATTTTTTTTCCAAAGTGATTTACAACTTTCTCTGAAACAGTGAACGCGGTAACTCTCTTATTGTTTTCTTCATAGGGTTAAGCTGCAAGCCTGCGTACATACCCTCTGCCATAAGTTATTTGTGTAAAATACAGAATTAGGTACAGATTTTAATTAATACCGAAAAGTTAGTAAGGTTGCAAAACATTACAAAAAATACTGTTGTTTTCACTTTTTATATTTTTATTCGTTGTTTTATTTGAGAGAAGCATTATATTAATCAAGATACTGATATTTACTGTCTGATGTTCAGTCTGAGGACTTGGTTTTTATGCTTAAAGAAGGTTTTGAGGTCATTTTGACAATTTCAAATAATAATGAAAAAGTTGATTACCATTATTATAGTTTCATTGAAAAAAACAAACAAGCCATTACCATATTACGGTTAGACAATATTGACGAGAAAAAGATGATATTAAAGCATTATCATCATTACTTGCACCGTAAAAAACGTGGAATAAAATGATAAGTCACTGGTGCAATATTGGATTTGGTTACTACTATGAATAAAATGATAATCGACAGTATACATCTTGGATGATGATTGATTTCCACTAACTTCTTATTTTCGAAATATTTCTTTTGTGACATAACTTACGCATGTTTTATTAAAACATTCCGAATACATGAAAAAATAGCTTTTCGTAAAGCTGACAATCATTAGTCTACGTCCAGTATTTATGAAGTTATCAATGAATCCATGTTTTTTATTTTTCCTGAAAAGATGTGTTTTTGCAGTTATCATTTTATTCTCCGGGGACGGCGATAGGTGGATTTAGACATAGATAACAAGCGGTTTACTCATATACCTAAAATAAAAATAAAATAAAGATGGTCAAGTGCGAGAAATCGCGCCCTGAGGCTTCCGTACCATTGGTCGTGGGTTGGAATCCCGGTCGTGCACCAATGTATTTATAAAAATTCTAAGTTAAGGAATTGACAAACTTATATTTGCGGTCGCTCACGCAGTCATTTTATGACATTGACCGCAAATATAACTTTGTTTCCTAAAAAACTTCGAAATTTCTCAATTTCAGACTTTTCCCTTTACTTAAATAAATGAATAAATATTCCGGACAAATCACACATGGTCAACTGATCCCAAACTAATATGGTTACCAGAGACTGATATACATAACATATTGGATATAGATATATATATTTAACACCCAGACACAGAACAAACATCTGTGTTAGTCACAAATATTTGTGCGGAAATCGAACCCGCGACCTGTAGCGCAGAAGGCAGAGTTACTACCAACTGAGCTATGAGGCCAGTCCTACTCAGTACTTGTGTTACAAAAGCTCCTAGCATTCCAAATTTCAGAATTGTGAGGTAACTGGAAGTACCCTAGAGGTTTTTCATTTTTGCCATTTCCATACAAAAATTATACATTGATTGCCATATATTTATAATGCATTAAGCTAGAGCTTTGATTTTTATACGGGACCATAAGCCCACAGACGACCTTAATAGGTGGTATAAATTTCAATTGATACCTTTAGCCGTTTCTGAGAAAAAGGGTCTTGACAGACGGACAGACAGACAGACAGACGGACAACAAAGTGATCCTATAAGGGTTCCGTTTTTTCAAATGAGGTATGGAACCCTAAAGAGAAAGTAGGTAATCATATTATTTTTGTTAAGTGTCCTTCAGTGGTTTGTATTACATTTAATAGCCCAGTCATATTAGGGTTTCACCTCGGAATGAGAGATAATAAGCTTGAAACTCGTATAGGTACACCTTTATTTAGGTGTTCTAAAAGTTGTCTCAAAGTCTCATAAAATCTCGTGTCTGCGTCGTTAGTTATTCGAGGTCAAAGGTAAAAAAAACTATTTTTCGCTATTATATAGGTTTCTATAACTCCAATGATGTTAAGATCTTTTATAAAATAGTAGAACATACATTTTTCGAGAAATTTTGTTCCAAATATTTTTTTATTCATATATCTTAAGAATACTATAGGAGTAGCCTTTGTGACACAAATAAGAAAAGAAATAGAATGTATAAAATTAAGGAATTTCGATTTTGATGCTAACACAGAATATAAGTTTGTCACTTCTTACTGTTGCGATCTCTTTTTTCCGACCCCATGTAATGGTACAGAAGCCTCGGGGCGCTACTAAGTCCTACTCGGACTTGACCGTCTTTATTTCACCTAAGGTAAAAACGTTTTTCGCACTGTTATTTTACTCGTATTTTTGCTTGGTGGGGGTAGTAAAACTTACTCTACCCTTACTCTCTTTTTCCCTTTAGGTCTTTGATCGTATAAAATTGGAACCCGCCGTAGCTCCGCCATGCTCCCTCTCCTGGCTGCTCCTCTCTCTTTGGGCCATCTGCGCTATCCTCGGCACCATCATCCAATGGACTCTGATTGGAAATGGCATCCGCCACGAGGAGAGTAAGTATCACGACGGATTTCACCTGCCTTTGGGCTATTGCGACTTTTGATTGATACATCAGTCTCGAGCAGACCACTGTGGTCACACCCGACTCCAACGTAATAACTCGGGTATTTTAGTTTGACGACTGGAATGGTCACTGGCCGACACGGAAATCCCCGAGTTTCAGGACTAATTGGGCTCTAGGTATAGATTTTTGACACGCAGAGATGATTCTTACAAATCCAAATTCGCGACGGAACTGCTGTCGCGCATTCCGGTGGCTTGCGGCAAGCTTGAATAAGGGACTGATTACCTCTGGCTCTGGCTTATGTATGACGTGTGCAACTCGAATGATTTGCAGAGGCAATGTCGGATTTATGGTTTTTTACTACTCCGCGTGTTAAACTCTCATTCTAAATCCTACTTCCTACTAATATTATAAATGCGAAAGTTTGTGTGGATGTTTAGATTTTTGGATGCTTGGATGTTTGTGGTTCAATCACGCCCAAACGGCCGAACGGATTTGGATGAATTCGGCACAGAGATAGATTATAGTCTGGATATAGGCAACTTTGTTTCATCATCGGTACCATGCGAGCGAAGCCGCGGATGGAAACTAGTTATTAATAATTACGTTTGAAAATGTTACAAAAACAGACTTCAATGAAGTTTTGGGGCCATCCTTTAAAACACCTAAGGCTCAATTCACACCGGGAAAGCAGCGGCCGGCAGCGGCGCTGCGAGCACTTTCAGTGTGACATAATTTTAAACTTTATCTTCATATTTAAAAGACCAGTATCGCTTGAAAGCTCGGACGTTGCCGCGCGTCTTGTCAGCGGTACTGCCCGCGTCTGCCCGCAGCTCAGTGCCGCGGTCATTTTTCTCACTCAGAATGACATAATTCATAATCATTTTTTGTGAACATGGGTTATTTTATAACAGATGCCGCTTAAGTAATAAGATCCTCTATGCTACCAAAATAAATTGGTTTAAAAAATAGAAAAAATAATAATGCATGGAAAGAAACTAAATTATAAATTCATGTCATTTAAATATTCTTACAAACAACTCAAATTATTTATTAAAAAAATAACAACAAGAAACCGAACTAAGATTTAACTCATAACAATGATTTTAACATGAACAGTTTAACCAACAGAGTTTAACCTAGGTATGACATCACTAAAAGAACTAAGTTCCTAGCACAACAAATAGACGACCGACGCGTTCGAAAGCCAAGCGAAGAGTGTCCCCGCTTTTTTTTTTTTTTTCGAACGGATTTATATGCTGTGGGTCTCTTACGACCACTGCCAGCTACACCGGGCTAGATGTGTCCCCGCTCGGCGTCCGCTGCGTATTTTATACAGCACCGCTCGGCACCGACAATCGGATAGGAAAAGCATCTAAGAATATTATAAATTATTTCAATTAATTAATTCAGAAACATTAAAACATTTTTCATGCAACCAATATTTGATTTATTAAGTGAAATTATTCATAGGAAGTGTTCTTATGTCCTTCGGTATAGCACACTTTCGATTAAAAAACAAAAGTACCTACCTATAACTAAATCATCCACAAAAACATCTTTCGGCAAGTAGAGATTCCAAGAAATGATTACTTTTTAGCACTTTAGCACCACCTCGACAATGGTAAAAAAACACCATCAAAATCAGATTCGCCGTTACGGTACGCAACGGCTATATCGTTGTCCATACAAAAAAAAAACAAGTCGCCGAATTGATAGCCTCCTCCTTTCTTGAAGTCGGTTAAAAACGGAACAATCAATCCACCTGTTTACGGTACACCAAAATGTACGGTGTTAAGTTGTAAGTACCTAATGTGTAGATCTTTATTCTGTGATAAAGGAAACTAGTGGTAAGAATCTGCCACTGTCAATTTTATGAAATAGAAAGCTGTTTCTACACGTCTACCCTCGTCAGCTCGCGCACAACGCGGCCTCTACAGCAACGAATAGGCACGCGAGCTGCTTGCAGCTCGCGCACAACGCGACCTCAACAGCAAGGAAAACAGATCCAGCGAGCTGCTTGCAACTCGTGCACTACGCGAAAACTAGTTACTATATATACAAATAGCTGTCCCGCTCGCGACTTCGTCCGCGTTTGTTTATTTATACCAACCTAGACAATTTTTTCCATTATCCTTGCCAAAGTACTTATTATGCAGCTATTTCCCTTTTACTTCATAAGGCTTCTACCTACCATCACCGTCCCGCTACCGTCCAGTCACTGTCCCATCACTGTCCCGTCACAGTTCCATTACCGTCCCATCACCGTCCGGTCACCGTCCCGTTACCGTCACCATCAACATCAGCGTTACCGTCACCATCAACATCACCGTTACCGTCACCGTCATGGCCTTATTTTTTTTAGTTATTTATGTGATATGAATACCGATTTTTATGTCTCTAACTTGAAAAACATAGGACGTTCAAAGAATCTTTCAACCCCTCTTTCATCCCCTTCGGTGGTGATTTTTTGTAAAATTATTTCTTTACAAATGTGGTGGCGCCTTTTGTGGAAACTGGGAACCTTTATGCCTTCGATAGCTCAATGAGCTCATAAAGATATTCTTGATGGGAAGGAAAGACAAGGATTGTGCGCACTGACCTTAGATCGCGGAGTGTTTGTAAGACATCCTCATGCGGCAGCAGTCCAGCAAACGTAATTCTCTGACCACCAGAATCGCGGGTTTCGACGACACACCAATATAGTTCTTGAGGACGATAGCAATGTCCTTTCAGCACAATTCGTATTTACAGCGGAAAACAGCGGTTTAATTATGACGAAAATCTTCGCCTCGCGGGTAAATCAGATAGCGGAAGCATATATCGCGGATCAGCAGCCACCCTTCCCGAGCGCGTAGCTGTGACTCTCTTCTTCTTCTGCGGTGCGGCGGTGGCTCCATCGTCGGTAGCGGGCGCACATTATAAGGAATGTAGGAAATGGATTTTAAAGGAGACTAAGGAAGCCGTGGTATTAGATAATAATCACGAAAGCCAATAGATGGCGTTACCATTTCTGCCCGTCTTTGATGGGTCACCATAAAAAATACAATCATAAAGTGAGACTAGGACAATCCAAATATCTCATAGCGGGGGAGCGGAGACTAGGATGAAACCCAATATCTCATAGCGGGGTAGGAGACTAGGATGAAACCCAATATCTCATAGCGGAGCTCTTACTTGAGCAAGCGGTAGAATTAATTTATATGGTACTCTAGGGATCTGCAATTGAGCGGAGTTCCTAGGTGCGGGAATATTATACAAATTAGACAGCGGTGTTACATGTATTGATAAATTATATACTTATAACTAAAGAGTACGTTAAATTCGATTATTGAAGCGGTATAGGGCATATGCGAACGGCTGGACGGAGCAGAGTTGTTCCCCGAGCGGTTCTAATTGTACACGTACGGACTACTCCATCCTTTGAAGGATGTACTTTCTCTACAATCGCCAGTGGCCAGGCTAAACTCGGAACATTATCCTCTATCACGACTACTACAGTGCCAGGCGTGATAGGCGTGGAGTGCGTATTCCACTTCTGTCGAACCTGTAATCCGTGCAGATATTCCATCCTCCATCGCTGCCAAAAGGATTGAACTAACTTGTCCAATAGCGAGTGCCTTTGAAGTAGGCTGAGCTTTTCAGATTCTACCTCTGGCGCGGGTATAGAAAGACTAGCATGCTCACTCGCAAGTGGGTGCACAAAATCTACTCCATCGGCGGCACTCGATGTCATACTGGGGCTGGTACCACTTCAGCTGCACATACAGCAGGAAGCGATGGCAGCAGCACTAAGAATAAAATCCACTAACCAGTGGAAAGGTGACAACAGAACAACATATCATTGCAAGATACTTGACAAGGCGACAAAAGTCATTCCGGAGGCCTTACGAGGCACGGACAGAATCGCTACTTCTTATTTGGTCAACAAATCGTACGAAGTGGTGACTTCGGAGCCCGAAGGTATCTCAAGTTCCTCATCTGGGCTGCCCACATACCACATATACACAGATGGAGCCAAACAGAAAACGGGGGTGGGCTGTGGCTTTTACTGCCCTGAAACGAGACTCTGTAAGGCTCAACCACTCAACACAACCACCACGGCTTTACAAGCCGAAACTATAGGTCTACATCTGGCGGCCAAAGATATACTGACATCATTAAAGTCTGTGCCGGAAACAGGGAAAGCTCTAGCATGCACACAACAATTTATCTTCACAACAGATAGTGCTGCACTTATAAATGCTCTTCAAAGACCAGACACCAGGTCCAAATCGATACTGGAATGTCATAATGCACTCCAACAACTAAGTGTGAATCATAGAGTGCTCATCAAATGGACAAAGAGTCATAGCACAAACCTGGGCAACAACAGGGCTGACGTCCTGGCAAAAGAGGGAGCAAAACTTGTTCCTACAGAAGCGGACAAGAGCCTATCAAATCCACCATCGGCGGAAATCAAAAACAGACTGAGAGAACACTTTGAAAAAGAGCACCAGAAGCTCTGGGAAAGCAGAAAGGACTGTAAGCAGGCGAAAGTCATGCTCCCGGGCCCAGACAAGAAGTCCACCAACACCATAATAAAGATGAAACGCGAGGACCTGCGAATGCTGGTGGGCATCATCACAGGTCACTGTGAATTAAACCATCACCTGTACAAGACAGGGGCTACTGACAGCGGATTATGTCGGGGCTGCCTACAGGGACAAGAAACAGTAGAGCACGTAATTTTGCACTGTACAGCCACGGAAGAGGCCAGGACCACATCGGGTCTGCGGGCCGTGATCGGAAGCGGCTCCCAGACACCGCTGCATACAGGGATACTGAGAGAATGTTACCAACGACCCAAAGTCCTGCTTCGCTGTTTTAAGGAGCTGGGCTGGCTGGGGTAGGGTTAGCATAGGGGGACAATGCACAAAACACCCCACAGCGGGAAGTCAGTGCAGGTCTAACCACCCCCGATTAGAATTAGAATTAGAATTAGCGGGTATAGAATATAGCGGCGCGGTATGCAAAAAATGACTAGGCGTAAGAGCTGAAAGCTCCGCCGGGTCAGGACTCAGTACTGTCAGCGGGCGCGAATTGAGTAAACACTCTACTTGAGTGAGGACAGTACAGAGCTCCTCGTAAGATAGAAGTTGCTGACCGATTACTCGGTGCAGGTGCGTTTTAACTACCTTAACCATACTTTCCCAAGCACCACCCTATGTGGTGATCTTGGGCTTATAAATGACCAACTAAGACGACTCTCAGCTAGCTCCTGTTCCAGCTTAGGACGATATTCGTCATTCAAGAATTTATACGAATCGCGTATATAAGCGTCGGCACCTTTAAAGTTAGTTGCGTTGTCCGAGTACATTACTTGGACAGGACCCCGACGCGCGATAAAGCGTTTGAAAGCGGCGAGAAAGCTGGGGGTGCTGAGGTCGGTGGCGACTTTGATGTGCACAGCCCTAGTCGTCAGGCATGTAAATAAGCACAGGTAGGCCTTTTCGCTGCGCACTCCACGACGGCGTATGGGAGTGTATGCGATAGGACCAGCATAATCGCAACCTGTGTGCGTGAAAGCCTTGACTGCCTGGCGTGTGCGACATTCAGGTAAGTCTGCCATCAGCGGGTAAGTTGGACGCGGATTAAGCCTAAAACAGGTATTACACATGTGGACTCTTTGTCTCACAATGCGGCGTGCGGAAAGGATCCAAAATTTTTGTCGAAGTAGCGAGATTAATAATTCTGGACCTGCGTGTAAATATTTTGAGTGATAGTAATCTATAAGCAAGTTTACAATATGATCACTGCGCGGTAAAATCAGCGGGTGAACCTGGGTGTAAGCCAGGTTGGAATTGACTAGGCGACCGCCTACGCGAATCAGTCCGTCGTTGTCTATGAAAGGCCTCAACTTATTGAAGGCATGCGAGCCTGACTCATTTTTGCGTATGTTATCAAATTCCTCTGCAAAATATTTCATCTGCAGCGCGTGTATTAATTTATTTTCAGCGAACTGAAGTTGATCAGCTGTTACTGCAGTAGTAACGCGGCGGGTTAATAATTTAGCGAACGTAAAAACGTATACGAGAATGCGTATCAATTTAGACCATGAAGATATGCGCAACGCAAGGTCGTAAACAGCGCATTCTGTCACAGGCGTACATACAGCATGGGACAGCACCTTTTGTTCCGGCATATGCTCGACAGGCTGGCCGTCGGGTTTGCGGAGGGGCCACTGAGAAGGGTCGCGTATGATCCACGGAGGCCCGTGCAACCATAGAGGATGCGAAACTAAGCTTTGCGGTGTGACTCCACGCGACAAGCAGTCCGCTGGGTTCTCAGTACCCGAGACGTGATAGAAGTGGTCAGCCGGAATATTTTCCGTAGCCTGAACCACGCGATTTGAAACAAAGGTCTGCCACCTGTGAGGCGAACTTGTGACCCAATAAAGGGCGACTTTAGAATCGGTGAATGCGTATGTTTGGATTGGGAGGCGATTAGCATAGTTATCAAGCACTGTGCGCAATAATTTTGAAAGCAAAACTATGCCACAAAGCTCCAGTCGTGCGATTGTTAGCGGTTTCGTTGGCGCAACCTTTGACTTGGCGCAGACCAAACGAACGGTGTTACCACTGTCGGACCTGACATGTAGGTAAACCACGCCACCATATGCATGTTCGCTGGCGTCTGAGAAACCGACTAGGGTGACAATGCTATCGTCAAATACACCAAGATGTCGCGGTATGCGCAGCTCATTGAGAGCTGGCAGCTCGATACAAAACTGGTTCCACATTTTGATAATGTGGGGCGGAGGCGTATCATCCCAATCCAAATTTAAAAGCCATAACTGTTTTATTAACAGCTTAGCAAAAAGGACTGTGGGTGCTACGAAACCCATAACATCCCACAAGCGGGCAACGGTTGATAAGATGGAGCGCTTAGTGCACTTCTCATCTAAAGGGGGCTTTATTTTATAGAAGAATGCGTCATAATCAGTCGACCAATGCAAACCCAGTATTTTGTGTTGCACTGTTTTGTCAAATTCAATGTCAGTGGGCAGCTTATGCGAAGCGGGAATGCTATCTAAGACAGCGCGAGAGCTGCTATTCCACTTGACCAAATCCCACTGCGCGCCTTTAAACAACTCGATCAGCTGTTTCGATGCGGCGACCCCCTCCGCCTCACTTTTCACGGAAAACACTACATCATCCATATACAAAGATGAAGTAGCTATATCACTAGCGAGAGGGTACTTCAAGCCGTCATCCTCGATCAGCTGTCTGACCGTGCGCATTGAATGGTACACAGACGAGGCCAATCCGAAACAAACTCGTTTGAATTGAAAAAGGGTCAGAGGATCTTGCGGTTTGAATCTATACAATATACACTGATAACGGCGGTCACATTCACGAACTGCAATCTGCAAAAATTGCTGGCGGCAGTCTGCAGTCATAGCGACAGCAAATAGGCGGAAGTTCAAAAGTATTTGAAATAAGTCGCCTTGCAAGTTCGGTCCGTGATGCAAGATATTATTCAGCGAAGTTCCGGAGCTGGTCTTACAGCTAGCATCCAGAACTATGCGGAGACGAGTCGACGTCTTATCCTCACGGATGACGCCGTGGTGCGGGATTACATAGATGGGCGATAAGTCATCCGACATATCTGGAGGCGCGGGTGAAATATAATCTTTCTCCAGATAGTCTTTGATTACGCCATCATAAGCGGTTCGTAAGCTAGGTGAAGCTTCTAGCTTTTTCTCGAGGCACAAGAAGCGACGTCGGGCGATTTCGTTGGATTTACCTAACGAGAAAACATCCTCACTAAATGGCAGGCCTACAGTGTATCTACCACTTGTGGGATCGCGGATTGTAGTACATTTATAAAATTCTTCACACTCGGCGTTAGCGGGACTATGAGCGGGCGGCGCGGAGGGAGGCTCCTCGAGCTCCCAAAATCTTTTAATAAGATTATCTAAACCATGCTCCTGCACTAGGCAGCATGTGAAAGCCTGGCGGGAAAATATTGTTGGTACGGAACCCATGACTATGTATGTATCCCAATACCGTGCGTAAGGCTTGCGGCGCCTGAGCGACGACGTCAGATACTTGAGTCGCGTCAGGTAGCAATAAATGCGCAAAGAGCGGAGCGCCTATCAAAATATCAATTTTATTTGGCGTTCCAAAAGTCTCGTCTGCGAGCGGTAATGCGTGCAAGTGTGATAGGACAGACGTATCTACCACGGCACTAGGCAGCGAATCGGTAATTTTATCAACTACCAGCGGTGAAATATTAAATTTAATATTTATATCAGAGCGCGAATAAAATTCTATGTTTACATAACTTGAATTTATGATCCTCTCGGATCCACCGAACCCCTTGATAATAGTACGTCCGATGTTTTTAACCTGCATACCTAACTGATTGCATGCCTCTCTTGTAATGAAATGACTTTGCGATCCGGAATCAATCAGCGCGCGTAATAAATGCTTATTACCCTTACTATCATACACAGCGATCTGAGCGGTCGCGAGTAGCACAGTACATTGCTCGCTATGAACCGGCTCAGATAAAGCGGACTGCGTTGACGCAGCGATGGATGTCGCGCATAATGCTACATCCGTGCGGTTGGGATTCCGTAGTACAGAGGCGGCGCTCGACTTATCAGTATCTTCACTCTGTCTCGAAACATTTGCGGCGGCATGCGGTGCGGGTTCGATTCCCGACTGGAAGTGCAACATACTGTGATGGCGAGACTTACAAGAGCGGCAAGTCGTATCTGACTTGCAATTCGAAACCCTATGTTTTATGCTAAGGCAATTTACACAAGCAATTTTCTCCTTAACAAGCTTAAAACGTTCAGCGGGGGTCAGTTTTTGGAATGCAGGGCATTTAAATAAATGCTGATGCGTTATGTTCGTACACAAACATTTGGAAGCGGAATCAACGGTGCCTACGGTGATATTTCGGGGGCTATATCTTTCGAATGAGCGCGAACAATTTTACTAATTGCAGCGGGTTTGCTAGTGGTGGGCCCAGTAGCAGCGGGGGACATCGTGCGTTCGAAAACTTTCGCACGATTTTTTATGAACGACTCAAGATCGTTGATAGTAGGTATTTTAGAACCTAGACTCGATTCGAAAGCGTGAACAGTACCCGAATCTAACTTTTTTAGAGCGATATGTACTAGAATTAATTCATCTAATTTTTCTATTTTCAAGTTATTCAGAGCGCGGACTGCACTGATAAACTGCTCAGTAAACAGATCAAGATTACTAGCGGACGCGGTACCTAAAGGTTTAAAGTTGAACATTTGATCTAGATAAGCGGAGGCTACCATGCGCTTATCTTCAAACTTATCAATTAGCGTTTGGAAAATAAGCTCATAGTTCTCAGCACAGGGCGTAACACCTGAGAGACACAAAGCCTCAGCCTTACCAGACAGTTTACCTACTAAATAGTATAGTTTTTCAGCATCGGTGAGGGTTGGATTATCATGGATAGTCGACTTGAAACAGGCATAAAACACTGGCCATTTACGAATGTCCCCATTAAAAGCAACCAACTCGATGGCAGGCAACCTAGGCTTAGATTTATTGAGCTCAATCGGCTGCGTAATTGTACCTACGCCAGCCGATAGCGGAGACTGCTGCGCTTGCAATCTTTTGATGCGGCTATATAATTGCTCGAATGCAACCAGACATTTATAGTCAGGTTTCGCCGCGGGATTAACAACTAATAATCGCGAGTTGTAATCGTCCAACAACTTTAGGAAATCGCTACGTAAAGCGACAATATTAGCACTTTCAGCGAGAAAGTTTTCTTTCCTCGAAACATTCGATTGAATATTCGAAGATGCGTCGTAAATACTCTGAATCGATTCAAAAATAGCTTCCCGTTTAGCTTGTAATATTAACAGCTGGGAGTCTTGTTTATCGGAACAATCCTCGAGCTTTTCACTAGAAGCGGTTGTTGACCTAGTATTCATTTTTACCGTTATTTAAGATAACTATTTCCTGGCCAAATACAATATTTATAACTGAGCAACAAATAACTAGATGCGCGTGACCTTGCCAAAGCGGTCGGGTTATACCCCGAGCGGCCGCTCGCAATTGCTGGCCGTCGACAAGGCTCAACGTAATGGCTTCGAGAACCGAACCGTAACTTGCGGGTAGATTCGAATTTGATGATGAATCAAATTGTAATGAATATTTAGCGGATAATTACACAATAATTTATCAATACATACAAGTAAACACCATTAACATGTAGGAAAACACACAATATAATATTATGTCGCGGGATTGCAGTGATTTTGTCAGATTTCACGACACAATATCGCGAGCGGGGTACGTCTCAATGACAAAATAATGACAAAATCACCCGAAATACGCAATGTATTTCAAGGGAATAGCGGTAATATTATAGGACCAGTAATTTAGGTATTCTATAAAGGGCGGGCTAGATAAACGGAATTTTCATATCCGGCTCGAAGGACCAAAAATGGTGGCGCCTTTTGTGGAAACTGGGAACCTTTATGCCTTCGATAGCTCAATGAGCTCATAAAGATATTCTTGATGGGAAGGAAAGACAAGGATTGTGCGCACTGACCTTAGATCGCGGAGTGTTTGTAAGACATCCTCATGCGGCAGCAGTCCAGCAAACGTAATTCTCTGACCACCAGAATCGCGGGTTTCGACGACACACTAATATAGTTCTTGAGGACGATAGCAATGTCCTTTCACAATTCGTATTTACAGCGGAAAACAGCGGTTTAATTATGACGAAAATCTTCGCCTCGCGGGTAAATCAGATAGCGGAAGCATATATCGCGGATCAGCAGCCACCCTTCCCGAGCGCGTAGCTGTGACTCTCTTCTTCTTCTGCGGTGCGGCGGTGGCTCCATCGTCGGTAGCGGGCGCACATTATAAGGAATGTAGGAAATGGATTTTAAAGGAGACTTAGCCCCTTCGTCCACGGCGCGACTCAAAAGGAACGCGACTGAAACTGTAGTCACTTATGAGTAGCCTGACTGCGATAGCACTAGTATTTCAATGCGCGTCCGTCCACGGCGCTACTCAAAAGGAACGCGTTTGTAACTAGTCTCCTGGCGACTCGACATGCTGGTCGCCAGGCGACTGGTTTCGAGAAACTGTTGAAAAATGAACGAATAAAAAGTAATTATAAGTGGTTCTGACGTCTATGTGACTGGAGAAGTAATAATTCCATGTCATCGCTCGAATTATCACTAGTCATGTTAATTATTTTCGTTTTCAAAACTTTGTTTACATAAAATCGTGTACTGAGTGACTGAGTTTCAGGAAATTCCAGTAGCGCCGTGGACGAGTCAGAGTTTCCAATCAGTCCGCAACTCTAGTTTCTAATGAGTTCCGTCACTTTTGCGTAGCGTCATGGACGAAGGGGCTAAGGAAGCCGTGGTATTAGATAATAATCACGAAAGCCAATAGATGGCGTTACCAAAATGTTTCTTTACAAATGTTCTTTACAACACTCTTTATGGAACCTGCGTGCCAAATTTCAATTGTATAGGCATAATAATTAAAGAATTCCCATACAAACTTTCATCCCCTATTTATACACCCTGAGGGAAGGTGTTCAAAAAAAACTTATAGAGGTATTTTATGATTTTGAACTATCTCCCTGATAACCATTTTTGATGTCTCTAACTACAAAAACATAGGACTTCCCATACAAACTTTCATCCCTTATTTACACACCCTGAGGGTTAGATTTCAAAAAAATCATATAGGTATTTTATTATTTTGAACTATTTACCTGATAACCGATTTTGATGTCTCTAACTTCAAAAACATAGGGCTTCTATACAACCATTGAATTTTCCAAAATCCGTTCTTATTGCACGGTAACATCTTTTAAAGAATGTCTGTGTCAAATTTCAGACTCATCGGCTCAGTAGTTTCCGAGCTTTCGTGATGAGTCTGTCAGTGAGTGAGTGGACTACTCCTTTATAGATTAAACTACCACTGACTGACTCACTCATTGACATGGTAGTTCTCCCAGAAGGAAGTTGCGGTTGTTTTAGAAATTTTACATCATTCGTTGGGGCCGGGCCCACAGATTTAGTTAGGTCTAATGATTTTATTAATTTCTAGACGTTATCTTCTAAAACTTCCACTGTAGGATATCAGCTGGTGAGTCAAGGTAAGATGAAGAGGTTGGGTCCGCCCGGGTGGTAGAGGAGGAGTTTAAAAATGTTGAATGAAAATATTCACCAAAAAAATTAAATATTGTTTCATCACCATTACCACCAGAAGAGCGATTACCATATTCCAGCACAGAGGGGTAAGAGTTCGACTGATTTTTACTTTTAACATATGACCAAAAAGCACGAGGGTTTACTTTAATGTTCTTCGATATTTGAAATATTAGTTTTACACATACTTTCCATCTCTCGCGCTCTCTTCCGCAGTAAAATAAATGTATCACGGTCGTAGGTATTACCGTAGGTTTTAAACTTTTTATGAAATTTTGCCTTTTCACTTAGTAATTTAATTAGGGGTCTTTTGTACCATAAGGGGTATTTACGAGTAGGTGTTACTAAGGTGGTAGGAATAAACTGGTCACGCAATCTATAAATAGTGTCATAAAAACGGATACCGCGTCTTCGACACTTCCGCTACTAAGCACAGAGTGCCAATCGACGGCGTCCATATTGGTACAAAAAGAAACAAAATCTCCAGAATTATACAAGTAGGTACTTTGTATAAGGGCGCAACTTGATTGTGTGTTATTGAACAAATTCGCATGTTGTTACCGAGGAGCGGTGGTGGAGATCTTCGGGGACAAGCGGACAGTCACAACAATTAACATTAATATGGTTATATTGTGAAAGACAACAAGTGTTAAAATTATCAATTAATTTTATCCGTGACGAGGACGGAGAAATAATACTTTTATCCCCTCCGCTACTGGGAAGCGTATCGTACAAGGCGACTAACCCAAAGCGGTGGTAGTGCCCCGCAAGGGGCTCGTCTGGCTCGCTACCACCTTTCCGTTAGTGTTCCGTCAAATGCTGACGCCATTGGGCATTGGCGTGTTTCGGAACTAGTGCGGGAGTACCAGTCCCCTATATAGGTGAAAAACCTTCTAGCCAATATTAGGGGCCGTCAGTTGATACACGGAGAGTTTCTCTTGTACTACGATGGGGTATTGGCGCGATGTCCAAGGAGACCCGATGAAACGGCTAACCGCTGGTCGCCCGTGGATCAGTAGGGGACCCGAACCAAGGGATTTCCTTTTAAACTCCACCCTGGGAGGCTGTCCCGCCAGTTCACGAAAAAAGCCAGTAAGGAGGCTGTAGTGCCGGTTTGGAATCCGGAGTGGATCACGGCAGTTTCTTTCTGGTCGGATCGGGGGCCCTTCCGTACATCGCGCCAGTCATCCATAATTTAGTCAAACTGAGTCCTCCTTTTCAACTATTTCTGTCCCTGCCATTATTGGCTGGAATGCTTTTCATCTCCCTTTCCTTTTTGTATTGTTTTAATGGCTGTAACAAAAAAGAGTAATAAGTTTAATTCAGCGGCTTCAAATCCCACACTTACAGTTGACCTCTGCAACATTCGTGGGCTCCACTCTAACCTGAATACAGTTCATCACTACCTAGAAACGGCTAAGCCTGCCCTACTCTTTTTAACGGAGACTCAAATTTCTTGTCCGGCTGACACTTCCTATCTCCACTACCCGGGCTACAAATTGGAAGAACTCTTCCGACCCAAAGCTAGGGTGTGTCTCTACGTCCGGGACGATATTTCTTGTCGCCGCCTTAATGGTCTTGGAGCTAAAGATTTTTCATGTATGTGGGTTCGTGTTGACTACGGAGGTCAAACTCGCGTATACCCTTGCCCATATAGATCCCACAGCGGTGATTCGGAGACGACACGCTTTTTCGAACGAATTGCCGAACGAATTGAATGGACACTCGGACAGTACCCTGACGCCGAAATGATCATTCTTAGTGATCTGAATGCTCACCATATCGAGTGGTTGGGCTCCGGGCGCACTGATCATGCAGGGAGAACTGTGCATGACTTTGCGCTTGCTCATGGCCTCACTCAGTTGATCTCCAGTCCAACTAGGATTCCAGATATAGTGAGTCATGAACCTTCCCTGTTAGACCTCGTGCTGACCACACATCCCGAAAAATATCAAGTAACAGTTGGAGCTCCTTTCGGTTCCTCGGACCACTGCCTGATCTTCCTGATTTGGCCTCTCATACTCACTACAAAATCTCGGTGATCAAATCACCGCCATGAAGGACGCCGCTCAACAAGACGTGACCCTGAGTTCACATGATATACATCACTACGCTATATCATATATGCTACTAGCAGCAGCCGTCGCAGCGTTCCTGTGGTTCCTGTGGAGGAGGCGAGGTAGACAAGCAGCTAGCTCGCCCGCGCCCGCCCCGGTACATAAATTGCCCGAACCTAAGCAATAGTTTTCATGTGGCAAAACCTAGGTCCAGTTTACGTTCCAAACGAGACATTTAGACTTCGCCCATCAACAAAAGACAATCGGTTTTTACTATAGATAGGGAATAGTTAGCGTCCGTCAACTAAGTGACGTTGTTTTTAGTATAGCAATTATTAAAACTCATCTAGCAATGTTCTACCAATCATTTAGCCTAAGCATATTGGTTCATCTTTGTATTACTAACCCCTACTATTGTATCGCCTCATTTCATCCCATTTCCTCCCCTCAGGAGCATGTTCGATGCACATCGAACAATTTAGCATTAACAATCTAGCAATTTTGGCTATGTAGGCCGCACGAGGCAGCGCGCGCGCGGTTTACCTAGCCAGTGCATCTACGGATAGCGTTCGGTCCGCACTCATCTATCATCATTATCATCCCTAGCACATAGCCTCAAAGTACAGTTAATAAATTCTCTTCGTATCGTCTAATCTGGCTACTTATTTATGTGCGGACTACCCTATCACTGCCTCGGCACGTCACCAGACCAAGTAGTTAAATCAGTTGTATACTCATGTATAAAATCTCTAAACATTTCCAGTCTTAACTTAAAACACGAAAATTTGAGTTTAATTTTTCTTTTATTTACAAACTTTACGCAAGTTTTGTTTTGCTAGTTAATACTAACAAAATGAATCCTCAATCATGATTCTTAAATGCTATTATAATTAGGCACTTATCTTCCTCTCTTTTATTGTGAACCTGGCGACTGCATGTTACATATGTCCCATCTCACAGTATTTCCCGCGTGCCTGCTCGTGCCGGCTTGACCACAGACTGACTCCTCACCCAGAGTATGTATCCATCCCTCCATTTCAGATGTCATCTTTAACTGTCAGTTGTCCATGAGGAAACAGCATTAGATAAGAATGCAGGTTTCCTTAAATACTAGTCACTACATATAGGTATGCGATACTCTTATGATAGCATTAACTAGGTATCTAATATTTCAGCTGACGAGGATGGCACGCCGATTCCTCCACCGCCGCCGCCGCCCATGATGCGATTCAATTTATCATATGCAAGGTACGGGGCAGGCTTCGTAATGTAAGTTGTCTTTTAGTCAAAAACACTTTTTCCATCTCCCTGTCTTGCACATCCTGTCCTCATAAGTGCCGAAGTTCTTCGTCGCTTTCTGTATTTCTCGTTCCCATATCGATGTTGTCTTTTTATTTTGTTAATGTTCTTCTAACCCACATATACTTTGCAAATACTTTGCAACTGCACACATCCTTACACACACACAATACGCTAACTACACACAATACACCCACATACACTACATACCTACATACAACACATCACACCTAGCTGAGCAAATTTAAATTTTATAACTGTCATCTGATTAAGCATATTATATCTTAATCAGGTTGAGTAGTACATTAAAATAGGTGAAACGTAATTAATTTTCTTAAATATGTAGATGTACAATGTAATTATAATTAAAAATAAATAAATTTATATCTAGCTTAGTGCCTGCCTAAATATACACTTAATAAAGTGAGGACTTTAAGTAGGTACTTACCTCAACATGGCTAGTATTCGGTCCCCTCACTGGAAGGTAATGCGGTATTTACAACACGAGTCTTGTAATTAGTGTAGATACTGCAATACAACCTGTACTAGTACAAGCCATTACATGTACCTATATAATGTAAACATTTGATTTGATTTATGTAAATGTGAATGCTTGTTCTGAATAAAAACATTTATTTATTATTATTCTAACTTCTAATTGCTAACAAAGCACTTGCTGACATAATCCAATGGCTAGATATACATAATTTAAAAATTAATAAGGATAAAACTAAATTTATGAAATACGTGACACACAATAGTAAAAATAATAATAATATACATGATAAAATTGACATCAATTATAATAAAAATGACTTTAAAGCAGTAAATAAAAGTAATTAACTCTGCCTTCTGCGCTAGAGGTCGCGGGTTCGATTCCCGCACTGGACAAACATTTGTGACTAACACAGATGTTTGTTCTGTGTATGGGTGTTAAATATATATCTATTATGTATATCATTCTCTGGTACCCATAGTACAGGCTATGCCTAGTTTGGGATCAGTTGACCGTGTGTGATTATGTCCGGAATTAAAAAAAAAAAAAAAATGAAATAAACTTTTTAGGGATAACTATTGACATATTTTGTAATTGGAAGGCACAAGTTGATAATGTTTGCAAAAAACTTAATAGTTTTGTATTTGCTTTACGGAAACTTCGAAGCCTTACAAACATCGAAACTGCTATAACCGTATACCATAATCACGTGTGTTCTGTTCTGAGATAAGGGGTTATGGTATGGGGAAACTCAACAGACAATCAGAGAGCTTTTATAGCGCAAAAATAATGTATTCGCTCAATTTTCGGATTAAAATGGACTGACTCCTGTAGGCCATTATTTGTTAAAAACAAATTACTTGCACTCCCGTCTTTATATATATTTGAAATGATAAAATTTGTCAAGAATAACATGTCAATACACCAATTTGCCCAAAAATACAAAAAATAAATGATTAATTAGTAGTTTTAAGGATTTATTAATTGTTTTTATAAATTATATGTCATCTTCCTATTTGTGTTTTTTTTTTTTTTAAGTATTCCGGACATATCACACACGGTCAACCGATCCCGAACTAGGCATTGCCTGTACTATGGACCAGAGACTGATATACTTATTAGATCTTCTTCTTTTCGTGTCGATGCTTCACACATTTTAAATTAATTTAGAGTAGTAGGCGGTCACTTCAATCGCCCTATCCGTGGCCGCGTTGAGGTCCTCTCTCATACAAGTATTTGGGCACAGGGGACACTCCAGCAAGTGTGGCATGGACTGAACTGGAGCACCACAGTCACACTGGGCTAGGCTCGAATCCCATTGACACATACTGTATCTGCAGCGGCCCACCTGCGTGCGAAGTCTGTTCAACGACTTCCAGATAGGCCACAGCAGGTCGTGTCCAGGGGGCAGTTCCTCCTGTGGGATGACAAAATCAGGAGGCGGGGGTTTTTCCGCTTTCCACACTTTTTAATCTCGTAGCTTTTGGGTGGTCATATGTAGCTAGTGTGGTGCGCTGGAAGCTTTTGCGACTCCTTAGGCGAGCTCGGGGGATTTGATGGCCGTATAAAGGATGCCGGCAGTCACTCTCTTGCTTTTGTTTCTCCGTGGAGCATACCACATCCCTTCGCACAGATGGTGGTGCGATTCCTGCTAGAGGATATAGCATATTGAGAGGAGTCGGCTTAAGACAACCAGTAATAATGCGACATGTATCGTTAAGCGCAATATCAACGAGTTTAGCATGTGCAGATCTGTGCCACACCGGGCACGCAAACTCGCCAGCGGAGAAACATAGTGCCAATCCAGTGGTGCGCAAAACGTCTGGTGCTGCTCCCCATTTTGTAGATGTTAAATGCCGGAGTAAGTTGTTGCGTGAACCGACTTTCATTTTAGTTTTTTGGCAGTGCGATTTATAACAAAGTGATCTGTCCAGCGTCATTCCCAGATATTTTGGGAACTGTTCGTGTTCAATGGCGACTCCTTGCCAGGTGATGTTCAGAGTCCGGTTCGCCTGTCCGTTGCGTAGGTGGAAAGCACAAGACTGAGTTTTGGATGGGTTAGGCCTAAGACCGTTTGCATCGTAGTAGGTTCCTAATTCATCCAGAGCTGAAGTCAGGTTGTCCTCGGCTTCTTCAAAGGTTGATGTTTGGGTTGTCAAAGCTAGGTCGTCCGCATATAGGAAACGTGTTGTAGTTGGGCTGCTAGGCTGATCGTTTGTGTAGATATTGAATAGGGTTGGTGCGAGGACACTCCCTTGTGGGATTCCATTTTTAACGCAGCGCCATCTACTTTTTTCTGAGAGAAGGTTGACTTGGAAGCGACGGTTACGGAGGAGTTCACCCAGTATTTGAACAAACCCGAGATCTCTGGTCAAATCTTCGACTTTTCGGAGAAGTCTTCGAATATTAACAGTATCGTAAGCAGCCGTTAAATCAACCAGAACCAAGCCTGTTATACTGTTTGCCTCGAAGCCATCCTCGATATGCTGTGTGAGCCTGAGAGTCTGACCGCAGCAGGCTTTTCCGGGTCTAAATCCCGCTTGCTCCTGTATCAGTTTGGGTTCTACAAGGGGTGTGACACGGTTAAGAAGTAGCCTCTCGAATAATTTGTATAGGTGACACAACAACGAGATGGGCCTGTAACTTTTAGGGTCATCAGGAGGCTTTCCGGGCTTTAAGAGCGCTACCACTTTGGCCTTTCTCCACATTTTTGGGATCCTTTGCGTTTCAAGGCTGGAGTTGAAACATTCTAATAGCCAGGCTACTGCTAATGGACCTAGGTGTTTAATTTGCTCAACCATTAAATCGTCCACTCCTGTAGCTTTCCCGTTCTTTAGAGATTTAATCGCAAAGACTAATTCAGTAATTGTAAATGGCTTACTGATCTGGTTAGTGTAGTCAGTTGAGTTTTGCAATTTTTGGTCCCTAGGCAGCCGTTTGGGTGGTTTACTATTAAGTAAAAGCTGATGAGCCACCTGGTTAGCCGTAACCAGGCCAGGATTGGTAGCTGGACGTGGATCCCCCGTAAGTTTCTGAATAGTAGTCCACGCTTTCTTACTGTTTCGGGTCATGTCAATGTTTGAGACTGTAGACATCCACTTTGCTCTTCGACTTTGGCTGACCATAAGCATAAGCTCATATCCAGCCGTCAGAGTCTCCTCGGAGAATGGATCATTGGAGTACAGTTGCTCATAGATTCCTAGACGCTCGGCAGATTCCTTATTCAGACCCGGGATGTGTAAGCTACGACAACCTCTCGGGATGCTCTGTCTAGAAGCGGTTCCAATAATATCAATAAACTTTTCGTAGTTATCAGGTACAGGCTTTACTTCAGCTTCTCTCAATTTCGTATCTATGAGTTCCGAGAAAAGGTCCCAGTTAGCTTTGGCTAGGTTAAACCGGCGTCTGAAAGGCACTTGTATTGGTGTTACAGCAGCATGGATTTGACAAATGATAGGTCTGTGCTGTGTTTTGGGAATGGGTGCACAAACTGACTTGGAGGACAGGGTACCCATATGCGAGCTTGTAAAAATTAGATCAGGGTTGTATCCTTTCTTCCACCGACAGCTGTTAAACGATGGAGGGAGTTTGGGGTCGTGGAGCAGCATAAGGTCAAGCGAGTCTGCCCACTCTTCTACTGCGGCTCCGTCACGATTAGTTTCCCTGTAGCCCCATGACAAGCTGTGACTATTAAAATCGCCTACTACGATCCTGCTAACTCGGTCGTCAAAGTTCGTTGTTTTGCAGAACTCAAATGGTTGGTTTGGTGGCTTATACACAGATGTTATTGTACAAGTTCCAATATCGATGGTGATAATCTCCATAGAGTTTTCAGATTTAGATGATACCGAGTTAACATACAGATTAGGTTTCGTGAAGATGGCACTGCCATGCTTCTCATGCGGTATCTCAGCAGTGAGAGACAGGCCGGGTACGTGTGGCCTGAGTTGTTCTTTACCACGATGTGTTTCTTGAACGCATAAAATATCACATTGCGTCGTAAGGCTAAGTTCTGAAAGGAGAGTTGATTTATTTTCAGAGAAACCTTCAATATTAATTGAGATAACTTTCAGAGCTGGCTTTAATAGTGGTGACTCTGAAAGGTGTTGTTGGATCTGAGATGATCTGATGTTAGTTGGGTGAAGCATCGTGTAGGAAAGATTAGCCAGCCTAGACACTGCGTTACCGTGTCTAGCTGTTACCGATGTGCGCCACGGGGAGGCTCTTTCCATGCACACCTAAAAATAATTATTAGATGAATATTTAACACCCAGACACAGAACAAACACCTGTGTTCATCACAAATGTTTGTCCAGTGCGGGAATCGAACCCGCGACCTCTAGCACAGAAGGCAGAGTTACTACCAACTGAGCTATGAGGTCAGTCTATTTAATTTAATATTGAGTCACGTTTATTATTAACTTATTTTTTATTAATTATTAATTGTTTTTTTTTCTATGGACATTTTGTATTAGAAGTAATATTATTTCTAGTTCAATTTTTGCACGGCTTCTTGTAGTCAAATAAATAAATAAATAAATAAATATATATTCCGGACATAATATCACACACAGTCAACTGATCCCAAACTAGGCATAGCCTGTACTATGGGTACCAGAGACTGATATACATAATAGATATATATTTAACACCCAGACACAGAACAAACAACTGTGTTTATCACACAAATGTTTGTCCAGTGCGGGGATCGAACCCGCGACCTCTAGCGCAGAAGGCAGAGTTACTACCAACTGAGCTATGAGGCCAGTCATACCACAAAAATAAATACAGTGATACCTTATTTTAATTTATGAGCTAGCAATACCTTTATTAATGCAAATAAATCATTCATTCATTCATTCTGTTTTGCAATGTCACTCCACGTTTCCTGGTTCCTGATTGGCTGAGATCTCTTATTTAATTGTTTTTTTTTATCGGAATCGCTATCGATTTCGAGGAATATTCGCGTTGTGGTGCATCTCTGCCGTGTGATGAATCATCAGCATTACACTTGTCTTACAACGCGAATAGTTTGCCGAAGCCCGTGGCTCCAGTTTAAGTTTCTCGATGTTTTATGTAAGATAATCGTATTAAAAATTAACTTAAATAAAATTAAAGTTAAAACTTAAATTAAATAAATTACTTATATTAGCAATTAATTTATTTTAGGAAGTAACTTTTTTAACTTAAGTTTTATTTTTAAGCTTTTGTGTACCCCTGCACCGCTTAGTTACAAGTAAAGACTTATTATAGTCTATAATAGCATATAGGCTAGGACACAGGTAACTTTAGTATCGGGATAAGGCGCACGCGAAGTCGCTGCTAGTGCTGGATATGGATGTGGCATAGAGATAAATTATAGTCTAGAATAGCATATAGGCTACTTTTTATCTTCATTAAATTTCTAGGAGTCATATTCATATTCATATTCATTTATTTCACCCTTAGCGTTACATTGCATAACATAGGTATGTCCAATTACAGTTATTTTAATAAATTATCATGCAGATTATTAATTTAGTATTATTATTATTATTACAGATTATTAATGGATTAATAGATAGTGTCCTACATATTACTTGTATGCATACCAGAGAATGAACAATTCATATATTCGGTAATATGGTAAAATGGATGACTCTCAAGAAATCTCCTGACCTGAAATTTAAATTTGTTGATGGGTAACTGTGTAACTTCTAATGGCAATTTATTGTACATAGCGAGCTTAAGGCAAATACCTAGTTTGTAAGTCTTTACAAGCCTTGTTCGTGGCACATCTAGTTTTTCTTTATTTCTAGTGTTATAATTGTGTATGTGTTTTTTCATAGGTAAATCATCCTTAGCCAAATGTATCTCAAGAAGAGAGTTAAGTATAAACATGGATACCACTGTTAGTATTTTAGTTTTCTTAAAATAAGCTCTCACTGATGTCATTTTGTGTAAGCCGTGTATAATTCTTATTGATCTCTTTTGGCATATTAGAACTTTTTCAATTTGTGGGGCATTGCCCCATACAGTAATCGCATAGCTAATGATAGCATGGCAATAGGCATAGTAAACCGATAACAGAGTTTTTCTATCAATTACTGGCTTCAGCTTGAACAGAGCATAATTTGCGCTAGCCAATCTCTTGCATATTTTGTCTATATGACTATCGTAGGACAGAGTTGAGTCTAGAGTGCAGCCCAAGAATTTAACTTCGCTTATGGCATCGTCTTTGTTCTTTCTTTTACAAGAGTAATTTAAAATAGTGCTTTTATCTTCATTTAAAATAATTCCGTTCGCTTCAAACCAGTATTTCAATTTCTCTACTACAAGACTTGTTTTTTCTTCTACTATTTTAATACTTCTATCTTTAATTCCTACGTGTGTGTCATCTGCGAACAGAGTTATTAGTGACCAATCTGGTAAGCAGTTTGATAGATCATTTACGTATATCAGAAACAATACTGGTCCAAGTATGGAGCCTTGTGGTACACCTACTCTGCTGTGTACTGTATCCGATTTAATCTTATTTACAGTGACAATTTGAGCTCTACCATCAAGATAGGACTGCAAAATCTCCAGTTCTCTACCTTCAAAACCGTAGAAGGCAAGCTTGTGAATTAAAATGTCGTGTCTTAAGCAATCGAATGCTTTAGATAGGTCACAGAAGACACTGGAGACTTTTTGCGACCTATCCATAGCCTCTAATATAAAGTATACTGTTTTTCTAATTGCCATTTCTGTTGATCTTTTTTTCCTAAAACCATATTGATTATCATTGAAAAGATTGTTTGATTCGAAGTATGTTATCATTCTAGTTTTAATAGCGCTTTCTAAATATTTTGACATAACGGGCAAAATGCACACAGGTCTGTAGTTACCAAGTTCAATAGCTTCCCCTTTCTTAAAAAGTGGAACTATTTTACCTATTTTCAAACAATCTGGGAAGATACCCTGCAAAATACATTGATTGAAAACATTTAAAACAATGTCAAACATTTTTATATTACTTAGAATCAGTTCTTTTATAGTTTTACTATCCATATCATAATAATCTTTGGATGTTTTACTCTTAATACTATATATTATTTTTCTAAATTCGTCATTTGAGATTTTGTTAAATAATATTTTACTAATTGGTGATTTGTCTAAGAATTTGGTACAGTTATCTACTCTAACATCTAAGTCATTGGTTAAATTACGTGAAATATTATTAAAAAAATTATTAAAATTATTTGCTATTTCTTTACATTCCGATATTATATGTCCCTTTGTATTTCGAATTTTATGTATTTTATAATTAATATGATTTCCTAATTTATTATTTTGCTGTTCCTTTATAATTTTCCATGTCATTTTAATTTTGTTAGTAGAGTTAAGAATTCTGCTTGCATTTTTAATTTTTTTTGCCGTTGCCAGTACTTTCCTAAACACTTTTTTATATATCTTAATCTTCTTTTTTTTTGCCGCGCAAGGGTGGATGTTTTGTAATATCTCTAGCTTTTGTATATTATTTCTTGATATTTCGATTCCCTTAGTAGATAAGATCTGTCTTTTGGTATTTTTAGTTTTAAATGTTTTTAAAGGAAAAGCAGTGTAGTAGCAATATTTTAAATGTTCCATTAACATGTTCATTTTCTCATTTGCATTTTGAGTAGTAGTCAGAGTATACATAGATCAGTATTTGAATTGTAAAGATGAAGTAGAGTCAATTGAAAGTTCAATTAGTTCTGCCTGCTATGGCTTGAGAAGCCTACGAGACAAAGTGAGTTTGGCTCAGCTCAAAATAATATATTTTGCTTTGGTAGAGTCCAAGCTCAGCAGTTCTGGGGAAATAGCTACGATTATAATATGAAAAAGGCCTTCTTAATACAGAAAAGAGCAATTGGCACAATGGTAGGTACGCATACCATAGTGGGAATCCTGCAAAAAACATTTTAGAATCCTAAATATATGTAATATTGACCGTCCCCAGCCTTTACATACTTGTGGTACTTATGAACATAGTTAAAAACCCACTCAAGTATGAGACTGCAGAGCAGAGAAAAGAGAGATTACTCACAAGGCGTATAGACTTTGGCGCACCTCTATGGCCTAAGTTAAATGTTGTTAAGCATGGCTCTAGATAACAAGCTGTTAACGCACTGCCTACTGAACTGAAAGTTATGGAGAGTCCCCTTAAATTCAAAAGTAAATTAAAAGAATTGTTGTTACGAGGAGTTTTTTACTCTGTAGAGGATATTTTGACAGGTAGTATTAATGTTTAAAATGTTTAATTTCTGTTTTGATTTTCTTATATTTATTTTCAATTGACATTTATTTTATTATTATTAATGCATGACAATTTTTATTTTTTATTTTTAATGTATTATTGTATTCTAATTTTAAGTTATTTCAAAAACGATTATAAATTGTTAATGAATAAATAAATGAAAATGAAATGAAATCATAGGTATCACGCGAGCGAAGCCGTGTGCAGAAGCTAGTACTAAATAAATGTTTTTGTTACAGGCCTCGCCGCCTAAAAATGATGCTCGAAGGCATCTCAACCCCACCTTACGAGAGAGCAGCGGGCCGAAATGCGCCAGAGGAAACACCGATATCTATACCAAGTACGGACCGCACATGTAGTTGTTATTTCACAAGTAAGTATACCATCCATACCTCAGCGTCATTTAATTTTGGGACGGTGCGTATTTACGCGACATGTTGTAAGGACAAAGGTTAGGGCGAAAGAGTTTTTTTGAAAAAGTGAAACGATGCAGGTGTATTAGTTATAGGGAGCTTACCTACACCTAGAACATTTTGATTTTTCATTTGTAAACTACCTTATAAATAAATTTTATATGTATTTTAGCTTTAAGGTATATATATCTATGGGCCCTGTATTTGTACATGTCCTTTGCTGAGTTGCCTGAAATAAATGTGTAAAAAGGGTAGTCCTACTTCGGCAGTATGGTCACCGTGGTTTGTAGGCTCCTTTTAATTGTATTGGTTATGGTAAAAGAAAAGAACTGAATTTACGTGCAAAAAGGTTATAATGAAAATCACTTAACACAACGTATTATTAGGTAACTAAATGGTAAATGGTAAAATGGTAAATGGTTTTTGAGCCCGCGATGTCTCGGAAACGGTCGAACGCGAACTGGTTGGATTTTGGAACCGCGAGCGAATGTGCATAGTTGCAATCGCAGCAAAAATGCACATTTGCTGCGTGTTCGATTTTAACTCGAACATATTCCCGAGAACAAGATGAAATGTGAGATGAAAGTACATATCTGGTGCATGATGGTTGTAAAGCATCTTAACTTCAATTATAATTTCAAGCAAAACATTTCAAGCTCATGGTATGTAATAATTAATAATAATATCTTATAAAAGTAATAAGTAAAAAGCGAATAATAAAAGCACAGTGGTTGTATATAAAACTTATGAAACATTAAACAATAGATTCTTCAATCGGAAAACCGTTATTCGTACGCCCCCTGTTCGTGTCCATCTTGCCTCGTTTAACCGCACTGTAGTTCGCACTAGGCCAACGTTTGGCATAACTGTGGAGCCGAAAAGCGATTTCACTTTGTTTGTTTAGTTCACTTGCACTGAGCACTTCACTTTTAACACTGGTGGGCCCCGGCGGCGCGAGAGCCCCGACCGCCTCTTGTCGGTAGGGGCTTCCGCTTCGACGCCGAGGTCTCGGAGCCGGCGAGGGCGCTGCAGACCTCTGTCGGCAGCGCTCCTCGCCGCGGTGCCCAGGAGCAGGTTCCCGGCGAAGGTGGCATCTGCCGCTCTTCCACATGCAGACTGCTGCTGTGCACAATGCTCCCGCTAAAGTTATGTAGCCGAGAGCGTAGTGGTGAATGTTATGAGACGATAACTCATCCACTTCGGCATCACTGTTCTTTAGCTTTTCGATGGCCTTTCCCAAACTGGTCATGGATATGTTCAGGTTTGCATCATCTGTTATTTCGTCTGGTATGTTTATGTTGATAATGTGATTTAGCTGGTCGAGTTCAGGCATGTATATTGTTGGCGATATGTTGAGCTGGTTGGACTGGTGACGGATCGAATATAATGTGAAGTCGTTGCCTTTGATTATGCAATCTTGGCTTATGCCAATAACCCCGCTTCGACTCAGCTGATGAATCGTAACACGATCTCCACATATGACTTTTATTGTGTACATATCGCAGCAAAAGTATAAATGCTGAGACGTCAAATGAAGGTCGACCCATATATTGGAGCAGGTGGATTTGACTACCTTGCATTTGTTGGTTGATCTATTTATTTCGCAAAAGTTTTCGTCCTCTTTTATGGTAAGGATTGGTTTCGAAAGCTGGCATAGATGCGTCGTGCCATAGAGTAAACATTCATTTATCTCTGTTGTGGTTATAGAGAAGTAAGAGTCTTTCTTTAGGTTGACTGCTACATACTCGGATACTGGTATTAATCTGATCATGCTGGTGCCCGTTTGGTGAGGAATGGGTGTGAGCTTGTAGAGCTTGAAACTTTCCCTACTGATCAGTGGAAAGGTGACTTCAATTACAATGTATTTTTGTGTGGCTCTAGCTTTGACTATCAATAAATGGTACATGTACTGAATATCAGTATCTATGTTGGTTATTGGTAGCGTGAGTTCGCTTGACATCTGGCCGAGTATGGTTTTTAACTCACGTTTAAGTTGTGTTGGTGTTAGCAAGTGCGTGCTTAATTGACCGTGGTAAATATCAGTTATGGTGTCGAGCAGCGTATCTTGTATTCGCTTTAGACCTTGTAGAAGACTGTTACCAGCCATTGCCGACAGCGTGAAGTCTTGAACGTAGGAGATGTTTTGAATCTCACGCTGAAGAATGCTGGTGTTGTCTTGAAGGTCCAGAAGTTTCTTGTTTATTTGTTTGTGATGCTTGTCTATGGTGGTTTCCATTTTCTTCATCATGTTAAACTCCGCTTCAATTATGGAGGTCTGGTTTTTCCATAACTTTGATAGATGCTTCTCATTGTTGCTAATGGTTTCAATGTCCTTGACATACTGATCAGCAAATCGTGAGTCTAACACTCCAAACAATTCATTAGCAAGATATCCGTCACCGTTTATGAGGCCCCGCCGCCGGCGTCTACCTGTCTGCGCTACATTGCGCCGGCGTCTAGCGTGGACATCAAAATGCTGCGCTAACAAAAGTTCATTATAGTAATCCAATTCCTGGTAATCGTGGCGGGCTTGTTGAACGACCGTGTTACATTGCGATCGTTTTTCAATAGTGCCGCACAGTTTATCTAAATAGTTTAAAATTTGGTTGTAAGTATTGATGCCTCTCCAGTATGGTGCCATATCGTAGTACACGACTAAAGTCCACTTGTCTCGGATAAGCTGTACTTTGGATATGGGGTCAAAATATAACGTCTGGTTGTCTGGTAATTGTTTTATTTCGTGAAGGCTGTGAGCTGGAGAGAATATCATTGTGAGGCAAAGTAGCGTCATAGCTACCGTTGCGATGGTGGATCTTACTGTTCCTTTCGTTTTTGGTTTTGGTGTTGATTTGTCTGCTTCTGGTGGTTTTTGGTTTTTAATTTCACGTCCCTTGCTTGCCTTAACCATGACAAAACCTGTGTAGTCCACTCCGCAGGGATGGAAGGTGTTTTGTGAGTTCACTCTGGTTTCCGGCAAGTCCCCCATGAGCTGGTATTGTCTTTCGGGATCCTGCCTTCTACGCACTCCTCCGTGGAAAATTAGTTTATGGACCTGGTTAATCAATAATGCTATGAATCGATGGTTGTGAGGTGAAATAATGGGATTCTTCATCTCGAAACTGATGTTGGCGTTTCTCAATCGGCCATATGCGTGTAATATTCCTTGCTCATCCTTCATGGGTGATTGCACCCTTCCATGCTTATCTATAGAATCTATCTCGTTTGCAAATTCTATTCGTTGCATTATTTTAATTATCAGCATTTTTGCTTGCCGTGGTTCGCGCAATTCCAGGTAAGGTTGGTGAACTTGTTTTTTGCAAGCTGGTATTGTTAGTATCCAAGCGACGATACGAATTACTTTTGTAATTATGCTAAATTTATTGAAAAAAATAATTATTATTTCAATCATGTTTGCGCAAATCTGCTTTGTTTGGATTACTGCAATCGTTTGCTTTAAATGCGAGGTCCTTTTTTCTAGGGTGGTTTCGTAACTGGTTTGGTCGTCTTGACCTGTAAACGATTCTAGCCATGGAGGCCCCTGCCACCATGGGCTATGGCTTTTGAGCTGCTTGGCAGTTAACCCATTTCTTGCACAATCGGCTGGATATTCGGTGGTTTCAACGCATAGCCAATGGTTTTCTGGTATTATTTTGGTGATAAGCGTTGCCCGATTTGATTCAAATGGTTTGCAGCGGGCTGGATTGTCTGTAATGCACCCTGGTACCGCCGCCGTTGAATCATTCCAGCAGTACACGTCCATCTGATGGTTTGATAAGCAACTTATATCGTTCACACTGTATCCTGACGATGACTTGGTTGAGGCATTGAAAACAACCCTCTGTTTGGTAGTTGTTGGTTCAGCCCGAGTAAATGCATGGTTTGGTGAGTAGCACTCGGGCGTTTGGTTAATAATTGATGGTTTCATGTTGGTCAAATTGATGTTGTCGCTCAGGAAGTTATGGTATTCATTTTTCGATCCCTTGCTGTTTTCTAGCTTTCTCTCCAAATTTCCAAATTGAACGAGAGCTTGCGGTTTGGTAGCACCCAGATTAGTTTTTACATCCGGCTTTAGGGGAGGACGGACTTCACACCTTCCACTTTTAAGCCTCTTTGTGGTTTCTGTAAAACTCTGCAGGCACTTATGGTCTTCTTTGGACGTACCAATATTTTGGTTAATGACCTCGTTCTCAGAAAGTTCCAATAAATCATCGGTGTGGTTGAGAACGACGTTACAATGGTAGTGTGGTTTAGTTGACCCACAGAGCAGCCATCCTAACTGCGTCTGTTGGGCTAATGGTTGGTCATCCTTACTACCTCGTAAAATGCCTCCTAACATAATCTTGCTGTAGACATCGGCTCCGAGGAGTAAATCTATTGGTCGGCTTATATTGAACTTCGGATCAGCCAATTTAATTCCCTGAATGTGATCCCATGACACTGGTTTGGCGAAAGACTTATTTGGCAGTTGTTTGATTAGGTTGTTCATGACGATCACGTTGGTATGTAGAGAAAAATTACTATGGCTTGAATGAATCGTTATTTCTATCGAACCCTTAGCGTTGTTCTCCTTTTCACCTACGCCAAAGATTTGGCCTTTGAATTGAGCCCTCTTTAGTCCTAAAACTTGAGCCGCTTTCTCATTGATCAAGGACAGTTGTGACCCCTGATCGACCAAAGCTCGCATCTCATGTCGGCTGCCGTCAGCTCCAGTAACCTCGACTACCGCGGTAGCTAGGAGTATTTCCGACGCATCATCCCAGGAAACGTTAGATGACCTCGATATTATTTCCTTGGTTGCTACACTGTCAGTAATCTTTGTACTTTGGTTTTCTAGAGCATCATGAAGCAATGTATTGTGAACACCTAAGCATTTGCGACAACGCTTTTTTGATAAACATGGCTTCTTGAAATGATTACATAAACAGTTATTACAATATTCCAATTGCTCAATTTTTATTAATTTTTGCTCATGTGTCATTTGTAGAAACTCAGGGCATTGCCATAATCCGTGTTCAGCTTTGCACGTTCCTCAGGTTAATGACCGGGAAACGTGACAAGTACTCAAACTAGGTTTCAAGTTTACTTTGTTTAAAAATGAATGGTGATTATTATTTCGCTCGAAACCTTTCTTCTGGTTTTGGTAATGGTTTGATTTTGATGGTTGAGGCGTTGTGGTTTTTTGGTTAGCAAACTCCAGCTTGCGACAGGATGCTTCCAAAGCTGTAAATTTCATCTCCAAGTATCCCAGGAACTCCTGTAATGAGGGTAGCTCTCTGGGCTCTTTGACGGATTCTACATACTCTGTGAAGGTTTCGTTATCCAATTTCTGAGCTAGCAGGTGCACTAGGAGCGGATCCCATGTGGTGATGTCCACGCCCAGGTTTTCGATGGCATGTAGCGTTTCCTTCGCTACATCGTGCAGCTTCTTAACCATAGCCAGCGACTGTTGTTGCATGTTGGGAAGTCCGAGAAGTATGTTGATGTGGGATGTAAAGATCAAATCAAATCAAATCAAAGTAATTTATTGCGTAATATAGGTTAGGTACAGTTGTTACATAATACAATACAAATTAGGAGCAGCCATATTCAGCGTTGTACGCATGCAATATACATATTTTCAAAATTAAGTAGGTATGTCAGAGCTTTAAATTACAATAAAATAGTGCTATTACAAAAAATGTCATTAAAATATTCATGGGTTGAATAATAAGCCCTTTCCAATAGTAACTTTTTCTTTCCAATAGTCTCACTTTGAATACTACAAGGCTTGAAGTATCAAGTAAAGGTTTAGGTAGGTGATTGTACACACGAACAGCCATACATAGCACACTCTTGTTCAACAACGCAGTTTTATTTCGGGGTAGTTTGATTTTGTGGTTATTCCGACAGCTTCTTAAGTTTTCAAAAAGGTCCATATTACACTTTACAAAAACTGATATTTCATAAATATAGAGACAGGGCAATGTTAAGATTCTCAGTTGAGTGAAGTAAGGTTTGCAGCTGTCAGTCTTTTGTAGTTTGCATATGGCTCTGACACATTTCTTTTGACTTGTAAATATTTGCTCTTTCAAAGTGGAATTACCCCAAAATATAATACCATATCGTAAAGCAGACTCAACAAAACCATGGTAAGCTGTTATGACAGCAGCCTCATTGACCACCTTACGAAGCATGTACATAGCGTAAGAGAATTGGTTTAATTTCTTACACAAATTACCAACGTGTATTTTCCAATTCAAATTTTTGTCTAAATTTAATCCTAAAAATTTTGTTACGTCAACCTTACTAATACTGATTCCTGAATAGTTAATATTTATGTCAGATTGATTGCTAGATTTATTATTGTTAGAAAATGTCATGATATGAGTTTTATCAAGATTTACTAATAAATTATTGCATTCGAGCCATTTAATTATTATTTCCAGAGTAGCATTGATCGTGGACTCCAAACGAGTTCTACAAGTATCGGTAAACATCACAGTACTATCGTCTGCAAATAAGACCATCTGATCGGAAACTACTTTAGGGAGATTATTTATATAAATTATAAAGAGAAGAGGGCCTAAAACACTTCCCTGTGGAACTCCGAACTTAGTTACACGGTATTCCGATCTATATATAATTTCTTGTTTTACTTTATGACAAATACGCGTAATTTCGGTTGCTTGTTTTCTATTAGTCAAGTATGACTCAATGAGTTTCAAAACATTTCCTCTTACACCATATGTTTCAAGTTTATTTAGCAAAATTTTATGATCAACATAGTCAAATGCTTTAGTCAGATCCATGTAAAGTGCACAGACTAGTCTTTTACGGTCAAGGTTGCTTATAACCGTTTGAAGAAACTTAAAAATGGCCAAATTTATAGATTTGTTCTTCCGAAATCCCACTTGCTCATCAGTAAAAATGTTGTTAGATTCAAAAAAGTTGCAGACACTATTATTAATTACTTTTTCAAATATCTTTGAAAAAACTGGTATTAGAGCAATGGGCCTATAACAATTTATGTCATCCTTATTTTTTTTTTTGAACAATGGTTTAATTATTACCTTCAACTTATCGGGGAATATGCTCGATACTATCGAAGCATTAATTATATGACTAAGGATCGGAGAGATATATTCTGACGTTTCTTTTACGATCTTGGTACTTATTCCATCATATCCAGTACTATTACAATTGTTTAATGATTTAATAATTATGTTAATGTCAAATGGTGTTGTAGGAGTCATAAATAAAGATTGTGAGATATTCACAGATGTCTCAGTATCAATATGAGATTTGGATTGTGGGTTCGGATTAATCTGGTCAATAAAAAAGTCATTAAATAATTTGGAAATTTCATTTGGATCATAAACATATTTAGAGTCAACAATTAGTTTATTTATCTCATTTCTAGGAACGCTATTTTTATTTTTATTTATTACGGACCAAGTGGCTTTTGATTTGTTATTAGCACATTTAATGTAATAGTCATTTTGTGATTTTTGAGTTAGTTTTATATTACGGCTCAAACGGCTAGAGTAGGATTTAAAAAGGGATTTCGTTATGTCATTGCGATTTTTCCTATATTGCCATAATAATTCACGTTTTCGTTTTGAACATACTTTAATACCCTTACTAACCCATTTCGGTTTTTTATGGCTGCTAATTTTAACTTTAATAACTGGAAAGCAAAGATCGTAAAACAGCTTAAATTGATCATGGAATAAATCAAAAGCCATGTTGGGGTCTTCAGTATTGTAAACTTCGTGAAAACCTAATGAGCTTAGGGAGTTTTTGAATTTTCTTATATTATCATTACAATAATCTCGTCTTTTAACAAACCAGTAATTAAGTGAAGTATATTCTGCCACGGGACAAGACATTAATTGCGCTGTATGATCTGATAAAGCCAGTTCAAGCACTTTTACTTTACAACCTTTCACATTGTGAGCAAAATTATCTATGCACGTTCCACTTGTTGGTTGGGTTGGTTCAAACAGCGTTAGCTTTAGGTTATAACTAAGTAGTATTTGTGTGAACGTTTCTGTGTTTTTATCTGGTTTTAGCAAATTCAAGTTAAAATCACCACATAAAATCACTTTCTTTTTCGTGTAACACAGTAAGTATAGAGTCTAAAGCATCAAACAAATTATTTATGTCGCTCTGATTATTTCTAGGAGGTCTGTACATACAAATTACAATCATTGCGTGGCTTGTGATCTCTACAGCACAGCACTCGACAATATTTTCAACACACAATTTTTTTATTTGTGTAATCGGGGTGTGTTTATGTTTATTATGGACTAAAATACACGATCCCCCATACCTCCTACTTCTTGTATACACTGATGAGAAACTATAGTTCGGAACGTGCACGAGCTGTAGGTCTTCCTGTATCATATTGTGCTCAGTAAGACAAAGAACGTCAATGGGTAAGCCTTGTGCTATAAGATTTTCTAAGTGAACAGTCAAGGTATCTGACTTGGAATTCAACCCATCAATATTTTGATGCAGAATATGGACCTCCCTACGAACGAAAAAAGGTACTGTTTTCAGTTGGGTTAGCTGTGGAGACACTATGCGCTCGGTTTTCTGGACTCAGTTGCATCTCATCAGTTTGAGTGGCCTTGTCTGAACAGGACACAACACCCTTTCCAGCCTTCAAGGCTGTCCAATATTCATTGAATCGAATCTTATTACTCAAATTTAAAATTTCGCGCAGTAAGTTTTGGCATGCGTGCAGAGTGAAAAACCTGCGAGAAGGTATTTCAGTTGCATACTTCATATCTACAAATCTGACATTATTAAACTTTATACAGTAAAATTTCAAATCGTAGTTAAGTTTTTTCTCATTTAAGTAATAATTACTAGGAATTTCCGAAATCAGAACATTAGTGTGTTTAACAAGCATCAACCAATTTACTAAGCAAGACTGAAAATGGAATGGAGACTTATCATTGCAACCACCTAAAACAATTAAGTGTCCGGAGAGTCCGGAGTTTCTTTCAGTCCTACAATTTCTGCCTGTAGGGTGTTACGAGTTTCCTCCAAGACCTCTAATTCCTCCAAATCATTTTTGCGAGTTAAGCCATCACTATCTGATGCAGTAGGAAGTAAACTCAATGGAGTAACGGTACTACTTGAGGCTTCTGGTACCACCATCTGTTTTGGCGAGTTGGTCTTCGCTGGTGCAGCAGTTTTTGGGGTCGAGCTATTTGATTTTTGGTGCCTTTTCCTGCGACTCGTTAGAGGAGTTATACTGCCTTTATCAGACGCGGGCGCGGTGACCAGCTTAAGAGCCTTAATAGTATTATGGCTCTTCTCTAATTCAGATTTTAATTTGCTGTTCTCACTGTTAAGATTTTCAATTTCTGTATGAGCTGCTGTGAGATCTTCTCGTAGTGCCTTAATTTTGTCATTCAGATCAATTTTGGTTTGACTTTCATCAAACGATGAGTTGGGCAGGCTTCTTATAGTCGTTTCAAATAAAGATGAATCATCTTTAGATAAATTCACGAGTGAGCTTGATCGCCTCAATTTTCTGTAACGGTGCGTAATATTATTCTGTTCTTCGGTCATTGTGTATTGGAATCAACTTTGAAGTGCAAAAAATATTATTTCCTCGTGTGGGTTCGAACCAGCCACAGGCTGATCGTAAGGCGGGTGCTATGGCCTATGTGCCAACGCTGCTCATGTTCTTGTGGTCGAAATTAGAATCCATTGAATTTTGTGGGGATAAACTACGTATTGCTGCACATTTGAGGTAGTTGTATAAAAATCCAAAGGTCGAATACTGACCACTGTGGACAGTGTCTTTGTTTGTCTTTGTAACGGTGAGAATTTGTCGTAAATTTTAAAGTTTACTCACGGTTTAGACTTATTTCCTTTATTTTGTAGTACAGTTCTTGTCAAATACTTGTTTATTATGTTTTCCCATGTAGTTGTTTATTAGACACACCACTCTTCTGAAGATTTTTATTTCACTTTTATTTTTGATCAGTTTCACACAAAGCTGGAATGGTATTAACAGCAAACGTTATATGGTGCGATTTGTTGAACACTTGACACAATCAAAACTTCTTCTTGTCCGAAACTCTACTGTTTATAATTTATTTTAATTATAATCTACGGAGCAGATATTTATGTGGATGGTGGCGCCACCTCTCCTTGATTGATCAACTTCTTGTTACCATAACGACGGCTAAGGATGTCCCAACATACTCGATAGTTGTCAGAGCTGATCTGTAAATGGTGAATCAGGCGCTCTGCCTCTCCAGCTACCTTACTCTTCAAGAATTGCATTTTTTGTGCGTTGGACATTGATGGATTTTTATCTATTGCCTCACAAAACAAATCTTTAAACGAGACCCACTGGTTGTAGGTCCCGTGAAATACAGGAATACTGATCTGAGGAGCTGACTGCACTCGGTGCTTCACTGCACACATCTTAGTGTGCATGCTATTAGTCAGCTCACAGTATATGTCCTCATATCTGCAGAATTCTTCTTGGTAAACGCTATCATAGTCTCCGTTTTCACCTTCGATCTCCCAATGGAGTTTATCGATATCTCCCCATCGGCTGTCGAGTGATTTTAGAGCGTTTTCGAACTGCCACTTGTTCTCAAATTTATCGGCATCTATTCTACTAACAGTTCTTTCAAGCGCTTTGAAGTTGGTTATCTGCTTTTTCATCAAGTATACCAGCCTGGTTCCTCCCGATGACGAAAAAGAGACCTCTCGTGGCTGGAATTCCTCGTAACGAGATGACGTACCTTGTCGCGGCAGCGCTGCCTCAATTTCTGGTTCACGTTGGCTAACGCTATGCTGCTTGATACTAATACTTGGTGGTGGTTTAGGCGCCTCCACATCTGGTCTGCGGGGGCTTACCTCTGGTTGACCTCGACTCAAGCTTAACTGCTTCGCAAATACACTCTGCGATGGTTGTGGCGATGCCTCTACTTCTGGTCATTGGGGGCTTACGCCTAACAGCTGCTGTTTACCTATCTGGTCAATGGTTCTTTCTATCAACCCTCTAGTATGCATGTAAACTTGCTGGGCTGTATCGAAACAACCTTTCTCAAAGTAGACATGATTAGAAGACGCGATCTCACACAACTTGCTATGATTATTTTGGTATTCTGTCCAATAAGCTTCCAACATATCAGCCTTCCGCTTATAAATATCGATGGTTTTTCTCTCCGAACCATCTTTCTTGATATTGGTTAGAAACTTGGTCAAAGCTTCGTAGATCTCTGTCTGGTTAATGAATAGAGTATCGGCGTCCATAATGACTTTTTTGGTTTCCTGATATAAAAATCAATTGGTATGCAAAAGTAATAAATGGCTCGCTCTGACCTTGTATTCTCCACACGATAGTCGCCGCTGTAGGATCCGGTGTAAAACACTGCAATCCTTGGTTTCGTGGCACTGTATCACTTGGTTTAGGCACTGGTTCTGTTTGGTGTCGAAGGACCATGTAAAAAGGTAGGCCTACTTCGGTGGTATGGTCACCGTGGTTTGTAGGCTCCTTTTAATTGTATTGGTTATGGTAAAAGAAAAGAACTGAATTTACGTGCAAAAAGGTTATAATGAAAATCACTTAACACAACGTATTATTAGGTAACTAAATGGTAAATGGTAATGGTAAAATGGTAAATGGTTTTTGAGCCCGCGATGTCTCGGAAACGGTCGAACGCGAACTGGTTGGATTTTGGAACCGCGAGCGAATGTGCATAGTTGCAATCGCAGCAAAAATGCACATTTGCTGCGTGTTCGATTTTAACTCGAACAAAATGACTTATTATATTATTATTATAAATCGTTGTTACGTACAAAATAGCTACAAACACTTTGTTTTTATACGGTGAAGTGTACAAACCCTTCACTAGAGGTATCTTTTGTTTCTGTCCAAATACGTCACGATACTATGAGTACAGATAGACTGGTGACATTTTGAAGGATGCGCCAAGTCGGTGGATGGGGAAGACTCAAGATCGTTCGTCGTAGCACTCTATAAGGCCGTGTCCGTCCAGCAGTCAGATGGGACTTTTTCAGGTTGATGGTGATGATGACGACGATGATGACGACGCTGATGTTGTTGATGATGGTGATCATGATGGTGTTTTTGATGATAGTGTTGATGATAATGATGGTGATCATGACTTATGATGATTGTGATTGTTCCCAGTCCTACATACAAGCACTCCAACAAATGAATTGTATAGTTATAAGGAGCCGCCTTGGTTCCGTAAGTTACATTCGTCAGCTGGAACTCCTTCAAAGGCTCTGCTGGTGAGCTCCTCCATTAGATACGTTGTAGATGCTGGTCGGACTCACGAACGAATAATTGCCTGAACGTCTTTTAGATGCCAGCAGTTATCACGTTCTTGTACTGACGCCACGCGAGTGTAAGATGTTGTAGATCCTTTTGTAGAGAAGCACCGCGTTTCATCAGGTTGTTGAGACTACGAGTATATCCTCCTGTTGTCTTCGATGACGAATAGAAAACGGTTCGTTGTTTAGTAGTAGTCGATTCCAATTTCAAAACACGGTGGTGAGGGAGATAACTTAATGACGTCGCGTTTGGTTTGGTAACAGGACTCATGTGTCCTTGTAGATCGTTGTCCTTGTATTCTAAGTTGTAGGATTGTGCAATCGCTCTAGATTTTGATTGACACAGATTTCGTTTGAAAGGAGTCATTTCATTCTGGGCCTGGTCCATGTACACTACATAGAAAAATTAGGAAAAAATAGGAGATTACAAGAAAAATACAATTTCATTAATTTGAAATCAAATGCGATGGTACAAGAATAGTTCTTCTGGTAAGTTTTTTACTATGTGAACACTATTTGAAGGCCGCCATGTTGGTTTATAATTGGCGTTTGACATGACATTGACATATTTTTCATGTCATGTTGTTTGATTTGATGTTTTTGTTTTGTAAGTTGTATGTAGGTTGTCAAAATGACATTTCACGCACGTCCATCCGCCATATTTTTGTAGCGCTGTGTGTTGCTCTCTTCGAAGAAAATCATAATGTACCTTAGAACGAAGTCAATTTAAATAAAATAACCAATTAAATACGTTTACTTTATTGCTTAGCCATATTTTAGAGTAGTGTACACAGTGCAGGCCCAGGCTCCATATATTGATGAAACGTCTCATTTGGTTTCATTGTGGTAGCAACTTCGTAACTACCTGTTGCTAAGCGCCTCGTGGTAGACCGGTCATGACTTTCAAAGTACTGTTCATCTTGTGTCAATTCATTGCTCTGCGCATTTATGTTTTCAAGTACCTATTCATTTATTACATATATTTTTGTACATGTCACATTAACAAATATACTACCAGGGAGGGCAACGTGAGAATTCCCAATTCCTTGAAGTACGGGCGGGCAGACGTTTCGCGCGGTATGCGGACGATGGCCCGTACGGCGCGCTTCTGTAAGCGGAAAGCGCGCTCCCACTCGGCGGCGCGCCCCCATAGCTCGGCTCCGTACTGTAGTACGGCTTGGATCGTGGCGAAGTAGCAAGACAGGACGACCTCCCTGGGCAGGAAGCCAGATAGCCGCCATAACGCAAAGCACGCACCTCCTAGCTTACCGCACACTTTGTTCACGTGGCCTTCCCAGGTGAGGGCTCGGTCTATCTCGAAACCCAAGAAGGTCGTGCGGTCTACTTGCTCAATCTGCACACCACTGGCCAGAACAGCAAGTGGTCTAACGTAGTGGCCGGAAAGACAGAAGTGTATAAAATGTGTCTTCGTCAAGTTGAGTACTAGGCCATTTACTCTAAACCAACCCGCTAGCAGGCAGGCCGTTTCGTTTAACGTTTCCTCGAGGCGGTCAATAGATGGCGCTGTCACCACCGCGGCTACATCGTCGGCATACATCAACACCTCAGCGGAGGCCACGGCGTCCGGCAAGTCGTTCAAGAGTAGAGAGAACAGTATATTCGAGATCGATGACCCCTGTGCCACTCCCATTGTCGTGGTCAGTGGGTCAGATCTCTCGGAGCCTCCTGCTCCCACTACCACCTGTGACCTAGCTCGCATCATGCTCTCTAGCAGGGCCAGCGGCGCGTTCTCAATGCCGTAGTGGCGCAACTTTATCGAGAGGATCGTATGGTCGGCCACATCGAACGCCTTCGAGAGGTCACAGCACAGCACGGCTACGTGCTGCTTGTTCTCACGAGCAAGCATCACGCGGCGAATGACCTCCCGAGTAAGGGACGTGGTCGACCTGCCCTCGCGATACGCGTACTGGCGATCCGACAGCGCTTGGGTGTCCTTCAGGTAGCTAACGAACCGAGTGCACAGTCCGTTCTCGAGTACCTTGGCCACCACCAGGATGATGGAAACGGGTCGGTACGCATCAAAGTCGCGCGGCCTACCTTTGCCTTTGAACAATGGAGAGACCTTGCTGAGCTTGAAGGGCTCAGGGTAAGTCCCTCGCTTGATACAAAGGTTGAACAGGTCCGCCAGTACGGGAGCCATGGGGGCCGCCGCTATGCGCAGCAGCCTCATGGAGATGCCGTAGGCGTCTTTCGATGGCTTGGGCGGGATCAGCGAGGTGATGATCTTATGTACCTCGTGTAGTGAAACACAGCTTGCTGATTGAACACTGATTTATTACTAAAAGTTACACAACTACCCACATCTAGATATATACTAAATACTACATCTTTCCCCTTATAAAATAAAGCCTTAGAATAAAGATAGTACTTAAATCAATAAACATGTTCTTAATAAACTTAAGATATCCTACCTCCACCTAAATTAGGTACATAAATTCCTAAGTAGTAACCTATTTATTATGAAAACTATATATCTATTTATTAAGCACTTACCTAACCTTATACCCTCTCCTTTTTCCTCATTACTAAAATGATTTGAATCTAAATTAATTCTAGGTAGGTTGGTAAGTACAAAATACAATAGAAATTTTTTAATCAATATTCAATTTCCAAGAACCATCCTTTTGTATATCAACGCGCGGTAAACCCGCCAACTTAGCCTTGCTTCTAGTTATAGGACCCCCGTTTGTAATTTTTAACCATTCCGTAGTATGTTTAGATTGCTCAGTATCCCGCTCCCCCAAACATTTCTCCTTTAATATTTCCGACGGCTGTCCGTCAGAGACAAAAGGAGCTAGGCCGCTCGCGCTAGATGACCCCGGAGTACCTACCGCCATAGCTATAGGTAGGTTGTTGCTAATGGCGCCGGCGCCGCCGGCCGCGTTCTCGTCAGCTGTGCCGTCACAACCTAATCTACGAACAATATGCCTACGATTGCGGCGATACACGCGACCTGCATCATCTTGCTGTATGTATGACCTAGGTTCTGGAGCTTTTTGAATTACTTTCATAAGCTTTCGCTGGCTACCATCCGCTACTACTACCTTTTCATCATTAGGTAATATAGGGAGGTATCTAGACGACCTATCATACGTCAGCTTTTGTTTATTTTGTTGCACTAAAATAGCTTCATAATTCTTTTGTCTATCCACTTTTTCTACTAATAATCGCTTATGAATAGGTAAACGAGTATTTAGCCTTCTCCCCATTAAAATCTCCGCTGGCGAAGCTACATGATCCCTACGCGTAGAACGGAAGTTTAATAAACTCACATAGTAGTCATGTCCGGAATCCACACATTTTTTTAATAGCGTTTTAACCGTTCTAACTGCTCGTTCGCTCTTTCCGTTGGACTGAGCGTACAACGGTGATGACGTAATTTGTCTTATTTCCCAGTTTTTTAGAAACTGTTTAAACTCTTTTGAAATATAGGCCGGCCCATTATCAGTTATCAATTCGCTAGGTATCCCGTATCTGGCAAACTGTTCTTTCATAGCTTTTATAACCGATTTGCTAGTAATAGAATTCAACTCGTTTGATAAATAGTCAACTAATATCAAATAGTACTTTTTCCTATACTCAAAAATGTCCGATCCAACCTTGGCCCACGGAATGTCCGGAATATGATGCGGCAGCATGGGCTCCCTGGGCGGCGCGATTGCATGCAGCGCACAGGTACGGCAGCTCTGCACCACACGCTCGACGTCACGTGACATGCCCGGCCAGAACACTACCCCGCGCGCGCGCCGCTTACACTTATCTATTCCCAAGTGCCCCTCATGAATACGAATTAACATTTCATTTCTTAACGAATGCGGTATGAAAACGGAATATTCTTTAAATATAACCCCTTCCACATAATGCAAGCATTCGCGATATGACCAATAGGCACGAATGTTTTCTTCTACCGCGTATTTGCACCTGGGCCAACCATTCATAATCAACTTAACTAATGATTGCGCTTCCTTATCTTTGGCCGTATGCTCTCTAACTAGAACTAGCTTTTCATCGCTGAACGGAACCTGCTTTATCAGAAAACACACCTGAGCTTCTACCTCCGCGTTCAATCGCTCGTGCATCAAATCTGGTAGTGCAGCACGCGATAATGTATCTGCAATATACATGTATTTACCCGGCGTATAAATAACCTTTATATCATAACTTTGAATGCGCATCATCATCCTTTGCAGGCGGGCTGGCACAGACGCCAGAGGCTTTTTAAAAATTGATTCTAATGGCTTATGGTCCGACTGCACCGTGACATCTGTCCTCCCAAATATATACTGGTGAAACCGTTCGCCTGAAAATACAATGGCTAATAATTCTTTTTCTATTTGCGCATATCGACACTGTGTGTCTGTCAGAGTTAATGAAGCGATTTCGACCGGTTTCCCTTCCTGCAACAAAACCGCCCCCAGTGCACCTGCACTCGCATCAACGGAGAGTGTTATAGGGAGACTATGCGAATACAATGCTAGAACTGGCGCGGTGGAAAGTTTATTTTTAAGTAACCTAACTGCATCCCCATGTTCTCTATCCCAAACCCATTCCGAGCTTTTCTTTAACAGGCCCCTCAAAACTGCCACTGACTCTGAATAATTTGGTATAAATTTCGATAGGTAATTGACCATGCCTAATTTTCCGGTAATTTTTCGGTAATTGACTCTCCGGTGATTTTTTATCTTCTGGATCCGGCATGTCGACTATAGCTTTCACCTTCTTATCGTCCGGTCTCATTCCCGTTTCGTCAAAAACGTGCCCCAAGTATGTGATCTCACTGACGCCAAACTTACATTTCTCCCTATTGAACCTAATACCTACTTCTTTAGCTCGCATTAAAAGTAAACGTAGACGCATATCATGCTCTTCTTTCGAGGAGCCCGAGCAGACAATATCGTCGATAAACGAATCAGTACCCTCCAAATCCTCAAGAAGCTGTCTAATTTTCGCATGAAAAATCTCCGGAGCGCAGTTAACTCCGTAAGGCAAGCGCAAAAATTGATACCTCGAGAAAGGCGTGCTAAAGGTACAGAGGTCAGCGCTGGCGTCGTCCAACTTCATCATCCAGAAACCGCAACGCGCGTCCAGCACGCTGAAGAACCGCGCCCCCCGCAGCTTAGCCGCTATCTCGCTCACTGTAGGCAATGAGAAATGCGCTCACTTCACGGCCTGATTTAATACTCTCGCATCTAAACATACACGGATGTCCCCATTTTTTTTAGCAGCTATTACTATCAGATTGACCCATTCAGTTTGGTGGTTCACCTTGCGCACGATTCCCAAATCTTCCATTCTGGTTAGCTCTACGCGTAACTTATCTCTCAAACCTAACGGTACCTTTCGCGCGGGACAGATAACGGGCTGTACTGACTTATCGATAACAATTCTATGCACTCCCGGTAACTCTCCAACACCCTTGAACAACTCTGAAAATTCCTGTAACCCGTAAGATAATTCTTCCACTCGCTTAATAAATCCTAATTTAACACAATCTTCTCTGCCTAATATATTCTGTACTTTCATGTCTACAACCGCAAATCTTAGTTCATAAATATTATTTCCTTGCGTGACAGACCAAAACCCTTCGCCGATAATGGGTAGTTCATTTCTAGTATACGAAAACACTTTCGAATTATAAGGTTTTAAATCACTATCTGTAAATCCCACACGATAAAAATCTAATTTGGTAATAATATTTAAATCTGCGCCACAATCCAATTTGAAATCAACACGCTTACCATTAATGCATAAGGTTTCTATCCACTGAGTGTCCAAACGTCCAGTCTTCGCCTTCAAAACGTTCACATACAGAACATCCTCGTCCTCGGACTCCTCCGAAGACTGACACAGGTTGATGTCATGCACTTTTTTACCTACCACTTTATAATTACACTTTCTCGCAAAATGCCCACGATTTTTACATACAAAACACATAGCAGCACTTGCCGGGCACAACCCGCGGCCCTCACACAACACACTTCCACAACGTGAGCACTGATTGCGCTCGGTCTGACGCTCCGCCGGCCTGTTGGCCCCGGCGGCGGCGCCGGCGCCGTCTCGGCTCGGCGCACCGCGGCTGGCGGCGCCGGCTCCAGCGCTGCCGCCGCGCCGCTGCTGCCCTGCGCCGCGCTGCCCCAATATCGCGTCCACTTGACTGCCCGTCTTATTCGCCTCCTCTATCTTTAGTCCCTCTGATTTGGATAATTCCTCCGCTTCGCAAATCTGCACCGCCTTCGCCAAAGTCAATTCGTCTGTGCGTAGCAACCGATCTCGTACGACTTGATTAGAAACTCCACATAGAAACTCCACTCCACTCCGTTTTCGGATATCAAAGATATTTGAGAGCCTTGGTCAAGTAAGGCTCTTAGAGTAATGTAGGTCCCGTCTGCGGCCTTGACCTTGAAAGATAAAGTAGTTAACAAAATCTCTTCATCATCCGTAGCGACGTGATTAACGCTATGTTGTTTATTACGTTGTTGTTGCACTGGTGTTTGAGATTCCTTATTTGCAGCTGTAGGTATGGGTTCAGTGGTCTCACTCGACCCATTGGACTTTGATACAACAAGGTTGACATTCGTGTATGCGTCATGCAATATCGTATGGTGCTGTTCATTGCAAACTCTGCACCTTTTCGTCGATATACAAGTATTGTCGTTGTATGAGTATAGGCAATTCATAGACATAGACGTAGACATTCATTTATTTGCAACTAAAACACACACATTTGCACAACATTTGAAAACTAAACAATTACATAACAGAAAACACGAGCAGGTACAAAAAATGGTGTGATGTGTGTTGCAGCAGCAAAATGGCCTCGGCTCAGCATTATGCCTACTGTGTTAGCAGCAGACGATTCTGCCGAAACCATTTCCCAGTCATTAAACCCTGTGAGAACAGTCTTATAATGAAAAAGGTAATAAAAGTAAATGTTAGAATAATCAGGGAAAAATGGATAAATATTGAAATTAATTAAATTAAAGTGTATAATAATAATAATAACAATTCTTGCAAATATTCAATTTTATTGCGGTCATTAGCTTTTCGTCTGCTGCTTATTTCATGAAATTCATGCACTTATACAGATAGTGATTGCCGTTACACAAAGGACAATTTATTGAGCACGCCACACTAGCTTGATGTTCCCTGTACGGAAATTTTCCATGACGATATCCCTGATGCTGAAAGTTGGGCTTGTTAGGGTTTTGTTGATTGGGCTTGCCAGCTGTCTGCTCTCTTTCTTTCGTATGAATGGGCTCCAGTGCTGTAAATTTACCCTCCATAAAATCCATCAGTTCTGAAAGTGAAGGTAAATCACGTGGTGACTTTCGCGATGCTTTGTAATCACCGTAGGTCTCAAGATCTAGTTATTAGGTGGACTAACATCGGATCCCAGGTACTTGTACCTATACCGAAAGAAAGAAAGAAAGAAAAACTATTTATTCGTCCCATGCACATGCAAGCAATGTCAAGCACATGTTCACTTTACAGGCATAGAAAATTTACAGAAAAGAATATAATATTTTAATACGCACCTACCCAGGCAACATACAGACAAAATTTATTGAGAATAAAAATAAATAAATAAAAATAATAGCATTAATATAATAATAGACAACAATCAGACAAAGAGGGGTAGTTGGCAGGGATAGGTTGATATTTTATAGTACCAAATTAGGTAGGTAGGTAGGAATGTAAATTATAGTAGGTGGGTGCATGTACCTGTGCGTTATATGGGACAAATAGGTTCTAGCCTCAGCATAATGCTGCACCAAACTTGGAAGTACGGTGCAGCGCTGGTTTTCAGACTGGACCTTGTGACATGACGAGACGAACACCAATAAACGTACATACATATGTAAATATAGCATTATCAGGTAGAAATAATAATGACCATTTTTAAAATACCAAAAATATACCTATAGATTATTGCGTGGAACATAAAGATTGTAGGCGTTACCAAAATTGGCGTAAAGAAAATTACTTGTCGGACCGTGCTTTATCCTACCCTAGACTACAGAATGCACCTCCTATTGGTCAATACAGATATCGCCATGACAGATTATTTTTTCACTGGTGTCTTGTAATTGGTGATTGTGAGTACCGAGATTCTGTATGGCATAAATGCACTCCCTAGAGGTGTCGTATAGTCGTCTGATCTCATAGGCTGACTGTTTGTGAGCTACAGGTTGATTATATAATATCTCTACCTGCTTAGTAAACAAAAGCTGCGGGTTATTGTATCTATGGGTGAGTAATTTCCATGCAGTGTTGTAGTTGTCCGCAGCGATATGTAGATGCTGAATAAGTCTTTCAGCTTTTCCACGAAGTTTTCCCTTTAAATGTTGCATATTGGGATCTGCAAACTTTTAAAGACCTCTTGCTCCTACATAGTTGATGGTACTGCAATTAGCACAATTCTTGGTCTGCGCTTGCGAGGTTCCTCGAGAGTTAGGTCAGAAGCAGTAAGATGAACTGAGTTTTTCAGCTTCTCAATGTCATCTTTGGTATCCGTGCTGATGATGGCACCCCCATTTATCGTCTTACGAAGTCCTCTCACATGCAGCTTCATTTCATTAGGACTGATAATTTTTTGTACCAACGATTTAATATCGTCACTGGTCTTTAGTTTATCCTTGGGATAAATAGCGACAGAGCTAACATTAGTAGGGCGGATATAGTTATTGGTGCTTCTTTCACCATGTCTGCAAATGAAGCTTTCCCGGATGTTTGTGACGAGTCCTGGATGCTTTTTTGTAGGTCTTGTAGGCGCTCCGATAGAACTTGCTTCTCTTGGTGAACTCTAAGGTAGGTTTGGGCCTGGATGGTCTTCTGCTTTAGGCTTTGGTATTCGACAGCCATTTGGGATGAGCCATGTCCTATCTTTCTGCACAAATTATTTATTCTCAGTTTTTGGTCCGTATTTAATTTCCCCTCTGTAGCAATCGAGCACACTTCACTAAGGCACTGTTCAATGGTTGTCATCCAGTTCTGGATCTCCACCATGGTTACAGTTTCAATGGTAGTTACTTGTTCCCTTGGCGGTCGCGGTGGCGGCTGGAGTAGGCGGTGGACTGCGTGCCATTTTACTACTTCGGCCAAAAGGGCTGTCCATTTTCCTTTCGTTATTTATAAATTAGGGCATACTGAAAAAAAAACAGTTAATACGCTTACTCTCAATCCAGACATTGTATTTAATCACATAACTCCATTACGTCATCCTTGGGTAAATATTACGCTTCCTCATTTTGAGTCAAATGAAGATAACGCTCAACTTAATATCTCACTACAAAATCTCGGTGATCAAATCACCGCCATGAAGGACGCTGCTCAACAAGACGTGACCCTGAGTTCACATGATATACATCACTACGCTATATCATATGTGCTACTAGCAGCAGCCGTCGCAGCGTTCCTGTGGTTCCTGTGGAGGAGGCGAGGTAGACAAGCAGCTAGCTCGCCCGCGCCCGCCCCGGTACATAAATTGCCCGAACCTAAGCAATAGTTTTCATGTGGCAAAACCTAGGTCCAGTTTACGTTCCAAACGAGACATTTAGACTTCGCCCATCAACAAAAGACAATCGGTTTTTACTATAGATAGGGAATAGTTAGCGTCCGTCAACTAAGTGACGTTGTTTTTAGTATAGCAATTATTAAAACTCATCTAGCAATGTTCTACCAATCATTTAGCCTAAGCATATTGGTTCATCTTTGTATTACTAACCCCTACTATTGTATCGCCTCATTTCATCCCATTTCCTCCCCTCAGGAGCATGTTCGATGCACATCGAACAATTTAGCATTAACAATCTAGCAATTTTGGCTATGTAGGCCGCACGAGGCAGCGCGCGCGCGGTTTACCTAGCCAGTGCATCTACGGATAGCGTTCGGTCCGCACTCATCTATCATCATTATCATCCCTAGCACATAGCCTCAAAGAACAGTTAATAAATTCTCTTCGTATCGTCTAATCTGGCTACTTATTTATGTGCGGACTACCCTATCACTGCCTCGGCACGTCACCAGACCAAGTAGTTAAATCAGTTGTATACTCATGTATAAAATCTCTAAACATTTCCAGTCTTAACTTAAAACACGAAAATTTGAGTTTAATTTTTCTTTTATTTACAAACTTTACGCAAGTTTTGTTTTGCTAGTTAATACTAACAAAATGAATCCTCAATCATGATTCTTAAATGCTATTATAATTAGGCACTTATCTTCCTCTCTTTTATTGTGAACCTGGCGACTGCATGTTACATATGTCCCATCTCACAGTATTTCCCGCGTGCCTGCTCGTGCCGGCTTGACCACAGACTGACTCCTCACCCAGAGTATGTATCCATCCCTCCATTTCAGATGTCATCTTTAACTGTCAGTTGTCCATGAGGAAACAGCATTAGATAAGAATGCAGGTTTCCTTAAATACTAGTCACTACATATAGGTATGCGATACTCTTATGATAGCATTAACTAGGTATCTAATATTTCAGCTGACGAGGATGGCACGCCGATTCCTCCACCGCCGCCGCCGCCCATGATGCGATTCAATTTATCATATGCAAGGTACGGGGCAGGCTTCGTAATGTAAGTTGTCTTTTAGTCAAAAACACTTTTTCCATCTCCCTGTCTTGCACATCCTGTCCTCATAAGTGCCGAAGTTCTTCGTCGCTTTCTGTATTTCTCGTTCCCATATCGATGTTGTCTTTTTATTTTGTTAATGTTCTTCTAACCCACATATACTTTGCAAATACTTTGCAACTGCACACATCCTTACACACACACAATACGCTAACTACACACAATACACCCACATACACTACATACCTACATACAACACATCACACCTAGCTGAGCAAATTTAAATTTTATAACTGTCATCTGATTAAGCATATTATACAATACAATACAATACAATACAATAACTTTATTTCAGGCAACAATAGAATAAAAAACAGATGGAATTTTTCTTATCCTACGGCCCATATAGATATATACCTTAAAGACTAACATACATAATAATAAACACAATTAATTGCCACTTATATCTTAATCACTTATTATATCTTAATCAGGTTGAGTAGTACATTAAAATAGGTGAAACGTAATTAATTTTCTTAAATATGTAGATGTACAATGTAATTATAATTAAAAATAAATAAATTTATATCTAGCTTAGTGCCTGCCTAAATATACACTTAATAAAGTGAGGACTTTAAGTAGGTACTTACCTCAACATGGCTAGTATTCGGTCCCCTCACTGGAAGGTAATGCGGTATTTACAACACGAGTCTTGTAATTAGTGTAGATACTGCAATACAACCTGTACTAGTACAAGCCATTACATGTACCTATATAATGTAAACATTTGATTTGATTTATGTAAATGTGAATGCTTGTTCTGAATAAAAACATTTATTTATTATTATTCTAACTTCTAATTGCTAACAAAGCACTTGCTGACATAATCCAATGGCTAGATATACATAATTTAAAAATTAATAAGGATAAAACTAAATTTATGAAATACGTGACACACAATAGTAAAAATAATAATAATATACATGATAAAATTGACATCAATTATAATAAAAATGACTTTAAAGCAGTAAATAAAAGTAATTAACTCTGCCTTCTGCGCTAGAGGTCGCGGGTTCGATTCCCGCACTGGACAAACATTTGTGACTAACACAGATGTTTGTTCTGTGTATGGGTGTTAAATATATATCTATTATGTATATCATTCTCTGGTACCCATAGTACAGGCTATGCCTAGTTTGGGATCAGTTGACCGTGTGTGATTATGTCCGGAATAAAAAAATAAAAAAAAATGAAATAAACTTTTTAGGGATAACTATTGACATATTTTGTAATTGGAAGGCACAAGTTGATAATGTTTGCAAAAAACTTAATAGTTTTGTATTTGCTTTACGGAAACTTCGAAGCCTTACAAACATCGAAACTGCTATAACCGTATACCATAATCACGTGTGTTCTGTTCTGAGATAAGGGGTTATAGTATGGGGAAACTCAACAGACAATCAGAGAGCTTTTATAGCGCAAAAATAATGTATTCGCTCAATTTTCGGATTAAAATGGACTGACTCCTGTAGGCCATTATTTGTTAAAAACAAATTACTTGCACTCCCGTCTTTATATATATTTGAAATGATAAAATTTGTCAAGAATAACATGTCAATACACCAATTTGCCCAAAAATACAAAAAATAAATGATTAATTAGTAGTTTTAAGGATTTATTAATTGTTTTTATAAATTATATGTCATCTTCCTATTTGTGTTTTTTTTTTTTTTAAGTATTCCGGACATATCACACACGGTCAACCGATCCCGAACTAGGCATTGCCTGTACTATGGACCAGAGACTGATATACTTATTAGATCTTCTTCTTTTCGTGTCGATGCTTCACACATTTTAAATTAATTTAGAGTAGTAGGCGGTCACTTCAATCGCCCTATCCGTGGCCGCGTTGAGGTCCTCTCTCGTACAAGTATTTGGGCACAGGGGACACTCCAGCAAGTGTGGCATGGACTGAACTGGAGCACCACAGTCACACTGGGCTAGGCTCGAATCCCATTGACACATACTGTATCTGCAGCGGCCCACCTGCGTGCGAAGTCTGTTCAACGACTTCCAGATAGGCCACAGCAGGTCGTGTCCAGGGGGCAGTTCCTCCTGTGGGATGACAAAATCAGGAGGCGGGGGTTTTTCCGCTTTCCACACTTTTTAATCTCGTAGCTTTTGGGTGGTCATATGTAGCTAGTGTGGTGCGCTGGAAGCTTTTGCGACTCCTTAGGCGAGCTCGGGGGATTTGATGGCCGTATAAAGGATGCCGGCAGTCACTCTCTTGCTTTTGTTTCTCCGTGGAGCATACCACATCCCTTCGCACAGATGGTGGTGCGATTCCTGCTAGAGGATATAGCATATTGAGAGGAGTCGGCTTAAGACAACCAGTAATAATGCGACATGTATCGTTAAGCGCAATATCAACGAGTTTAGCATGTGCAGATCTGTGCCACACCGGGCACGCAAACTCGCCAGCGGAGAAACATAGTGCCAATCCAGTGGTGCGCAAAACGTCTGGTGCTGCTCCCCATTTTGTAGATGTTAAATGCCGGAGTAAGTTGTTGCGTGAACCGACTTTCATCTTAGTTTTTTGGCAGTGCGATTTATAACAAAGTGATCTGTCCAGCGTCATTCCCAGATATTTTGGGAACTGTTCGTGTTCAATGGCGACTCCTTGCCAGGTGATGTTCAGAGTCCGGTTCGCCTGTCCGTTGCGTAGGTGGAAAGCACAAGACTGAGTTTTGGATGGGTTAGGCCTAAGACCGTTTGCATCGTAGTAGGTTCCTAATTCATCCAGAGCTGAAGTCAGGTTGTCCTCGGCTTCTTCAAAGGTTGATGTTTGGGTTGTCAAAGCTAGGTCGTCCGCATATAGGAAACGTGTTGTAGTTGGGCTGCTAGGCTGATCGTTTGTGTAGATATTGAATAGGGTTGGTGCGAGGACACTCCCTTGTGGGATTCCATTTTTAACGCAGCGCCATCTACTTTTTTCTGAGAGAAGGTTGACTTGGAAGCGACGGTTACGGAGGAGTTCACCCAGTATTTGAACAAACCCGAGATCTCTGGTCAAATCTTCGACTTTTCGGAGAAGTCTTCGAATATTAACAGTATCGTAAGCAGCCGTTAAATCAACCAGAACCAAGCCTGTTATACTGTTTGCCTCGAAGCCATCCTCGATATGCTGTGTGAGCCTGAGAGTCTGACCGCAGCAGGCTTTTCCGGGTCTAAATCCCGCTTGCTCCTGTATCAGTTTGGGTTCTACAAGGGGTGTGACACGGTTAAGAAGTAGCCTCTCGAATAATTTGTATAGGTGACACAACAACGAGATGGGCCTGTAACTTTTAGGGTCATCAGGAGGCTTTCCGGGCTTTAAGAGCGCTACCACTTTGGCCTTTCTCCACATTTTTGGGATCCTTTGCGTTTCAAGGCTGGAGTTGAAACATTCTAATAGCCAGGCTACTGCTAATGGACCTAGGTGTTTAATTTGCTCAACCATTAAATCGTCCACTCCTGTAGCTTTCCCGTTCTTTAGAGATTTAATCGCAAAGACTAATTCAGTAATTGTAAATGGCTTACTGATCTGGTTAGTGTAGTCAGTTGAGTTTTGCAATTTTTGGTCCCTAGGCAGCCGTTTGGGTGGTTTACTATTAAGTAAAAGCTGATGAGCCACCTGGTTAGCCGTAACCAGGCCAGGATTGGTAGCTGGACGTGGATCCCCCGTAAGTTTCTGAATAGTAGTCCACGCTTTCTTACTGTTTCGGGTCATGTCAATGTTTGAGACTGTAGACATCCACTTTGCTCTTCGACTTTGGCTGACCATAAGCATAAGCTCATATCCAGCCGTCAGAGTCTCCTCGGAGAATGGATCATTGGAGTACAGTTGCTCATAGATTCCTAGACGCTCGGCAGATTCCTTATTCAGACCCGGGATGTGTAAGCTACGACAACCTCTCGGGATGCTCTGTCTAGAAGTGGTTCCAATAATATCAATAAACTTTTCGTAGTTATCAGGTACAGGCTTTACTTCAGCTTCTCTCAATTTCGTATCTATGAGTTCCGAGAAAAGGTCCCAGTTAGCTTTGGCTAGGTTAAACCGGCGTCTGAAAGGCACTTGTATTGGTGTTACAGCAGCATGGATTTGACAAATGATAGGTCTGTGCTGTGTTTTGGGAATGGGTGCACAAACTGACTTGGAGGACAGGGTACCCATATGCGAGCTTGTAAAAATTAGATCAGGGTTGTATCCTTTCTTCCACCGACAGCTGTTAAACGATGGAGGGAGTTTGGGGTCGTGGAGCAGCATAAGGTCAAGCGAGTCTGCCCACTCTTCTACTGCGGCTCCGTCACGATTAGTTTCCCTGTAGCCCCATGACAAGCTGTGACTATTAAAATCGCCTACTACGATCCTGCTAACTCGGTCGTCAAAGTTCGTTGTTTTGCAGAACTCAAATGGTTGGTTTGGTGGCTTATACACAGATGTTATTGTACAAGTTCCAATATCGATGGTGATAATCTCCATAGAGTTTTCAGATTTAGATGATACCGAGTTAACATACAGATTAGGTTTCGTGAAGATGGCACTGCCATGCTTCTCATGCGGTATCTCAGCAGTGAGAGACAGGCCGGGTACGTGTGGCCTGAGTTGTTCTTTACCACGATGTGTTTCTTGAACGCATAAAATATCACATTGCGTCGTAAGGCTAAGTTCTGAAAGGAGAGTTGATTTATTTTCAGAGAAACCTTCAATATTAATTGAGATAACTTTCAGAGCTGGCTTTAATAGTGGTGACTCTGAAAGGTGTTGTTGGATCTGAGATGATCTGATGTTAGTTGGGTGAAGCATCGTGTAGGAAAGATTAGCCAGCCTAGACACTGCGTTACCGTGTCTAGCTGTTACCGATGTGCGCCACGGGGAGGCTCTTTCCATGCACACCTAAAAATAATTATTAGATGAATATTTAACACCCAGACACAGAACAAACACCTGTGTTCATCACAAATGTTTGTCCAGTGCGGGAATCGAACCCGCGACCTCTAGCACAGAAGGCAGAGTTACTACCAACTGAGCTATGAGGTCAGTCTATTTAATTTAATATTGAGTCACGTTTATTATTAACTTATTTTTTATTAATTATTAATTGTTTTTTTTTCTATGGACATTTTGTATTAGAAGTAATATTATTTCTAGTTCAATTTTTGCACGGCTTCTTGTAGTCAAATAAATAAATAAATAAATAAATATATATTCCGGACATAATATCACACACAGTCAACTGATCCCAAACTAGGCATAGCCTGTACTATGGGTACCAGAGACTGATATACATAATAGATATATATTTAACACCCAGACACAGAACAAACAACTGTGTTTATCACACAAATGTTTGTCCAGTGCGGGGATCGAACCCGCGACCTCTAGCGCAGAAGGCAGAGTTACTACCAACTGAGCTATGAGGCCAGTCATACCACAAAAATAAATACAGTGATACCTTATTTTAATTTATGAGCTAGCAATACCTTTATTAATGCAAATAAATCATTCATTCATTCATTCTGTTTTGCAATGTCACTCCACGTTTCCTGGTTCCTGATTGGCTGAGATCTCTTATTTAATTGTTTTTTTTTATCGGAATCGCTATCGATTTCGAGGAATATTCGCGTTGTGGTGCATCTCTGCCGTGTGATGAATCATCAGCATTACACTTGTCTTACAACGCGAATAGTTTGCCGAAGCCCGTGGCTCCAGTTTAAGTTTCTCGATGTTTTATGTAAGATAATCGTATTAAAAATTAACTTAAATAAAATTAAAGTTAAAACTTAAATTAAATAAATTACTTATATTAGCAATTAATTTATTTTAGGAAGTAACTTTTTTAACTTAAGTTTTATTTTTAAGCTTTTGTGTACCCCTGCACCGCTTAGTTACAAGTAAAGACTTATTATAGTCTATAATAGCATATAGGCTAGGACACAGGTAACTTTAGTATCGGGATAAGGCGCACGCGAAGTCGCTGCTAGTGCTGGATATGGATGTGGCATAGAGATAAATTATAGTCTAGAATAGCATATAGGCTACTTTTTATCTTCATTAAATTTCTAGGAGTCATATTCATATTCATATTCATTTATTTCACCCTTAGCGTTACATTGCATAACATAGGTATGTCCAATTACAGTTATTTTAATAAATTATCATGCAGATTATTAATTTAGTATTATTATTATTATTACAGATTATTAATGGATTAATAGATAGTGTCCTACATATTACTTGTATGCATACCAGAGAATGAACAATTCATATATTCGGTAATATGGTAAAATGGATGACTCTCAAGAAATCTCCTGACCTGAAATTTAAATTTGTTGATGGGTAACTGTGTAACTTCTAATGGCAATTTATTGTACATAGCGAGCTTAAGGCAAATACCTAGTTTGTAAGTCTTTACAAGCCTTGTTCGTGGCACATCTAGTTTTTCTTTATTTCTAGTGTTATAATTGTGTATGTGTTTTTTCATAGGTAAATCATCCTTAGCCAAATGTATCTCAAGAAGAGAGTTAAGTATAAACATGGATACCACTGTTAGTATTTTAGTTTTCTTAAAATAAGCTCTCACTGATGTCATTTTGTGTAAGCCGTGTATAATTCTTATTGATCTCTTTTGGCATATTAGAACTTTTTCAATTTGTGGGGCATTGCCCCATACAGTAATCGCATAGCTAATGATAGCATGGCAATAGGCATAGTAAACCGATAACAGAGTTTTTCTATCAATTACTGGCTTCAGCTTGAACAGAGCATAATTTGCGCTAGCCAATCTCTTGCATATTTTGTCTATATGACTATCGTAGGACAGAGTTGAGTCTAGAGTGCAGCCCAAGAATTTAACTTCGCTTATGGCATCGTCTTTGTTCTTTCTTTTACAAGAGTAATTTAAAATAGTGCTTTTATCTTCATTTAAAATAATTCCGTTCGCTTCAAACCAGTATTTCAATTTCTCTACTACAAGACTTGTTTTTTCTTCTACTATTTTAATACTTCTATCTTTAATTCCTACGTGTGTGTCATCTGCGAACAGAGTTATTAGTGACCAATCTGGTAAGCAGTTTGATAGATCATTTACGTATATCAGAAACAATACTGGTCCAAGTATGGAGCCTTGTGGTACACCTACTCTGCTGTGTACTGTATCCGATTTAATCTTATTTACAGTGACAATTTGAGCTCTACCATCAAGATAGGACTGCAAAATCTCCAGTTCTCTACCTTCAAAACCGTAGAAGGCAAGCTTGTGAATTAAAATGTCGTGTCTTAAGCAATCGAATGCTTTAGATAGGTCACAGAAGACACTGGAGACTTTTTGCGACCTATCCATAGCCTCTAATATAAAGTATACTGTTTTTCTAATTGCCATTTCTGTTGATCTTTTTTTCCTAAAACCATATTGATTATCATTGAAAAGATTGTTTGATTCGAAGTATGTTATCATTCTAGTTTTAATAGCGCTTTCTAAATATTTTGACATAACGGGCAAAATGCACACAGGTCTGTAGTTACCAAGTTCAATAGCTTCCCCTTTCTTAAAAAGTGGAACTATTTTACCTATTTTCAAACAATCTGGGAAGATACCCTGCAAAATACATTGATTGAAAACATTTAAAACAATGTCAAACATTTTTATATTACTTAGAATCAGTTCTTTTATAGTTTTACTATCCATATCATAATAATCTTTGGATGTTTTACTCTTAATACTATATATTATTTTTCTAAATTCGTCATTTGAGATTTTGTTAAATAATATTTTACTAATTGGTGATTTGTCTAAGAATTTGGTACAGTTATCTACTCTAACATCTAAGTCATTGGTTAAATTACGTGAAATATTATTAAAAAAATTATTAAAATTATTTGCTATTTCTTTACATTCCGATATTATATGTCCCTTTGTATTTCGAATTTTATGTATTTTATAATTAATATGATTTCCTAATTTATTATTTTGCTGTTCCTTTATAATTTTCCATGTCATTTTAATTTTGTTAGTAGAGTTAAGAATTCTGCTTGCATTTTTAATTTTTTTTGCCGTTGCCAGTACTTTCCTAAACACTTTTTTATATATCTTAATCTTCTTTTTTTTTGCCGCGCAAGGGTGGATGTTTTGTAATATCTCTAGCTTTTGTATATTATTTCTTGATATTTCGATTCCCTTAGTAGATAAGATCTGTCTTTTGGTATTTTTAGTTTTAAATGTTTTTAAAGGAAAAGCAGTGTAGTAGCAATATTTTAAATGTTCCATTAACATGTTCATTTTCTCATTTGCATTTTGAGTAGTAGTCAGAGTATACATAGATCAGTATTTGAATTGTAAAGATGAAGTAGAGTCAATTGAAAGTTCAATTAGTTCTGCCTGCTATGGCTTGAGAAGCCTACGAGACAAAGTGAGTTTGGCTCAGCTCAAAATAATATATTTTGCTTTGGTAGAGTCCAAGCTCAGCAGTTCTGGGGAAATAGCTACGATTATAATATGAAAAAGGCCTTCTTAATACAGAAAAGAGCAATTGGCACAATGGTAGGTACGCATACCATAGTGGGAATCCTGCAAAAAACATTTTAGAATCCTAAATATATGTAATATTGACCGTCCCCAGCCTTTACATACTTGTGGTACTTATGAACATAGTTAAAAACCCACTCAAGTATGAGACTGCAGAGCAGAGAAAAGAGAGATTACTCACAAGGCGTATAGACTTTGGCGCACCTCTATGGCCTAAGTTAAATGTTGTTAAGCATGGCTCTAGATAACAAGCTGTTAACGCACTGCCTACTGAACTGAAAGTTATGGAGAGTCCCCTTAAATTCAAAAGTAAATTAAAAGAATTGTTGTTACGAGGAGTTTTTTACTCTGTAGAGGATATTTTGACAGGTAGTATTAATGTTTAAAATGTTTAATTTCTGTTTTGATTTTCTTATATTTATTTTCAATTGACATTTATTTTATTATTATTAATGCATGACAATTTTTATTTTTTATTTTTAATGTATTATTGTATTCTAATTTTAAGTTATTTCAAAAACGATTATAAATTGTTAATGAATAAATAAATGAAAATGAAATGAAATCATAGGTATCACGCGAGCGAAGCCGTGTGCAGAAGCTAGTACTAAATAAATGTTTTTGTTACAGGCCTCGCCGCCTAAAAATGATGCTCGAAGGCATCTCAACCCCACCTTACGAGAGAGCAGCGGGCCGAAATGCGCCAGAGGAAACACCGATATCTATACCAAGTACGGACCGCACATGTAGTTGTTATTTCACAAGTAAGTATACCATCCATACCTCAGCGTCATTTAATTTTGGGACGGTGCGTATTTACGCGACATGTTGTAAGGACAAAGGTTAGGGCGAAAGAGTTTTTTTGAAAAAGTGAAACGATGCAGGTGTATTAGTTATAGGGAGCTTACCTACACCTAGAACATTTTGATTTTTCATTTGTAAACTACCTTATAAATAAATTTTATATGTATTTTAGCTTTAAGGTATATATATCTATGGGCCCTGTATTTGTACATGTCCTTTGCTGAGTTGCCTGAAATAAATGACTTATTATATTATTATTATAAATCGTTGTTACGTACAAAATAGCTACAAACACTTTGTTTTTATACGGTGAAGTGTACAAACCCTTCACTAGAGGTATCTTTTGTTTCTGTCCAAATACTTCACGATACTATGAGTACAGATAGACTGGTGACATTTTGAAGGATGCGCCAAGTCGGTGGATGGGGAAGACTCAAGATCGTTCGTCGTAGCACTCTATAAGGCCGTGTCCGTCCAGCAGTCAGATGGGACTTTTTCAGGTTGATGGTGATGATGACGACGATGATGACGACGCTGGTGTTGTTGATGATGGTGATCATGATGGTGTTTTTGATGAAAGTGTTGATGATAATGATGGTGATCATGACTTATGATGATTTTGATTGTTCCCAGTCCTACATACAAGCACTCCAACAAAAGACATCGAGCTCGGACCCGTGGCAGCATGGCGGCGAATGCAGTACTCTCCAGAGCAACTCTCTGTGCTTTCGTCAGATCCATCCCACCCCGATTCTGATGAGGACACCAACTAGAGACCCTGCCATTGAAAGGTACACCCTTCTTTAGCGAATAGCGACGTCAATAATTACTTGTTTTTTTTAGTAGTACCCACACTTTTAGTGAAATATCGGCGCTTCGAGCCGAGGAACATGACGAATCTGTGAATAGAATAGAATAGAATAGAAATAACGTTTATTTTATTAAGAGATTACATGGCCGATTAGGTGGTGAGCACAAAGGTATACACATTTAGACATACAATATAACTTAAAATATATTACATAGTTTAGGTATACCTAGGTACATAACAATATTATACTAAAAGGTTTAGGTATATCGACTCATGTGTCCGAATACTAAAAAAGGTGTTCAGCTCAGCATTAATGTTGGGTGTTAGCACTCAACGCTGATTTTCAGCTGAAACCAAGGAGGAAAAGGTAGATTATCAGTGACCGTAAAAACATCAAACAACAACTACGCAACATAACACGTGCTATGTATGAAAGATAAAGATAAAGATCATTTATTTGCTTAAACATGTGTACAGTGGATGACAAAACTTGTAGAACCACCAACATGCTTGAGTGGCGACGATATGCAAATTTAGAGAGATGGCATGCAAAAAATTATAATAGTAATAACTTAAATATGATATGACTATAATTAAATATGTTTCATCAGAAAACAACGGGCCGATGCGCTGTCTCGCTTACCCGTTGAGGGGCCGTCGAAAGAACTTATTCCGCCGGAACAATCTTTTTTGAATTTCGCGTCGACTGCGCTTCTCTTGGATTGCGAGGAGATTAGGAAACAAACCCGGCACGATCCAGTTATGAGTAGGGTACTAAGCTACGTCGAAAACGGCTGGCCTCAGTACATCGAGATAGAGAATTTACGCCCGTACTGGAACAGGCGTAGCGAGCTTTATACTGAGGTAGGGTGCGTTATGTGGGGATATCGCGTAGTCGTTCCGCCGGTGTGCCGCGAGGGCGTGCTGCGCGAGCTGCACGAGCCGCACATGGGTATCGTCAAGACGAAGGCCATGGCGCGCAGCTACGTGTGGTGGCCCGGCCTCGATGAGGATCTGTGGCTCGTGGCGTTGGCCGAGCCGTCCATACGATAGAGTTCACATCGCACATCATTCACATTGAAATTTGGCACGCAGGTTCCTTATAGAGAGTTAACATTCGTTAAGAAATAATTCTACGAAAAATCAACTCCGAGGGGTATTTATTTATTTATTTATTTATTACACAAAAGGAATACAAATGAATGGTAGTAAATGTCTTAAAACCTATGTTAGGTTTGTCTAGACATAAGGTTCTCGATATTAAATGTAAGAAAAATTGTAAACAATCTTTACTTATTTTCTATGAAGAGCGAGCGCATGTAAAGATAACACCGTCACAGAACAGCTAACAGTATGTACCTAGTGCATAGGCACAGCAAAAAATAAAACCCGTCAGGTGAGTTGAGTGGAAGAATAATAGCCAATGCAGTGGTGTTAGTATGCATTACTATCGCTATGCGTGTGTGTGAGTGCGCTAACGACTTATAGGATGCTCCGTTTATAACTTTTAAAATTTATTGAGAAAGGAAATATTTTTTTAAATGCTTGTAATATTATTTTTATTTATTTTATTTCTAATTTCAAATGGTAATTTGTTAATTATATGGGGAATTATATATTCAGAAGTTCTTTTACCATATTCGTTACTATATTTAGGTTTTTGTAATTTTTTAAAAGTGATGCTTCTAGTAGTTATAGAATGACTTTTTAGGACTTGAATTTCTGTGCGAAAGTATTGTTCAAGAAGTAAGTTTAGTTCGACTTTTTCGTGTATAGGTAAAACACCACAGTACTTGAAAAGCCCCATTGGGTCTCCCATATATTTAACTTTTATTTTGGGGGGAACCAACAACTTCAATATCCTATATTGAATACTATATATTTGATCGAGATAAATTTTATAAGTACGGCCATAGCTACTCAGCCCATATGATAATATAATTTCCAGTAAGGTTTTATAAATTGTTAATAATATATCAAAGGGTACTTTACATTTAATTATATAAAATTTTGCCATGATGGCTCTAATTTTGTTGCACGTTTTATCTATATGCTTTGCCCAGTTGAATCTATTGTCTATCACCAGGCCAAGGTAGCCATGCTCAGTCACTTGCTCAATTTTGAAGCAACCGTTAGTGCACTGATTGTTAGATGAGTGCAGGCAGTAATGACTATGAGCTACAACTTTTAAATTTTCTTTATCAGGGTCATGATTATAACTAGAGCGAACGTGAATAAGCTTGAAATGGGGGTTGAAGGTTCTTTGAAAGTCCTTTGTTTTTCAAGTTAGAGACATCAAAATCGGTTATCAGGTAAATAGTCCAAAATAATAAAATAACGATACAAGTTTTTATTTAAAAACAACCCTCATGGTATTTAAATAGGGGATGAAACTTTATATGGGAATTTTCTATCTATTAAGCCTATACAATTGAAATTTGGCACAGAGATTCCGTATAGAGAGTAAAGATTTGCAAAGAAAGAATTTTACGAAAAATCACATCAAAGGGTATGAAATGGGGATTAAAGGTTCTTTAAAAGTCCTATGTTTTTGAAGTTACAGACATAAAAATCGGTATTCAGGTTAAGAGCTATAAGTAATAAGGTATATGAGTTTTATGAAAAGCAGGCCTTGAGGGTTAATAATCATCATCATCAACCTGTAGAAGTCCACTGCTGGACATAGGCCTCCCCAAAGAGTTCCACGACGAACAGTTTTGAGCCTTTTCCATCCACCGACTTCCCGCAACCTTCACAATGTCATCGGTCCATCGGGTGGGTGGCCTTCCGTGACCATGATGGTGACGGTGACGAAGTTAGTACTTCGGTAAGGATAATGGAAAATAGTCTAGGTAGGTAAACAAACGCGGACGAAGTCGCGAGCGGTACAACTAGTACAGGATAACATCTTAATAGGTATCCCTAAGGCGATGCTATATGTTATTAGTAGGTATATTATAATAAGTAGGTACATATAGGTACTAATCTAAACATTTCGTTTCTACCTGTGCAAGTAGGTAGTAGGAGTTTCGGTAGGTGGTTGAAAAAAATATTCACGCTGTTCGCAGACAAGATATTGAGCAGATAGACAGCGAGTGACATGAGGGCAAACTTAAGTAGGTAATATAATATATCAAACAGTTCTGACTCAAACAGGGTTGAAACCGCGATCCAAACCCTAAGGATACGGGGATGCTCTTACTAACTAACCCACAGTGACCGGCAGGCGTGGCTGTGCAAGTAGACAATGTTCTACTCAACGTCACAGAACAGAGAGCTTCAGGGGTAGTTTTAGGTATGCAGCTTCTAAGTGCTGGAATAACTTCCGCCAATACGGAATGTCAATAGCATTTACAGTTTTAGAAAAAAGCTTAAAAGATTTCTCATTGAAGCTCAAATACAGCATGGAAACATTAACGTCGACATTTCCCATATCTAGTAATTTCTTTAAACAAGATGCCTCATAGTAGGTATATTATCTGCTATACTTAACTTAATTTGTTTAACTATTCTCACCATAGTTTCATATATAATCTCGTAATCATACGCAGATAAAATTATCGCCCACCGTTGCATTCTACTAGCGGTCATACTAGGGATACCTTTTTGCGGCCCAAAAATACTGACCAATGGCTTGTGATCCGTTCTTAAACAAAAATGCCTACCATATAAATATTGGTGATATTTCTTAACGCAGTATACGATCGCGAGTGCCTCTCTGTGTATCTGAGAATAGGGTTTCTCCGCGCTGTTGAGCTTGCGAGATACGTAGGCGAGCGGCCGCTCCGCGCCCGCCGCGTCTAGCTGCGACAGCACGCCGCCGACGCCGCGCGAGCTAGCGTCGCACGTCAGCACTAGCGACTGCTTGGGGTCATAATGCGCCAGCACACTACTGCACGATAGCAGCTCCTTCACGTCTCTAAATGCTGTCGCGCATTTAACATCCCACTGCCAACTTCGACCTTTTTTTAGTAGTTCATAAAGAGGAAATAAATTGTCGCTAATATTGCGCACGAATTTAGCATAAAAGTTCACTATACCTAGAAATGATCGCAATTCCGAAACGTTGGTGGGGGCTGGCATTTTCCTAATTGATTCTATTTTGCTCCGATCGGCCAGGCTATTGCGTAAGCAAAATGGTAATGAAGATCGCAATTTTAGGGATGATTTTATCAATTATAGCTACATCTGAAGTTAATCAAACATGAAAATGAAGAAGCTAAGGTCTTGAAAGGACATTGGGCAAATTTGTATGGAGCCAGGGCCCCGATTTTTTTTAATCCTGCAATAATGAAACTTTCAGTTTTACATTGTGCTAATCGTGTAGATTTCAAATATGTGCGGCTTTTATTGTAAAGCAGCCGGAGTAAAGAGATATAGGTCGTGAAAGTTTTTTATAATACCTGGTTGACAGTGTACGAAATGTAATTATTTTGAACATTACAATATTTATTTTCAATTCTATGTTGTTATTAGTTTAAAATACTGACAGATCTACGTGAAAAGGGAGGATATTACTGGATCCTGTACGCCTGGACCTCTTCAGGTCGGAGGATGTCTACCATGTAAAAGTATTTTCATATTCAATATCTACCTACCTATATTATGGTTATTAAATAGTACCAAGGATGATACTCTGATATTACCTATTAAACCTAAATAAAAAAAAATGAATAAACATACAATTTTTATTTCAGATTAGCAGTAACCAATGGTATTTAATTAACTGTTATATTATTGATAAACTATGAAATAAAAAAAAATACTACTTGAATAATACACAAAAATCAATCTTTACAAAATATACCTACAGCATTTAACAACTTTGGAATTTGATAACCATGATGATAGACTAGCCCCTTCTGGAGTGTTAATAACATGCGATCTTGCTCGTAAGACCTAAGAACCACATCCACGGCACATTCTTCGATGTTCAAACCGTCTAACGGCAGCTTGTTCCGCAGGAACGTTTTGCACCAATGTCATTTTTTTATATCTGTAAAAATAATAGTTATTGTCATTGTAGTTAGGTACCTCATTTAAAATATACCTACTGATAAAAAAGTTACATTACTAGCAAATCCTTTCAGACTTTCGTACGACTAGTTATGCTCCTTTTTGCGGCTGCCGAATTTTATATGATGCATCTTTAGGAGAATGCATGCACATGATGCACACCAAACAAGCAGAGACACGGCAGGGCGTTGCGTTGCAATTTAACTTTTAAACAAATAGCGCTGCGCTCTTTTCCTCATCGTACCGCGTTCGATGTGTGGAGCTCCTGAGGCTTCATCATCAACAACCTGTAGGAGTCCACCGCTGGACATAGGCCTCCCCCAAAGAGTTCCACGACGAACGGTCTTGAGCCCTTTCCATCCACCGACTTCCCGCAACCTTTACAATGTATTGGTCCATCGGGTGGGGGGCCTTCCAACGCTGCGTCGCCCGGTTCGTGGTCGCCATTCGAGAACCTTTACTCCCCAACGGTTATCGGTTCTGCGAGGTTTCATGAATCGTAAAATAATATTACTTAGGAAAATGTAGAAACTTACCTGATGTGGTTAACCAAGACGTGACAGTATTAAGGATTACCGGTGGCTGGTCTTGTACCAGGAATCGTCGAAATCTTGAGCCTCAAGCAATAGTGCAATTGGCATTTAAGAATTTCAATTTTTTACTCAAAAACTAAAAACCGGTATATATACAAAAGTACTCTGTGCTAAAAACCGAAACGGAATCTGCAAGTCACAAATGACAATGGTTTATTGTGACAGTCAAAAACAATTGATTGCGGGTAGGGTTTTGTTTCGCTGCACTATACCAATCGAAGAAAAGCGTTCGTAGTAAGAAGGTAGCATAAAAATAACACGGAAATGACTATTTTCAGCGTTTAATATAACTCCACTGCTTTAGAGCTTTTCATGACTAAAACTACTACTTTAAATTAACAAAATGAATTAATTAACTCATCAAATAACTGCAGGTTGTGGCCCACGACTACCCATGTCCTTTTCCATTGTCAAGTTTGGAATGTTTTGAATCTTGCTGAGATTGTTAAAATTATTCTCAAAGTTACGATCTTCATTGCCATTACGCTTAGGCAATTGCACCCCCGGCCTAACGCCTTGCTTACTAATTATGTAGCCCAAATATTTAATTTCATTTGCCAAAAATACACATTTGCTACTTTTAACTTTCAATCCATTATCTTGCAAACGTGAAAATACTGCCACTAAACTACGCAAATGGTTAGCTTCGTCAGGGCCTGTAATAACCAGGTCATCCAGAAATGCCTGCGTGTTGGGAATATCCTTAATTCATTCATTAATAATTCTTTGAAAGATACCACAACTAGATGAAAGCCCGTACACGAGACGATTATAGCGGAACAGACCGCGGTGCGGGTTTATCACTGTATAGGGTTTCGAATCCTCTGACAAACAGATTTGATTATACGCTTGCGACAGATCTATTTTAGAGAATTGAGCCCCCCCCGCTAAATTAGCAAAAACGTCTTGTATCTTCGGCAGCGGGTATCTATCGACCAATAAAACCGGGTTTAAGGTTACCTTAAAATCAGCGCACACCCGCAGGCCACCGTCCTTCTTATGAACGGGCACCAGCGGCGTCGCCCAGTCGGAGCAGTCAACGGGTTCGATGACGCCCTCGCGCAGCATCGCGTCGAGCTCGGCGTCCACCCGCTCGCGCAGCGCGTACGGCATGGGCCGCGCGCGGTGGAACACGGGCTGCGCGTCCGGCCGCACCTGCAGCCGCGCCGTGCCGCCCGTGTACCGCCCCAGCCCCTCTTCAAATACATCTTTATATCTGTCAAACAAATTTACCCATTCTCACTATTTGACCTATCACTGGATATGTTGTTTACATCGAATTTTCCATGGACTTTGAACCTAGGTATTTGAATGCCTAAATTAGACAACCACTGCCTACCTATCAAGGTGGTGATTCCACCTTCTACCACATATAAATCTAAGCGTTTTTCCTTATTTTTATATCGTACAATCGGTGAAATTATTCCTATTGGTTTAATTTTGTTACCAGTATAAGAATTAAAACAAGTTCTAATCTTTTCAATAGGTAAATCACTAAACTTAGCTTCATAGGTAAATCTGCTGATACAAGTCGCAGGGATTCCAGTGTCTACCTCCATAACCAATGATATCTCGTTCACTAACACGGTGAGACTCACCGGTTTGTACTCGCTTAGAGACATCTGGAAAATTGCCTCTTCCTGCTCCTCTTCAGACTCTGACTGTACTTTTTCGCATGTCTCGCTCGCGAAGAAGCTGCGCTGATTGCCCCCGCGACCACGCTCCCTAGTGCCGGCCCTGGATGATGTTTTCGTGCAAGCGCGCCTCAAGTGCCCTTTCGTCTTACAATTGTCGCACACAAAATTTCGATAACGACACTTGGATGCTTCATGCCCCTGGTTTCCACACGCTGAGCATGATTTGAACGCGGCCTTCGCCCCGGCGTTGCTGGTGGCCCCGTACCGCTGTCCGCGCCTTGACTTCATCACGTTGATACCTTGAGTCTGGTTATCCGATTCACTCATCTTCCCTGATCCTTTGGTGGCCGATGACTCGACTGACGCGGCGTCCCTTTCGGTAGCTTCAAGAGTGATCGCAATGCTCATAGCCTTTGCGAAAGTCAAAGTTTCCTCAGCGAATAACCTTTGACGAATGAGATCACTCACTACACCACAAACAAACTGGTCACGCAAATTGTCCTCCAAGGTGTCTTTGAATTCACAATATCTAGATAATTGCTTCAAAGCTGCGATGTACTGTGTGACATTTTCCGTTGTGCACTGCCGCCGCTGTCTGAACCGGTAACGCTCCGCCATTACAGAAGGCCGCGGTTGCAAATGATCACACACTAATTTCACTAGCTCTGCATAAGTAAGTTCACTTGGCTTTTTAGGACTTGCCAAATTCACCATGAGCTCGTACATACGATCCCCTGCCAGGGTTATTAGCGTCGGCAGCTTCAAGTCGTCTTTCACAGCGTTCGCCTTGAAGTACAACTCCACTCGCTCGCAATAAAGCGTCCAGTTGCCACTATACACATCAAACTGAGATATTTTTCCGATCGACATAGCGAAATAAAAGAAAAATCCCATTCTCGTCGCCAGTTGGTCTGTATTTAGGGGTAAATAACGATAGTAAGTTAAACTACGACGTATTCGGATGGCCATTTATTCCAGACTGCCCTTGAGGGTAAACATAATAATATTTTAGGAAAGTACCTACATAACAGGAACTTTTTTGATTTTTTCTGTGGTTTCAGATTGGTTTCCTATTGGTGAGAGTGTGGGTGAAATGTTCAATTTTCTTTTCTTCCTGGTCTTTGTTCTAATCCACTCTGTTTCTTTCACTATTTCTTCCTCATCCGTGACATACTCAACACGCTGAGAAGAACTGTCCATATTTGATGTTGATGGTTTCGCGGAGTTGGACAAGATAACTCATTTTAGCTACTGCTGTAGTATTTCTATTTGACGTTTTAAGTTATCTACTAGGCTTTGCAGTTTTTCGCGCTCTTGCCTTTCTTCTCTGTAGCGGCCGTGTTCCTCTTTGTAAGGGTCGTACAAAAGATGCTCCGTTTCTGTTTGCAGTTTTATTCTGCACTATTAAATAAATAAATAAATAAATATTCCGGACATATTCACACGGTCAACTGATCCCAAACTAGGCATAGCCTGTACTATGGGTACCAGAGACTGATATATATATATAACAGATAAACATTTAACACCCAGACACAGAACAAACATCTGTGTTTATCACACAAATGTTTGTCCAGTGCGGGGATCGAACCCGCGACCTCTAGCGCAGAAGGCAGAGTTACTACTAACTGAGCTATCAGGCCAGTCAACTATTTAGTAGGTGTATCCATTGTTGAGGCAGGTAATAACGTCGCCTTAACAATTTGATATGTCTTCCGCAAGCATGCCTTACGTGATGAGTAACAAGGTCATCATCAAGGTCGGCCGTGTCGCGGCGTCTTTGTTGTGATGCTTTAGCACTTTACACTGTCGGTACGTGCGGTCACGGGTGACACAACTGATCTTAGCTAGAATCGAACGATCACTGAAGGAGTATTTGATATCTCAAGGTTTAGGGCTGGGTTTAAGGTTCAGAAGGTATCTATTTTAGAGATTCTCTATGCCGATGATATATGCCTCATGTCCAACAGTTTGACGCATCTCCAAAGCTATGTTGACGCACTACATCAATCATGTCAACGATTTGTCCTTGTTATCAGCGCTTCCAAGACACAAATCCTCAAACAACCACCAAGGGGCTTTGAAGCTGATAAAGCAACACTTGACCTTGATGGGAAACCACTAGAGAAAGTGTCGCACTTCAAATACCTTGGAAGCAACATCAGGCATGATAACACTTTAGCTTCGGAGATACCATCGCGCATCGCAAACGCCGCTGCCAATTTCGGACGACTTACTGATCGTGTTTGGAAATCCCATGACTTAAAGCTAGAGACAAAGATTAGTGTCTACAAGGCTCTAATCATACCCGTCCTTTTATACCACCTTAGATGTCTAAGAACCATCATGAAGATCAAATGGTAGGACCACGTTCCTAATACTGAGTTTCTACGTCGCTCCGTAATGTATGGCATGGAAGCTCTACTCATGCAACGACAACTCAGGTGGTGCGGACACGTCCTTCGCATGGATGACCACCAGTTGCCCAAAGCTATCTTTTATTCTGAGATGGCAGAGGGTAAGCGGAAACAAGGTGGTCAGCATCTGCGCTATAAGGATGTGTTTAAAAGACACCTGAACGCCTGCTCTATCGACTCTGCATCTTGGGAGGAGCTTGCTTCTAAGAGGTCTTCTTGGCGCTCTACCATCTACAAAAATGATAAAAACGCCAAATTCGCAAAGAAAGGTCTAAGCCCTCCTATATATACATGTTTAATACCTCAACTCTATTGTCCAACGTGTGATAGAGTTTTTAAAACTAAGTTTGGCCTAGCGAGCCAGATTAGGGCTCATGCTAGGAAGTAAAATTGTAATTTATCTTTATATATATATTATTTATTCAGTTGGGGTCGCCGTCATCGAAATCGATGAGGAGGACTATATAATCGGATAGGTAGTAGGTAGGTAGATACTTCAACTGTTATCTTAGGGACATCTTAGTCCACAACTAACCCTCAATCCTGGTAGGTAGTAGATATTATACGTATGACTTTTGAATTTGATGCTTTATTAGTGGATTGGAGAGCACTGGTGGATGGATGATATATAGTTATCATACATTTATTTATTTATTAACAAACAAAAAACCCAAAAATGCAAAAAAAAAAAAACAAATACCTACATTTTCAGAAAAACTGTAAATAAATTTAAATTTTTTTTATTGCTGATTTTATTTTTTTCTAAATCGAGCCCGTAACTCCTAACATCACTTTTCAATTACTCTCACGGTTTCCAATTTCACCTAAGTGAAATTGGAAACCGTGAGTCACTCATTTACTAATCTACTAATTTTAATTTAATAATTAAAATAATTTATTGTTTTAGTTGCGAAAGCTGATAAAGAAACAAAGCTGGAACGGTCTTCCCTGGATGGACAAGACCCATATTCTTAGACCTCGGGCCTGGCAACAATTTTTTGTAGTTTTGGTATTTTTTGTAGTAGTATGGGTGTCTTTATTCAATAAACAAAAATGTCTAGTTTTAGTCATAATAATATATAAATAGTAGTTCTCTATGTTCCTGTTTTGTAAGTTTATTTATTCATCATCATCATCATTTCAGCCGCACGACGTCCACTGCTGAACATGGCCTCCCCCACAGACAGAGCAAATTCCTTATCATGTGGGGGGATTTGCCCATACTCACCACGCTGGGCATGCGGGTTGGCGAGCGCAGTTAGAGCTATCGTTGTTAAAATGAGGGACGCTGCTGCCCATCCCGTAGCTTTTTTCCCTTAGTCGCCTCTTACGACATCCGCGGATAGGTAGATATGGAGGGGCCTATTCTTCAGCCGGGGCCACCACGGCAGTTTGTTTATTGTTTATATTAATTTTCTAAGATTATTATTATTGTATAATATACTTTAAAAAGTATTATATAATAGGTACTACAAGTATTATATAGAGTACCTACCTATTGAATATTTCATCTAATAATATTAAACTTCTAAAAAAAATGAGCAAAATTGTTTTACTTATGAAATACTAGTTGTCCCGCTCGCGACTTTGTCCACGTTTGTTTACCTACCTAGACTATTTTCCATTATCCTTACCAAAGTACTAACACTTAATAGGCAGCTATTTAACTACTTCTACCTTCCATCACCGTTACCGTAACCGTAACGTTAACCGTAGCCGTAACTGTCACCGTCCCGTCACCACCTTCGTCACCGTCACCATCATGATCACGGAAGGCCCTCCACCCGTTGGACCGACGACATTGTGAAGGTTGCGGGAAGTGGGTGGATGGAAAAGGCTAAAAACCGTTCGTCGTGGAACTCTTTGGGGAGGCCTATGTCCAGCAGTGGACTTCTACAGGTTGATGATGATGATTATTAACCCTCAAGGCCTGCTTTTCTTAAAACTCATGTACGGATATCTTATTACTTATAGCTCTTAACCTGAATACCGATTTTTATGTCTCTTACGTGAAAAACAAAGGACTTTCAAAGAAACTTTCAACCCCCATTTCATCCCCTTCAATGGTCAAAGTCAAAAGGCTTTTATTTCAATAAAATCACTAGGATCACTTTGAAACGACTTAGAAACTAGGTAAAGCTATGCCTGTTCCTCGCGACCAAGCCTAGAAGAATCAGGCAACAAACACGGCTTGGTGCCTATCATTTTTTTCGATGATCCCTTTTCACAAAATGGAATTTAAAGCTTCAGTGTGGTGCCGATCGAACTAGGTGAGGCTCAAAAAGGTGACTCAAAGGTGACTTTTCGTATCAAATGTTTAATCTTTTTAAGGAACCTGCTTGCCAAATTCCAATTGTATAGGCTTAATAGATAAATAATTCCCATATAAACTTTCATCCCCTATTACCACACCCTAAGGGCTGTTTTTCAAAAAATGCTGATAAACGTATTTTTATTTTTTGATAATTTACCTAAAACCCGATTTTGATGTCTCCAACTTCAAAAACATAGGACTTTCATACAAACGTTCAACCCCAATTTCACCCCTTTAGGAGCTGAATTTTCCAAAATCCGTTCTTATTGCACGGTAAAATCTTTTATAGAATGTCTGTGTCAAATTTCAGACTACGCCCTGCCGTCATACAGTGAAAACTAGTACGGAGGGCAGTCACTTGAATGCAGCTTTATCATAGTTTGCAAATTTGCCTCGCGATAGGAGACTTGTTTGAATATAAAAAAAAAAAGACTAGTGTTTAGGCGCGCACACACACACACACACACACTACACATAAAAACTATGTAAACGTATTCCTAAATCCTAATCCTTCTTTACTTACTTAATTCTAATAACTATGTACTACGGAAGAGCGAGACTCTCTAACACAGGTATATCTATACAAAAAAGAGGGTCCCAAACCCATGAAATGTAACTTAGATTAAGTTTACTGAGAAATAAAAATAAATAAAAAAAAAACTTTATTAATATTCATAAGCAGATAAAAGTTGATCTGATTGCTCATCAGTTTGAGCACGGCATTTTCACAGAAATTACTCAGTCTCTAGAATCTGTTCTACTTACTAGGACCTTACTGAGCATTTTATACAGGCTGGGTTGTCTCTAAGGCTATATTCTAAACTTTTATTATGCTATTTTACGGCGATTAAAAAAAACTGCATTTCAAAAATTAACGGCAATGAATGTATAATTTTTGTATGGAAATGTCAAAAATGAAAAACCGGTACTTCCAGTTAACTCACAGTTCTGAAATTTGGAATGCTAGGAGCTTTTGTAACACAATAAAAGGGAAAAGTCTGAAATTGAGGAATTTCGAAGTTTTTAAGGAAACAAAGTTATATTTGCGGTCAATGTCATACAATGACTACGTGAGCGACCGCAAATATAGCTTTGTCAATTCTTACACTTAGAATTTTTATTTTCTGACCATGGCCACTGGTGCACGACCGGGATTCCAACCCACAACCAATGGAACGGAACCCTCAGGGCGCGAGTTCTCGCACTTAACCGTCTTTATTTTAATCATGTTTTAATCGTCTACCTTATAAAAAAAACAATTCTTCTGTAAAATGATTTCATTAACCACGGATCTAATGTTGTTGAAACAACTACAAAATCATAATCATAACTTTCATACAAATGTCACAAGAAGCAATCGAAAAATAAACATTTTTGTTCGGTAAAAAAAAAAAAAAAAATATTGGGCTCCTTATTGTTCGTCTTATTCATTAATGATATAGACACATGTTTTCATAACTCAAACTACTTGCTTTATGCCGATGATCTCAAAGTCTACAAAACTATCTCCGTTCCTGAAGACTGCATAAAATTCCAAGAAGACCTGGATCGTCTATCGGATTATTGCTTACTGAACAAATTACAGCTTAATGTAAGCAAATGTAAGTCTATGACCTATACTTAAAAGACAAAAACACTTGATGTAACCTACTACCTCTGTAACACTAGTCTATCAAAAGTGACCTCCATTCGTGACCTAGGCGTAGTTCTTGATCGTAAATTGCATCTAGATGAACATATTGATAAAATTATCAGCAAATCCTACCAGATGTTCGGCTTCGTAATGCGTTCAGGCAAGGATTTTGCAAGACACTCAACGTACCTCCATGTGTTTAAATCTCTAATCCGTCCACAGCTAGAGTACGCAGCCACTATTTGAAACCCATATTATAACAAATATAAAGATGCAATAGAATCAGTCTAATATAAATTCTTAAAATCAATGCAGTACAGATGTTCACGAGGTCATCTTCCTTATCAACAGCTATTAGCAAAATACAATATGATGACACTACATTCGTGACGTTCATTATTGGACTTTACAACTCTACACGGAATTTGTAACAATAGATTTGACTGTTTCCTAGATCGGTGCATTAGGCGCAAAGTTCGCACACGCAAACTATTTGCCGTAAGTCATTGTAGGACTAATGCTGGGGAGCGCACCCCTTTGCGGCGTCTGGTAGACACGTATAATTCAACGTTCATAGATATAGATATATTTTCGCTTTCACTAGCAAAGTTTAAAAAACTTGCAATCGATGTGTTTATGCCTGTAGAGGCTGAGGGAGCCACTGGCTGATTCACGGCAGACATTACATTACACTCGAATCCGTTGGCAAACTCACAACGACTCATCCGAGGGTACATGCCTCCCTACCAACTTACAAACGTTTTCTTACTGCTATTAGCTTTGCCGCAACTCGATGAACGAGGGTCCGCGTCCGCCGACGGGTCTCAATTTTTTTCTTTTTTTTCGTACCTGCCTGCCTTCTGGCGAGAGGAGTGTAGGTAGTTGGGTGCCTACCTACCTTTAATTCTCAACATAATATCACTACACTATGTACATTCAGCACCTACACTCTTCCACCGATAGCGGGCCGAGGGCCGTCGGCGGCCGAGGACCCAGTTCTAGTTCTAGTTCTAGCGGTTACGGCTTGGTGACGGCTTTGTGGCGGGTCACAACTTAGGCTTGATGATGATAATGATGATAATATGAACATTCGATACGGTGTTATTATTATTATTATTATTATTCATTTATTTCAGATCATGTCCATATTAAAGTTACAAATAATAATTACTTAATTAATTACATAAAATCACACATTACACAAAATTAAAATAAAATCAAATAAAAACACATCAAATAAAAATAACACAGTAAAATAAAATAAAATAAATGCTTAAAACCTACTTGACGAAGATATTGCGATACTGCTCCGACCCCAGCATTACCTGCATCCAATTCGCCTGGATCGGACAGTCCGGTCGCAAAACAATCATCTGCAGGATGCCGTTGCTGCTGATTCGCGTACGCTGGAAAAGGGAAGCGACTTTCTTGCGCATAACCGCATGAAAGCCGTCCGTGCGCGCCTCCGCAAACATCCCAGATGCGCTGCAAAAGCGAGGCAGCCGCATCAGCATCCTGAAGATGTTGTTGTACTGGACACGCAAAGAATCGGCAGCACGGCGAGTGTGGTTAAGCCAAAGGCTGCTCGAGTAAAATGACTGGCAGAAAGCCTTAAAAAGAGTAACTTTCACTTCATTCGAACAGCGAGCAAACCTACGAGCCAGCATATTGCCCCGGACTGCCAACGCTCTGCGCTCTCTCTCAATATCTTCGTCATCCCTCAGATCCTCCGTCACAATGTGCCCCAAGTACTTAAAACTATTTACCACCTGTAGAGCCGCACCGTTAAGCATAATCGGCGGAACATGTACTGGTTTAGTTATTCCACTCTTGAAAATAAGCACTTCACTCTTTTTTGAATTGTACCTCAGTCCATGTTCCGCCGCGTATGTCTCACATATCCCGACCAATTTGCGAACAGCCCCGACCGATGGACCCAGCAGCACCATATCGTCCGCGTAACTGATGTTGTTTATGCAAACTCCATCCACGTAGCAACCAGTATGAGTACTGCTGAGCTCACCAATGAGGTCATCTACATAGAGGTTGAAAAGCAGAGGAGAGGTAATTCCGCCCTGCCGCACGCCACACTCCATGCCATATGCATCGGACAGCGAACCCGCCCATTTTACCTGATTACGCTGACAACGATACCAGCATCTGAGCACAGATATAATTTCAGCCGGCACACCAGTGGCCTCTAACTTTCTCCAAAGCCTACTATATGAAACCGTATCGAAGGCCTTGGAGAGATCCAGAAAACAGGCGTAAACCGGCGTCTTCCTATCCACGTAGTACCTGACAGCTTGCTTAAGGCATAAAATTGCACTTTCTGTTGACAGCCCAGCTCTAAAACCGAACTGGGCATCATGCAGTTCGATGTGTTGTAGAAGTATTTTATTAAGCAAGCTGTCAAGAACCTTCGCTGAAACAGTTGCCAACGAGATAGGGCGGTAATTATTCTTATCCGAGGCATCTCCAGTCTTATATATATATAAGATATATAACGTCTTCTCTGCACCAATTTCCACTCATCTTCCGGTTCCGGCTCATACCATAGTCCGTTTCTTCCACCTACATTAGCATAACTTGGTTTCGGTAATACCTTACGAGCCAGGATTGGTGAAGTAGGCTTCTGCGCACCGGAGACTTCCGAGATTGTACGATCGGGCCGCTCGTGTATCATCGGTGACGAAACGACAGCGAAACTGTCCGAACCTAGAACCGACACCGAACATTTGGGCTGCTCGTGCATCACCGGCAGTGGCAATGCGGGCTCGCGCTCAACGGGCCCGTCCGAATGCAGTCCCGACACTGAACGAATGGGCTGCTCGTGCATCATCGGTGGCGGCGAAGCGGGCTCGCGCACAGCGGAACCGTCCGATCGTGGGCCCGACACTAAACGAATGGGCTGCTCGTGCATCATCGGCGGCAACGAAGCGGGCTCGCGCACAGCGGCAACGACCGATCGTGGGCCCGACACTAAACGATTGGGCTGCTCGTGCATCCTCGGTGGCGGCGAGGCGGGCTGGTGCACAGCGGAACCGCCCGAACGTGGTCCCGACACTAAACGATTGGGCTGCTCGTGCATCCTCGGTGGCGGCGAGGTGGGCTGGTGCACAGCGGAATCACCCGAACGTCGGGCCGAAACTGGACGATTGGGCTGCTCGTGCATGATTGGCCGCGGCAGCAGCGGCGTAGCCCCGAGCGCACCGGGACTGTCCGAACCTAGACCCGAAACCGAACGATTGGGCCGGTCATGCACAGCGGAACCGTCCGAACGTAGGTCCACCAATGACTGATTAGGTTGTTCGCACGTCGTCGACTTCGGCTCATGCGCAGCGGACACGACCGAGCATTTACCCGTTAACATTTGATAGGAGTTCAGGTCATTGACCTGTGGGGGCGATGACCTTGAGCGCGAACCGTCAACAGACTCCGCCATAGAAGCAAGGGCCCTTGGGCCACTATTCGAAAGATTTGCACCCCTCATCCGGGTATTCACAAAAGGATCGTAACGACTGTAGATGGGAGTATCAATTAAGGAGTCATACTTATTTGCCTGTATTTTTGACTCTAAATCACGCAGCTGATCGATTGTGGCGTATGTACTATTAATATTCTCTACCTGCGATTTCAACATCGTAATTGATTTCAGCAAGGCTGAGCAATCCAAATGGTCAAATAAAATCGGTGGAAGGCGTTCCAATTGTTTGGCCACAAATATAGGAGTTAACTCAGGATCTATACTTTTAAGCACAGTAATAATGTCTTCCAGATCCCTCTGTATTTTGCCATCTGCTTTTTTCTTCCTTTTGATCTTCCTTATGTCTGTATTGATTGAGTCAAACAGTAAATTCTTCGACCTCTCCACCTCGTCCACATTGAAAGCCGATTCACAGATTCGGATGAGACTCTCTTGATCCATCACATCCATCTTGTTAGTAACAAAAGCCAGCAGTTCGTCAATCACCACATTACAACTCGCACATTTAACCGTGCTCGACGTCATAATAGCGAGGAAATAAGCGCACACCGATCTCAAAAACACGCCCGCTCACTAGCGATGCGGCGCGGAGACTGAGACTGTTATGAACAAGGATTATTGTTTGGTTTGATTTACTTATTTATTTACTTCGTAGCAGAGATTTCGTATGGCTGTGTAATTAAAAGTTATTTGAAGATATAAGTAGGTACTGTAGTGTGAAATAACTACTTTAAAAATACTTACCAGGCTTATTGCGTATCTCTAATTATTTTCAGTGAATTGAAATGAAACGTCATTTGAACGTCAGCCTGGCTTTCAGCTGACAATTTCGTATCATCTGACCACCTTTCCAACCTTTCGTTTCGTGTCACCTGACGTCACCATTACCATTAGGATCTCGGTGATCTTCAGTGAGCGAACTAAACTCCTAGGAATCTCTAAAAGGAGCCGTTTTATTCTGGGCCTGGTCCATGTACACTACATAGAAAAATTAGGAAAAAATAGGAGATTACAAGAAAAATACAATTTCATTAATTTGAAGACAAATGCGATGGTACAGGAAAAGTTCTTCTGGTATGTTTTTGACTATGTGAACACTATTTGAAGGCCGCCATGTTGGTTTATAAGTGACTTTTTTTTTTTTTTTTATTCGGTACATATCACACACGGTCAACTGATCCCAAACTAGGCATAGCCTGTACTATGGATACCAGAGACTGATATACATAATAGATACATATTTAACACCCAAACACAGAACAATCATCTGAATTCATCACACAAATGTTTGTCCTGTGCGGAAATCGAACGCGCAACCTCTAGCGCAGAAGGCAGAGTTACTTCCAACTGAGCTATGAGGCCTTCATGTTTGACATGACATTGACATATTTTTCATGTCATGTTGTTTGATTTGATGTTTTTGTTTTGCGTTTTTCGTTGTAGTTGTGGGAGCATGCATTGGCTTGGGTGTGTTTCGGAGTTTTATGTGTTTTATTTTTATTTTTGCGACCTGTTTTCTTCTACGGACCTCTACATAAAATAGGCCTGTGCCATTTCTGATAGCTGTCTTTGTTGCACTCATGTACCTTTAAAGAACCGTCACATCCACGTGCCAGAAGAATCTGTGGATGTTGGAGTACCTATAAATGATAACAAATAAACGCTGCTTGTTTAAAATCGAGTATCTTCAGTGGTGATAGATGTGATGACGCCGTTGGGGCGCTGGCGCGGCGCCGTCACCATCAAGCTGAATCTTCTGTAGTTACGAGTCTTCCGTAGTTCTTATATGACGTACGATCAGACGTAGGTATTTCAGAAAATAACTTAAACTAACGCAACTTAGTATCTTACATTACACTTCGCTTTGAGGAGTGTAAGGATGCGTTAGATGGATGGATGTTAAACAACACAGTACATAAACAAAACAAAGAAGCTAAATAAAAACATGAAACATGTCAACAGATAAATGTAGGTTGTCAAAATGACATTTCACACACGTCCATCCGCCATATTTCTGTAGCGCTGTGTGTTGTGTTGCTCTCTTTGTCGAATAAAATCTTAATGTACCGAACTTAGAACGAAGTCAATTTAAATAAAATAACCAATTTAATACGTTTTCTTTATTGCTTAGCCATATTTTAGAGTAGTGTACACAGTGCAGGCCCAGGCTCCATTTGTTGATGAAACGGCTCTGTTGGGGTTCCTCAGTTGGTTAAATAAGTGGACTGTATTAGACTGGTACATTAATTTATTTAGACGTCAGAACGCGCGCCTATCGGGGGTCCGTGGATATGAGTGTGTGGCTCCGGCGCAGGTCGGCGCCGACGCGGCTTCTTCGTCCCCCGGGTCCCGCTCGCCGCTGTCCGGTTTTGGTGGCACGCAAGGCGACGATTTGTCTCCGACAGGCTCCTTTCGAATTGTGTAATTTCTGAATGAATATCTAAATTGGAGGAGGTAGGGCACAGCGAGACTTTCTCGTTCTAAATTGGAGCAGCCCGCCTGGGAGGTACCTCCGCCTTACAGAAGATCGCAGCCAAATAACATTATTTGCTTCAAATAGTGTTGTGTTCCTGCGGTGAATAAGGTTGCCAGAGCTTTTTAGGGGGGAGGGGATTCGGGGTCGGCAACGCGTGCGTGATACCTCTGGTATTGCAAACGCTTATAGGCTACGGTAACCACTTACCAACAGGTGGGCCGTATGCTTGTTTGCCACCTAAGTTGTATAAAAAATAAAATAAAAAAAATCATTATCATTCGAAAACGTCAAATGAAGCAGGCATCTCTCTCTGGCTACCTTTATAACCTTAAATTGGTTAGAAGTCAGAGATAAAATGGATTTTGTTTTGCTTTGAGATATTTTTTCACAACCAAATATCAATTCGATTTTAATAATTATGAGATTTCACTTTTGAAAAGTGTGTTAGGTACTTACAATACTCAGAATACATCTGAATTCTGAGCAAACTAAAGATAATTTAAACTCTCAACTTGCGATAGCCATTCTTCTCGACTTCAGTCGCTAATACAATGTCTGAAGCGATTTATGAGCGCCAAAGGACCCAAGACGCTAGATAGCACCTCTGAGAAGCCAGCAAACCCCCTCTTACGATGCCACTGCCTGCAGCACTGTCGTAACTCGAGGTCCTTTGTTTTGCTGACCTCTTACATCACATCAGCGCTATTTCGCCTGAATTATTTAGCAATGCACCGACTTTGAATTCAGGGTGAGTAAGAATCAAATCTAATAATAAAATAAATAAAAATAAAATAAAAATAAAAATAAAAATAAAAAATAAAAAAGCCTTTTATTTCTACCACTTATTAAACTAACATATCTTATCAAATTTAACTACACTTATTTTCTTAATATTAATTTCACTGTTATCTAATTCTCTAGTCTAAATCCGCAGTAGTCGCCTCCACGGCGTAGGCCTCCCCTAAATCCCTCCATAAAACCCTTTCCCTCGCCTTCCTCATCCATTCCGGTCCACATCTTTGTGTAAATATGTCCCTCCATCTTCTTTTCGGTCTACCTTGTTTCCGTTTCCCTTCCAGTGGGATCCACTCTGTCGCCCGTTTTGTCCATCTAGCGTCGTCTAATCTGCATAAATGTCCTGCCCACTTCCATTTTAGCAGTCTTATTCGTTTTTTTAGGTCTATAACGTTAGTTTTTTTCCTAATAGTTGCGTTTCTAATTTGGTCAGATAATTTTAGCCCTAACATGCTCCTCTCCATTTTCCTTTGGCAAACAGCTAATTTTTCTTCATCTTCTTTCCTTAGAGCCCAAGTTTGGCAGCCGTACGTCAGACAGGGAAGTATCGCTATGTCAAAGACCTTTTTCTTTATGCTTGTCTTTATCAAATCTAATACGTGTCTATAAAAACCTTGCGATGTAGGTATCTAGGTACTTATGTACTATGTGTTTTCAGTCTACGTATGTTGATCTGTCTTGTAGGTTTTATACAGACAAATGTAGGCGCATATCAGAGTATAGCCTCCAGATAGCCTAAAAGAGGGGAGGTGGAATGGGACGCCATAGCAGCAACGTGAGATTTTCCATTTACGAATCATTGCTTGCTTGTGTCGCTGATTATTTCTTGGGCATCATGTATTAGGTCAGTGATCAGATTGAGGCATGGTGGCTCTGAAACGGGCCCTATGACCGTCAGCATCAGTGTAGTAAAAGGAATAAAGTGCGCCTTCGGAGACTACTTTCATTATACTCACCCGTTTCATTGTCTTGTTCTTACACAGATTTTAGCTACCTATTTATAGGAAGTACATACATTTAGTTAATAATGTTTGGTTGCATTTATAGGCAATGATAGGGAGACAAGTCTGACATCTTTCTTTTTTCAGGGCCATGCACTATGCATGCAACGGGGCTGGCAGAATGACTAATGCCTGCTTGGATCCCCACAACCTTTGAAAACACTGTACACCACACCATCAACCAGAGGAAACATCTCAAAAGAGCACTAATTACGTACGGCTGCAGGGGAGGTTACAGAAACGACCGGATTGATTGATTGTGCAGATTTAATTATAAAAAATTACAAACTAATTAAACTAAAGCGTGACAATTGCCCGATGTTAGAAACAAAAGTAAATCACATAAAATTAAGTCCAAAAAGTCTTCCCACTGTAAATGCAACGACTGCATTTTGATTGTCATATTCTCGGCATCGCGCGGTAGGTCGATCGTTGTGAAACGCGGCGGGAATTGCTGGAACCGTTGCCGAATGCTTAACATCTCCCTCCTCAAGATCTGCATCTATTTGGCGGCCATAGTCGAGAATAGTGCAGATAAAGGATGAACAGATTGTCTAGATGAAGTTCCGTCTTTGGTTGCACCTTATTCGTCATCTTCATTCCTAGAGTAGACTTCGTTTGGTGAGACAGCCTTATGATCATGTACCTAGTTGATTCATTTTTCGACAAAGAAGCACTATGATAACGAGTGCAGCTGCACCGAATAGAGTATAGACTGGAATCGTGGTGTGGTATATACTTTCATTATTCCCTGAGTTCAGAGTTACTGGTTCTTGAAGAGTTCAAGTCAACGGTGTTCAATTTTATGGTCTTTTTCGCTTCTTCATTGACTGGTATATCCATAATCTTCAAAATCTGTTCTTTAATCTGGTCGTGCTGGTTACTTGCAGTTAACGTTGGGGTATGAAGTTTGTTGGTTACCTTGCAGCATTCTGTATTGGTCTTGAGCACAGGTTAGGCGAATTTTCGTAAGGTTGGGAAAGCTTAGCACGTAGTGGTGATCATCCAACTGATCCATGGCTTTAGAAGATAGGATAACTGCAGTGAAATGGCAGTACTCGTTGATACGCTGCTGAAGTATAAGTTCCTGGATGCAGGTTGACTGGTCTTCGTTTTGGTGGCATGGATTGTTCTCACAAAGGTGACCGTGACTATACTTCGGACATTCAGTCTCCATTGACAATAGATCTTTCTCGTAGATTGCCACAAAAGGATAAGTAGGAGACAGGATTTTTTTATCATGACTATGGGCTAAGGATAATCTAAAAAGGATGTAGTTAGTAGGAAAGACAATTGGAAACATTATAACCAAGAATATAGTACATTTCCCTTATAATAGTATCCTAATTTAATTATCGAAAAACTCTCTAAAGCTAATCTCTAAAACTTCCTTCTTATTATAATATAAAATATCTTATCTACTTTTGTATGTGTCATAGCTAAGTGCTGAATGGTTAATACTTTTGGCTTTTATAAATGTCCTTTAATTTGGAAAACTCCCTTTACAAGTTGGATATCATCTCCTAAGTAGAATTAGAAATAAATGAGCCAAATTGATTGATTTATAGATTGATTGATAGATAGATAGATTGATTGATAGATAGATTGATTGATTGATTGATAGATAGATTGATTGATAGATTGATTGATAGGTTGATTGATTGATAGATAGATTGATTGATAGATAGATTGATAGATAGTTTGATAGATAGATTGATAGATAGATAGATTGATAGATTGATAGATTGATAGATTGATAGATTGATAGATTGATAGATTGATAGATTGATAGATTGATAGATTGATAGATTGATAGATTGATAGATTGATAGATTGATAGATTGATAGACCGATAGATTGATTGATTGATTGATTGATAACATTTGAACTACGTGAAACCCACTGCTGGCTTAAACTCATTTGATAATTAATCTTGGCAGCTATAATTATTCTAAATTTTCTTTTAAAACTGCAATGGCATTGTCGTACTTTAATGCGTCCGTGTAGTCTAAATGTAGATGATTTTCATTGGGCGTATTTGGGGATGTTCTATGGTGTTGAATTTTGTGCAATCTAGTGAATTCTAGAAATAGCTGAAGAGCGAGTTCTGGGCCATTATCGATGATAATGGACAGAGCAATACCGTGATGAAAAGAGATCTTTAATAAAGCCTGAACTACGCTTACGGTGGTAGCATTTCTCAGAAAATATGCTTTAGCATACATATTTAGAGAATGCATTGATTATAGTAAGAAAGTTCTGGGATTCGTTCCACACTAAAAAAATCTAAATTCAGTATTTCAAAAGGCTTATAATAAAAAACATCCGCGTTCATATAAAAGTTCTGTTCTTACGTTCCTCGACGTTCAAATGTTCTGTACGAAGCCGCGAGAGTACTTTCTTCGCGCGAGGTGAGCACTGTTGGGTTTCCATCAAAATCCGTAACTATTCTTAGAGATTTATAGATCGTATCTACTTCAGACACAGACATGATGTTCGATTCTTCTTCTATACTACCCAAAATAATATTTCGTCTATGATCTATGAAACGTTCTCTGCTAGTAACTACTTAACCTAGGATCTCTAAAAATTCGTGAATGAAAAATCTTGGATTCTTTTATAATTAACTATTAGTAGGTAAGGATCAAAACTATGAACTAGGAAGTGAGCAACCACTAAAAAGAATCTAATGTACTCACATGCACATAATTTCCGGTCCCTTTGCACTATCGATGGCTGGATAGGTACCTCTGGAGCAGCACGACGTGTAGATTCTGATACTCGTAGCGTGATAGCCACACGGGCGGCTTTTTATGCGTTTATCGGAAATCTTCTACGCGAACCGACCGCGAGTATCCCTTATCGACTGCGCCAATTACGTACGGCTGCAGGGGAGGTTACAGAAACGACCGGATTGATTGATTGTGCAGATTTAATTATAAAAAATTACAAACTAATTAAACTAAAGCGTGACAATTGCCCGATGTTAGGAACAAAAGTAAATCACATAAAATTAAGTCCAAAAAGTCTTCCCACTGTAAATGCAACGACTGCATTTTGATTGTCATATTCTCGGCATCGCGCGGTAGGTCGATCGTTGTGAAACGCGGCGGGAATTGCTGGAACCGTTGCCGAATGCTTAACACACTCGCCAGCCTCTACTAAACATAAATCTGTTGCTGGCTCAACTTGTAAAGAAATGCATCTAACCATTCAATCAATGCCTACGGTATGGATACACAGACAGAGGACAGTCGGTGTTAGCTATTTTCTATCTCTAAATTACATCATACAAACAATTCCACTAATTTTATAAATGTGAAAGTACCTAACTCTATTTCTCTGCTTGTAACCTTTTCACAATTAAAGACTTTGATGCAATTTTGTACAGAGATGGCCTAAGTCCAGAGGAAGGAATTGAACTACTTTTTATCTGGGTACCATGCGGGCAAATGCGTAGGCAGCTGCTAGTACCTTATAATCCTACTAATATTATAAATGCGAAAGTTTGTTGTTCAATCATGCTGTATTGGCTCAACCGATTTCATTGAAACTTGGAATTTATAAAGTTCTTCACCTAGAATAACATATAGGCTACTTAACATTTTATGTAGGTAGCACGCGAGCGTAGCCGCGGGCGGAAGCTATGCTATTCTAGGTAAAGAACTCTTTATATTCCAAGTTTCATTGAAATCGGTTGAGCCATTATCGTGTGATTGAATACCAAACATCCTCACAAACTTTCGCATTTATAATATAACCTAGTAGGTTATAAAGATGTGACTATGTGTAACAACTTATATCATTATAAAAAGCAAGCCACATACTTCCAATTCATTATCACTTTATAATAAAATTATCACTATGAAAGCAATAAATATTATTGATAGGTAGGTATGTAGGTACATTGCTAGGTATTGTTTATGTTACTAGCTTTGCTCCCATAGCCAGATATTAAAGCTAGCTCATAGTTTGAATCAGGAGTTATTGATAGCTTATTCTAGACATTAAAACACTGTACTTATATATGTAACTTGTTTGTTTTTATTTAATATGAAATAATGTAAGTTTTGTAGTGAAATTAAAAGTTATTTCAAACAAAATTAAATCCTCAATGTATACCCCTAGGCTAGGTATTGAATTGCTGGGCTTCCTTTCTTAGTGCATCTCTGCATTACACTTCCAATTTCATGCTTCTAGGCAGTATGAAGATTTCAGTGAGTCACCCATCAACCTTGTTGTAGGGATTGCCTCCAGCGCTTGCATCTTTCTCTCATTTGTCACACGCTATTTCTTCTTTATTTTCATTGCATAGCGGGTAACTTCAGTAACATGCGGTCTGTCTGTAACAATTACAAGAATATAATGTTTTACTCATTTATAGAATTAAAATATGCATAGGTTGAATGATAAAATCAGACTTAATATATGCCACATACAACCAATGACCCTTCCTGTATCCTGCTTATAATCCTGCTATTATAAATGCAAAAGTTTGTGAGGATGTTTGGATGTTTGTTGTTCAATCATGATTCAATTAGATTGATTTCAATGAAAGTTGAAATAGATAGAGTTCTATACCTAGAATAGAATATAGGCCACTTTTTATAAAGGTAGCCGTGTGTGCAAGCTAGTAAATTATATAAGAGAGTCCAAGTGGCTCGTATTTACGCAATCGGGTTTTTCAACCAGGTTCTCGCATCAAACTATACGTACCGTGTGAACACTCGTTCCGCTAACACGCACGTTCCGTCCGCACCACCGTCGGTATAAATAAATAAATATAACACCAACCTTTGGCACATCTTGTGCGTGCTACTTTAACTTGACTTATTCGGTACCTAATTGCGACTCAAGTTCTCGAAATGAAGTGTGCAACCTGTAACGTTGACTTCAATGATGGAGTGCAATGCTCCAGTTGTAAAAGTCACCTGGACTTCGGCTGTGCGAACATATCGGAGACAACCTGGAGGAGATATGGAGTGGACAAGAGAGCTCAATGGAGATGTCCGACGTGTCGAGCACCGTCGCCAGCTTTACTCGCTCCCGCTTCTTCTGCTGAACCCGCGTCTCTTGACTCCATAATGAAAGAGCTACGAGGTATGAAACGCCAGCTGTCCAGCTTATCAGGGCTAAAGGATGATATGCAGTCGATCAAGCAGGAATTGTCTGACCTTAAAGATACTTGTGTCTATACAAGTGAGAAGTTGGATGACCTTACTGGGAGGCTCACAGGTGTGGAGACCAGGGTGACCAAACTTGAGAAGCTTGAGGATACTGTTATCAGTTTGCAGAATGAACTAACGAAGACCAAGCTTGAGTTGTCGGCTCATGAACAAAGATTGAGACTGAACAATGTTGAGATCAAAGGGGTGCCTATTAAGAAGGACGAAAACCTCTTTGCAATCGTCGAGCAGATCAGTCGGAAGGTCAATTCCACTTTGCCTAAAACCCAGATTAATTACATATCTAGGGTTCCAATGCATAACTCGAATGAAAAGCTGATAATAGTCAGTTTTATTAACCAGTACGTTAAAGAAGATTTTATAGCAGCTGCACGTGCTGATAAGAAGTTATCCACGACGGATATTGGCTTCCAAGGGGCCTCCAGCAGAGTGTATGTCAACGACTATCTGAGTATGGATCATAAAAGGCTACTCACCGTTACTAAAACTACTGCTAAAAACAAGAACTACAGCTTCGTGTGGATAAAGCATGGTAAAATCCATGTACGCCGTCACGATTCTTCAAAAGTTATAGTAATTAGACACGAAAACGATTTAAACAAGATTGTTTAAAATGTTGGCAGCACCATTGCTTCATATCGAACTCAATTTTAAACTGTCTAATTACCAGTGCTTTAGTTCTGCTACTTCCTAAAATGTTACGTACCTCTGCCTTGCTGATGACATGTCCTGTCCTGTTTTATGCTAGAAAATATGCACATACACCTGTCTCGCTCATACATATGCATTTTATATTTGTTTGCTATCTACTTCGCACGCTTAGTGACTATTGCCCGTCTGTTGTTTTACAAAACTACCCTCGCACACTGTCTGAGAATCACTTAATTCACTTTCATAACTACTTGCATTATTACTCCGGCACTAATATACTGCTTCGTACTTTGTGGCTATGTTTATTTGTTTGCAATGGTTTCATTTAATGGTCATAATCGTGATTTATGCATCTATTATCAGAACGTTCGCGGACTTAGAACTAAAACGGAATCGGTTTATCGTAAGGTTTGTTTGAGCTCGTATGACATAATAATATTTACTGAGACATGGTTATTAGACAGCATATCTAACTCTGAGGTATTTGATGATCGGTACTTAGTATGGCGTCGCGACCGCGATTATAGTTTTACTGGCCAATCAAAGGGTGGTGGAGTGCTGATAGCCACGCGTAAGGACTTACAAGTTAAACTACTACCGCACTTTAATTCTTCAGCGGAAGATTTTTGCTTTGTGCTTTGGCGTTGTGTGCGCCTAAAGCAGGCAAATACGAGAAAGTGGGTGAATATGTATATTTGTGTAATCTACTTATGTGATCAACAAAATGGCATGCCATTTAGTTCTCAATTGAGTAACTTTCTTACAAAACTTAACCACGTAACCTCGATTAACCCTTCTGATGCATTTTTAGTGGTCGGGGACTTTAATTTGAGTGGAATTGTTTGGTTACCTACGGATAATTCTAGTTATTACCCTTCAAATGTTCTTACCATGGACGAATACCTACTAACTGACGAAATGAATGCCTTGAATCTTAGTCAGTTTAACGGAATAGTTAACAAAGGCAGTAGTACCTTCATGGCAAGTTTATACCTATTAAAAACACATACAACCGTTCCTATCCTATATGGTATAACTTGGCTCTAAAAAAAGCTATTAAGGAAAAGTATAAGTATTTAGTAAAATTCAAAAAATATGGTAATAAATCAGATGAATTAACTTATAAGCTTCTGCGTGAAAGAGTAAATAGGTTCTACTTGCTACCAAAACTACATAAAATTAACTGAGGAATCAATTACTAAAAATCCTCAACATTTTTGGACGTATGTCAAGAACAGGTCCCAATCACATTCTATGCCTAGCTCAATGACTTATAATAGTTTAGATGTATCCAGTGGCGAATCGATTTGTAATGCTTTTTCGACCTATTTTCATTCTACTTTCCTTAATTCAAAATTAAGTAATGTATCAACCATCAATAGTGACCCTCATGCCGATGCTCAGTCCACGCATAACATTACTTCAGATATTAGTACAATCGAAATTAACCCTATTGAAATTAAAACCATGTTAGTGAAATTAGATACAGCTAAAGCACCAGGTCCTGATCATATTTCGTCCAAATTCCTGATAAGGTCATCATAACATCTTCTATTGCACATCCTTTGGCTATTCTGTTTAATAAATCACTGTCCTCTAATGTGGTACCTATCATATGGAAATCTGCATTTATTACCCCAATTCATAAGAAAGGTTCTAAAGCGGAGGTCACTAACTATAGACCTATATCAAAACTTTGCATCATAGCTAAAGTCTTTGAGAGGATAGTGTATAATCAAGTGTACTCTGCCTTAAAAAACACCTTTAGTCCATTTCAACATGGGTTCTTGAGAGGCAAATCTACTGTTTCTAACCTCATCCTTCTCAATGATTATATCACTGAAGCAATGGATAATGGTCGGCAAGTCGACGTAGTCTACACCGACTATAGCAAATGTTTTGACAAAATCGACCATAATATATTGATATACAAGCTTGCCCAGTCGGGAATTCGAGGGGACTTGCTGAGGTGGTTCTCATCTTATATTGATAATAGATCCCAGGCTGTTGTTCTGAATAATTATATATCTAGTTGGGTTCCTGTCCCTAGTGGAGTTCCGCAAGGTTCTCTCCTTGGTCCACTTCTTTTCATAATTTTTGTTGCGGACATTGATTTGTGCTTTAAATCTTCAAATCTTCTGTGTTTCGCTGATGATATGAATTTTTTTTCTACTATATCATCCATTAATGACATGATTGCCCTTCAGGCTGACTTAATTCGTTTAGAAGAATATTGTCGCATCAACAAGCTTGAGCTTAATCCCTCTAAATGTTCTTTTATCACCTTTACTCGTAAGCTTAATATTATTTCTTCAAACTACACCTTACAAGGTCAAGTACTTTTGAAAAACGATAGTATACGCGATCTTGGAGTTCTCCATGACTCTAAATTGCTCTTTGATATCCATATTGATAAAATAATCAAGATAATCAAGATAAGAAATACAAGCTTCAAAAGCATTGGGATTTATCATGCGACTTTCTAAGAGCTTTACAGAAGCTAAAACATTTAAAATACTATATTGCACGTTTGTTAGAAGCCACCTTGAGTATGCGTCTCAGGTATGGAACCCATGCTATGGTATATATATTGATCGGATTGAAGCTATTCAAAGACGGTTCTTGAGATATTTGTGCTATAGGGTAAAGGTCCCATATCATACTAGTAACTATACTAACCTCTGCAAAAAATTCCATTTTCTACCACTTAAAAACAGACGAGATATTGCTGATTATTTGTACATTCTAAAAATTATTTCTAATGATGTTGATTGTCCGGATCTACTTCGAAAAATCCATATTAATGTACCACGAAGAGTGCTTAGGCAAAATCCTCCCCTTGAGGTTCCTGGAGCCTCCACTAACTACAGGCAAAATTCATATGTATTGCGAGCGAGTGATACTGTTAATTGTTTTAGCAGGTTGTTGGACATTGATCCATTTAGTAGCAGCGTTGGCAAGGCAAGGCGGAGCCTAACCCGTCATTTCTTTAGTGATTAATTTTATTTTTATTGTTTGTTTCTTTTGATCAGTTGGGTGTTATATTTATGTATATATATATATATATATATATATATATATATATATATATATATATATATATATATGTGTGTACCTATGTATATATATATATATATACATATATGGCATTTTTTTTTTTTCTTTATTATGTTAAAGTTGTAGTAGCATGCAACCTGGGTATGCTTTATGTAGTGTTATAGCAAGCGTTCACACTTACATTGCTATAATATATCTATTAGCGAAAACCTGTTATTGGCTTTGTGATGCTATTGTAGTATTTATGTAAATTAACTTTAGCTGTTGGTTTTCCTCAATAAATAAATAAATAAGTACCTAGTACTTCACGATACTTAGACGTATTAGAAATACTCGGGTGCGGCGCGTGTTAGATTAATGAATAGAGCCACTATAAGTAATGTGATTTGTTAGGTTAATATTGCTAAAATCTGATATTGTTTATGCTGTATTAAATCATTATTTATATTACAGTAAATAAATGTTTGTTTATATAATAGGTACTTTTATTTTTAGTTCAATTAGGTATTCAAAAGTTGTCATGTCACTAGTTTATTACAATAATAAGTCATAACGTATATGTAATTGTATAATTAATGTATCTAAATCCATAATATAATTTATCTTTAGGTTTGTCCTAATTTTTATAATTTCTTTATGTAATAACAGTAAATGTTATTTTTGAGTAGTAGAATTGATTTCCGACTAGAATAAACTTAAAAAAAATTAATTAAAAATGTTTATTTCAGCAACTTATAAATTGGTACAATCAGGGTTTGGAGTCTCCTTTTAAGCAAATGCTTGCTTGTATTAGGAGATACCGCTCTTCAATAGCCATTTTCGTAACTTTTATAAGTAGGTAGAGCTTAAAGTAAGAACCATTTATGAAATATCATCAAATACATATTAAACATTAAATAAGTAAAGTGACGTTAAAAAGGATACATATAAAAATTTTAGTTAAACTTAAGTGCACTTAAAATATTGGTGTTGTTTCAGTGAAAGTAGCTCAAAAAAATGTGTGTGCGTGTGTGAGTGTGTACATTTGTGAGTGTGTGTATGTGTGTGCGTGTGTGTGTATAAGTGAGTGCGTGGGGGATTTCCTGATGCACCAGTCTCTTAAGAGTCTGGGCAACAGGAGATACCCATGTGTGTACAAAATAAATGAAATTTGCGTGTATTCGTGTGTGCGTATGTGTTTGGTGTGTGTGTGTGTGTATTAGATATAAGTTATAAAATTATCGTTTGTACCAGACCCTCTATTCATCATAACTTTTAGTCTTCAACCATTTGGTGAGAGTATTTTTGCAATTATAGTATGTCAGCGGATAAATTGTTAATGCCTTATTTATTATGTTATATAGGTGTGATGACTGTCTGTTATACTGTCTTTTAGCAAAAGTAGTTTTAACTGTGACCAAGGGGGCAACATTTTTCTTCCTTCTTCTATTTATATTTTCTTGTTCAGCGTCATAACAGAGAGATTTATGTTTTTTTAAAACTAGTTGGAGCAAGTAAAGCTTCCTTACACTTAGGAGATTTGATGTTAGGTAAAGGTTTTCTGTAGAAAATCGGTAGGGTTTAAATAACATGACTTTTAAGAGTGAACGTTGTGCCCTTTCAAGTTCTAGAAATTTCATTTTTGTGGCTCCACCCCACATTGGCAAACAGTAGCCTAGAACCGATTGTGCAAGTGAAATGTAAATTTGATTTAAGAGACTTTTGGTGGCTACATGTCGCAGTGTTTTAAATGTCCAAATTAATTTCCTGGTTCTGTTCATAATAAGTTCTGTGTGCATGTGCCATGACAGTCTCTGATCTAGCATTATACCTAGATATTTAGTCTGTTGCACTTTATCTATTTTAACACAGGAGCAACTAAGATTTGAAGGGTTACATTTGTGAATTTTTATTTGAAAATTCGCTGGAGGCTGAGTACGGTCATACATAGAAAAACAAATGAAATTTGTTTTTAAGGTGTTTAGGGTTAGCAGATTTTTATCAAGCCACGCTACAACTTTCCTCAGGCCAGTTTCAGCAGATTTTCGGGCACAGTCCCATGTGTTGCCTGAGAAAATTAAAGCTGTGTCATCCGCGTAAGAGAAAACATGACCCTTATCTATGGACATGTTACTAAGATGGTTAATGTAAATAAGAAATAATGTCGGGCCAAGTACGCTACCTTGTGGCACTCCGTACGTAATGGTTTCCTCAGCGCTAACAAGATCTCCTATTTTGACCCTTTGTTTGCGCCCAGTCAAGTAGTCTTTAAAAAGTGAAAGAGGTAAGCCTCGTATTCCGATATTTTCTAGTTTTTGCAGGAGAAAAGAGACAGAAACTGTGTCAAAGGCTTTTTTGAGGTCAAGAAAAACAGCGAGACACTTGGTACTAGTGGATAATATAGTGGATAATGTAGTATATAGTGGATAATGATCCACTATATCAGTGACGCTGGAAGTAAGTGCTAAGATAGCATCTTCTGTGGACATGCCCTGACGAAAGCCGAACTGAGATGGTGAGAGTATTTTAAACTTATTTAGATAGCTGACCAGTCACGAGTTGATTAATCTTCAAGGATTTTGGAAATGGGTGATAACACTGAAATTGGCCTATAGTTTGACATGACAGCTCTATCTCCACTCTTGTGCACAGGCGTTATTAGTGCGTCTTTCAGAACGGATGGAAAGATCCCCTGTTCAAAACATATATTAGCCAAGTGTGATATGATAGGCACTATTTGTTCATGAGCAGATTTCAGGAAACACGTCGGTATTTTGTCCCACCCAGGGGCGCTGTCGGATTTAAGACTCATAAGAATAGTTCGAACCTCCCCGGGATCCGTGTTGAAAAGAACAAATGAAGACAATGACGGGGCTTCTATTTCACTACAATTTATCTTTTGTCCTGCCAAAGGACTTGCTATTTTAATATCGTCAGCCAGAAGTTTGCCTACAGTACAAAAGTATGTGTTTACCTTATCAATAGATTTCTGGGGGGTCGGTTCTATATCCAACAATTCTGTGCTCTGTGACTTACTCAATTTTCGTTGTGTTATATAGTTTATTGCATTCCACAGTTTTTTTGGGTTTTTGTGTGCTTTAGATAATTTTGCTCGATCAAATTTACGTTTCTGTTTTTTAATAATGCAGTTACAATAGTTTCGGTATCGTTTAAAGGTAATTTTTAGTATTTCGTTATATGGATCTATTTTTAGCTTTTTTTGCATATTGTTTCGGTTCAAGATGCAACGTAGTAGACCAACGGTCATCCAAGGTTTCAGTAATCTATTTTTAATTGGGATCATCATAGTAATAGTATTAATTGTAAGACAATGCTGCAGCTTGTTTATAAGGCGGTCAGCGAGTATATTAGGGTTTGTGACATTAAGTAATTCTAATAGATTATTTTCCTTGATATATTCTAATGCTCCTTCTAAGTTTAAGACAGTTTTAGTTTTAGTTGTACTTTTGATTATGTTTACGAGGTCCGATAATTTTAATAAAATCATGTTGTGATCAGTGATAGTCGTATTAAGAATAGCTATTGTTGCAGAAATATTTTGAGGTTTAAGTTTTAGGATAAAATGGTCCAGACAGCTGTTTCCCCTTGTTGGTAGGGAATGGCCGGGGAGTAATCCGTGCATTGCCAACATATTTAAGTAGTTTAGTCTATTTGAGCGTTCGTGTAATTGTTCGTCTTGTTTATATATTAGATTTATATTTATGTCCCCAGTGATTATTATGTTATGACTTATAGGAATGAAGATAAGATGCTGGTTTAGAGAATTCGTGAAATCTTCAGATTTGGTTATTGATGGGGATCTATATATACCAAGGATAGTGAGGTCGGGGAGCACTGTTGAACTAAGCGAACAAACTTCGGTTTGCTAGGTTACTGCAGGGTGGGGGGCCGACCGACGGTTGGAGGTAACGACTGTCGATCGACCCCAGCATTCTGGCCTGAACCAGCAAACGAGAAAGACTTCTAAAGGTACGGTGTAGACACTTGCTTACTTGTAGAATATTCCATGAATCTATTCTTGTTCTCGTAGGTCTTGTATATTATGTTATATTTAAGTTTTATTTTTAAAAAACTGTAAGCACTATGCAATGATTTAAAATAAGTTCATTTCTTTTCTGTTTGGAATACCTCCTATTTTGTATTAAATAATAAAATACCTTGATTTCGAGTTAATTATGTTTTATTCCATAACAAAAAGTAGGTAGGTAGTACCTAATCTATTATCAGAAGTGGGATACGATTAAAAACTTATTCTAATACATTTTTGTACAAGTTTCAGAATGGATCCCGCTGTCCTGGAAGGTCTCCTGAAAGCAATCAGCGAAGCCGTGTCCACCAAGCGCCGCCAAGACGACGACGTTGCGCTTCCAACTTTCGACCCCGCGACAAGCGACAATGGCGCTGCCAGCTGGTGCGTTAACATCGAGGTGCTCTCCAAGGAATTCGGATGGAGCAGTGTTGCAGCTGTTGCGAAAGCCGGTAAGGCTCTGAAGGGCTCTGCGCTATTATGGTTCGAATCGTGGAATCCAGATACTGGACGTTCTTGGGAAAATTTTCGTAACGATTTAACTGATTTATACCCTGAAAAGAGAAATCTCTCTGAAAAATTGTCTAAAGCGGTATCGTACACGTCAGAAACAGCAGATTCTTACTGCGAGTACGCCAGAGAAAAAGTTAGGCTATTACGTAATACTAAGGTAGCTTTTACTGAAATCCAGTTAATAGATCTAGTGTGCGGTAGTATAAGCGATGTAAATGTTAGAATGGCAGCCCTTAACAGTAGCGTCAAGACTACTTCCGAACTTATTTCGCTTTTCACTTCATATGTCAAGGCCCTTGGAGCATAGTGAGACTGATAACGTGGCTGGCCCAAATAGGTTTAAACGCCCTAAACTAGATGCTCGTAGCAACAGTGACCCTGTTCAAAATAAATGTTTCACGTGTGGTAAGCCAGGTCATTTTAGCTCTCAATGTTTGAGTCGTGTGGGTCAGTCGACCGAAACGAATACGAATAATCCAGGAAATAGGGTAGACAAATTCTGCACGTTTTGCAAAAAGGCAGGTCATACTGAATCTGTGTGCTTTCATAAAGCACGGCAAGAAACAAATTCTAACAGTAGTAGCACCAAGGTTAATTTTTTAGGTCAGAGTTAAAACTGACGAAAGTGTCGGTTGATGATTTAGAAATTGAATCTCTTATAGATACTGGAGCTAACTGTAGCTTAATCAAAGAGTCCATTGTAAAACGCCTAAATTATAATGTACTACCTCATTCGTTTCGTCTTAGCGGAATAGGTAATGGTATTTTGGAAACAATTGGTGTAGTTACCCTCCCTGTGCGATTCGATGATATTTGCATCGAACTTGATATTTTTGTAGCAAAAGACAATCATCTTGGCTTTGGTCTATTAATTGGACGAAATGCTATTGAACATGCTGACATCCAGATTGTAACTGATATAAATGGCTGTAGAATAATACGAAAACCCGACTTGAATAATCAAACTGATATTTTTTGTGTAAAAAATACGACTGACGTTGCAATGACCGAGCTATTGACAAAAATCGAACATTTAGATCAGCATGTTCAAATACGCATTATAGAGATTTTTCAAAATAATATTGGTATCTTTGATGATATGGGAACAGTTAAAACAGGAGAGCTAAAACTGACAGTCAAGAATAGTAACGTTGTTTATTATAGACCTTATAGATTATCCCCCCATGAGAGAGATAAGGTAAGCAAAATCGTTCAAAATCTGTTAGATAACGACATAATTCAAGAAAGTGACTCATCGTTTGCCAGCCCTGTTCTTTTAGTAAAAAAAAAAAGACGGTACCGATAGATTATGCATTGACTACAGGGCATTGAATAAAATACTTGAGAAAGACAGATACCCTCTCCCTCTCATCGAAGATCAAATCGATAGACTAGGTAAAGCTAAATATTTTATTTCAATCGATATGAAAAACGGTTTTTACCAAATACCCGTGGCACCAGAATCTGCTAAATATACCGCTTTTGTTACGCCAGACGGCCATTGGGAGTATAAAAAAATGCCATTTGGAATTTGTAATGGCCCGTCAGTGTTCCAAAGGGCCATTTCTAAAGCTGTCAAACATCTAGACTTTCTGTTAGTGTACATTGATGATGTGCTTATTCCATTTTCGACCATAGACGAAGGACTTGGATATTTAGAACAAACTGTTTCAGCTTTGAATTGTGCTGGTTTTACAATCAACCTCAAAAAATCTAATTTTTTTGTAGAAAATATCTAAGATACCTACTTTTTAAAAAAAATTGCTCTATTGATTATGTATACCTACCTAATGTATGTACTTTAGTTTAAAATTGTTTATCTATGTTAATTGTGTGTGTCTGTAGTGCCAAATAAATTTTTTATCTATCTATCTAAAATATAGAATATTTGGGTAGACAAATATCACACGGGCAAGTCAGGCCAAGCAATGCTAAGGTAACTGCGTTAGTACATTCACCAACTCCACGTACCGTTAAGCAGGTGCGCCAGTGTAATAATAAATTTTTTGCTAGTGGGTCTAAAAATGTTAATAATGAATAAAGTAACAAAAGAGACGTTTCATCAATGTATGGAGCCTGGGCCTGCACTGTGTACACTACTCTAAAATATGGCTAAGCAATAAAGTAAACGTATTTAATTGGTTATTTTATTTAAATTGACTTCGTTCTAAGGTACATTAAGATTTTCTTCAACAAAAAGAGCAACACACAGCGCTACAAAAATATGGCGGATGGACGTGCGTGAAATGTCATTTTGACAACCTACATTTATCTGACAAAACAAAAACATCATGTCATGAAAAATATGTCAATGTCATGTCAAACGCCAATTATAAACCAACGTGGCGGCCTTCAAATAGTGTTCACATAGTAAAAAACTTACCAGAAGAACTATTCTTGTACCATCGCATTTATCTTCAAATTAATTAAATTGTATTTTTCTTGTAATCTCCTATTTCTTCCTAATTTTTCTATGTAGTGTACATGGACCAGGCCCAGAATGAAATGGCTCCTTTAAATTAAACGTCAAAGTATGGCATCGTATAAAAAAAACCTAATAAATCTCGGGCGCCAGATGCCTACCTAAAATAAAGAAAACTTTCCTGGATAGGTGTAGTCGGTTAGCACATGACCTTTTTAATCTAGGGAGGGGGACTTTAAAATGGAAATCCGATGTTCGATTTAAGTGAGAGAGATTTTATTCCGTAGAGTTGGATTAGTTGTAATATTTAAGTTAATTAAATTTCTAATTAAAATGTTCTAAGCAATAATCTAAGATTTTGTTTTGTTGTGGTTGCATCCAGAAAATAAAATATAAATACCTGGGTGCTAATTTAAATAATTGAATTTAAAAACTTTAGAATGGGTCTCTTCTGGCGGTGCAGGAACGCGCGGGCCACGACACCAGGGAAAACTGGAGGCGAGGCCGCAGGCACCGTAGACTCGAGAAATCCTCTCCAAAATTTAAGTTGTTAAATAAAGATAAAAAAAAAAACGTCTTGAAGGAGACTGAAAATAAAGAAATAATTTTGTTGAAGTAACATAGTAATGGATTCCACACGAGGGAAATTTTTGTTAGAATATGCGATAACTTACCGTTTTTCTTCAAATAAATGATTTCAAGGAATCAACTACTCAGAAACATTATTGGTGAGCATAATTTACACTGAAACAATCGAAATACAACAATTTATATTTAAATGCGACACGGAAAATTTGATGTCAATCCCAAAGTTAATAATTACCAAAATTTCGATGGAACTCCACAAATAACCTGTAGCCTATAAAGGCTTTTGATCAGGCTTCAATAAACCATAATTTTTAGTCAAAAATAACGAAATCTCAAAGAGATTAATTAAGATGCAAAACTACGTCATCGCAAAGTTCGATGACACGGAAGAAAGTGAATCCTAATTCCATCAATCAAAATACTGTCCGTAAATCTGACCATAGACATTGAAAGGCATTCAATCAAGCCATCCTCGATAATCTATGCAAAAAATCGATAGATCCGAGTAACTAATACGCAACGTCAAATGAACGACTGTCAACTGTCAGATGACTGGTGAAAAAGACATTGACAGAACTGTGACAATAACCACAGCTTGCCAATTGATGATTTGAAGCTGAAATGGAATAACATTATATGAAACAACAATACTAATTTATTTTGGAGTGCTATCATGTAACGTTAGCAGAAAGGCGCGTTACATTACAACCTTTCCCAAAAAATAAAAGAAAGACACTTTCTTTTATGCCGAAAAGCCAAACCAAAACATTACATTCGAGAAAAGAATGCAAAAGAAAAAAACTCTACCTAAAACTCTACAAAATTATAGCTCTACGAGACCACAAAACCATACTAAAAGTCAAGACAAAGTTATCTAATTCGACTCTACCAAAAGTATTATGGCTCTACAAAAGCTCGAAAAGAAAAAGATTTCAAAAAAACAAGAGTAGCAAATGACTCTACCAAACTTCAAAAAACTCTACAAAACTTCGCAAAAAAATCTAAGACGAGAATCTCTATAATAAACGTCTTATCTGAAAAGTATAACTAGAATTTAGCAATCTTAATGATCGTTGAACAAAGAAAGCAAAAGATGTTAAAGAGTGTGGTTAGACACAAACGTCACCGACTCTAATCAATAGCTTACTAAACGAATCCGAAAATTACAAATTTATATATTAAAAAGTTTCTTTCCATGTACTACATACATGGAGAGAAAAGAGTAAAGCACAAAAGGATTCAATTAACAATGAACTAACTATAGTCCAAAGTAATTAAAAGCTTTGCGAAAAAAGGTTATCAAAACAAGAAAGCAAAATTTTCATCAAAGAAGCTAAAATTTTATAATTCAAAACACAATGCAGTACAGCTAGACTCTATCGTCGCCGACTTAAATTATCAAATATAACAAAGAATTTTTGTTGACCTTTTGAAAAAGCTAAAGTTCATCCAAAGAAGTATAAGTTAATGCAAGGAACAAATGTTCCAAATAGTACGGTTGGACACCATCGTCACCGACTCAAATTGCAAAAACCTACAAAAGATCTTTAAAGGAGCAAAAAAAACTATATTCAAATGGCAAAATTCAAAAACACAAAAGTTCAATGCAAGGAAGCAAAACTTCCGAATAGTACGGTTGGACACTATCGTCACCGACTCAAATTGCAAAAAACTTTCTAAATTGCGTTTCTAAAAAGTAACAAAAAGTTTATAATATAACTTGTAAATAAGTGTGAAAATTCAAATATGTACGGTTAGACACCTTCGTCGCCGACTCAAATTCCTAATATCACCTAATTATCATTTTGATAATTGTCTTCACTGAAAAGTGAAGCGACCAAAAAAACATTTGTGTATTGTGATCGACTCAACTCCATCAACTTACCGGGCACAATACAACAAAATGCGAAAAGCGTTCTCCACAACAAAAGCGTGTGGGAAAACAAAAAGAGAATGTTGTGATCGGCGCAACTCCACCGACTTCCCGAGCACAAACATTTCTTCAAAAAAAACGTAAGAGCATTGTGATCGGCGCAACTCTACCGACTTCCCGAGCACAATCTCCACAAAATAACAGAACCGGAGGGAAAATCCGAGAACCGTCCAAAAAAGGGTTCGAGATAAATCTCTTCAAAAATGTGAGTGGATTCCATTAAAAATATGGATTCCAAACAAACGTCAAATCAAATGGGTTGGTACTACCGATCGTACATAAAGGTGTACCAAAATTGTCAAGTCCGAGAAACTTAGTTTTAAAACGTACAACTAAACAGTAGGACTAAACACAGAAAACGACAAAACGTCTAAATCTAACAAAATGTTTCCTAATGAAAAATAAGTCTGAGAACAAAGACTTACACAATAAATTCGAGGACATAAAAACAAAGACCTCTAAAAAATATACAAAATGTACATAAGATCCTTTGATGGGGGAAAATATCGAATGGAACAAAAAGGTTGAAAGCCGAAATATCCTAAGTCAATTTTTGAACACATTTTAACATAAAAGTAATATCTGTTATGAAATTTACCATACACTACATCATCTTACATACGCCCTAATTACCTTTCATACATCAATCTTCAATCTTTTCTAACAAATAGGGTTTCAAACAAATATCAAATTCAAGTCAAATGGGAATATCGAAAGTTAGTATTTTATTATATCTTTAACATGATAACGACCAGAAGTATTTTTATTTAGATCCTTTAAGAGGTAAACATTGTCCGAAATTTTTTCAATTATTTTACATTTAATAAACTTAGGAGCAAATTTTGCCGAAAAATATGCAGGAGCATTATATTGTACAAAACTTCTTCTCCACACAATATCACCTACATCAAAAGAAATGACTTTTCTTCCGGAATTATAATAGAATGCATTACGTTTATAAGCTTTTAATAGATGAGCTTGAACTTTAACAAAAATATCACTAAGTGATTTAAGAGAAAAAGCGAAAGAATTTCTTTCTCCAATATCAATGTGATCTAAATTATCCAACGAATTACTAAAACGGTGTAAAGAAGCATCGAAAATAAGTTCTCTACCAAACATGAGAAAATTAGGTGTAAAATCCGTAGCAAGATTTACACTATTATTCAAAGCTAACTGAATATGGGGCAAAAATTTCGACCAAGTACGATGATCGTCTTTAACAAAACATGAAATACAAGTTTCAATAGTCTTATTATATCTTTCTACTGGGTTGTTTTGAGGAGTATACAAAGTATTATAAAATATTTTTGTTATATTGTAACTCTTCATAAAATCTACAAAATATTTAGAAGTAAATTGAGTACCATTATCACAAACTATAATTTTAGGGCAACCAAATTTAAGAAATATTTCCTTTTCAAAAAGTTTACAAATAGTCAAAGTTGTAGCCTTAACCATAGGAAAGATCCAGCAAAACTTCGTAAAAACGTCAACTACCGAAAGAATATATTTATGTCCAGAATAACTCTTAGGCAAGATTCCTATAATATCAACCGAAAGCATGACCATGGGATGATCTACTTTTTTAGGATTAACCATAATACCAAAAGGAGGAGAATTACTATGCTTATAAGCTTTACAAATTTCACAAGTTTTAATGTAATTTTGAACATCATTAAACATTCCGTTCCAAAATAGTGTTGTTTTAATTTCTTCAAAGTCTTATGAATTCCAAGATGACCAGAATTCACATCATCATGATTTGATCTAATAGTATCCATAATATGTTCCTTAGGGATAACAATTTTCCAATCTAACCGACTATTAGGGTTGAACTTACTTTTACAATATTTATACAAAGTTTTACTCTCAACTCTAAAATTTTTGAATCTAGTAGGAGTCTTTTGACAATTTATAAATATTCTTTTATACCAAGGATCTTCAATATCATCATCAGGAGTGATGATTTCAACAGGCGAAGCATAAAATACTGCTGTTTCAATTCTTGATAAAGCATCTGGAACTAAATGCAAAGAACCCTTTTTATGAACAATGTTAAACGTAAACTGAGAAATTCTAGCTGCCCAACGTGCTAAACGTCCGCTTGTTAAAATTAAAATTGTACTTCTTTATCCATTGTGAAAATAGATAAAAACCCGTGAAACGCAAGAGTACAAAAAACACAGCTAAATTGTGCTTACTAAATGTGAAATAAGTTTCGAATTCAAAGTTGAAAGGTTTAAGTTAAGTTTTTAAGTTCAAGTAAAGTTTTAAGTTCAAAGTTCTAAGTTAAAGTTAAGTTTCAATGGATGCAACAACCACTTACAATTTTCACTAAAATAAATGTTTTTATAAATAACCGCTTAGGTCTAATTTTATATTTATTACTAGTTTTTCGCGTTGTGCGCGAGCTGCAAGCAGCTCGCGAGATGGTTTTTGTGTGGTTAGTGATTTCGCGTTATGTGAGATGAGATGAGATTTTTTTCTTTGCTGTTGAGGTCGCGTTGTGCGCAAGCTGCAAGCAGCTCGCTGGATCGGTTGTCCTTGCTGTTAATGTCGCGTTGTGCGCGAGCTGCAAGCAGCTCGCGTGCCTAATCGTTGCCGTCGAGGGCGGGTTGTGCGCGAGCTGCAAGCAGCTCGCGTGCCTATTCGTTGCTGTCGAGGTAGCGTTGTGCGCGAGCTGCAAGCAGCTCGCTGGATCTGTTGTCCTTGCTGTTGAGGTCGCGTTGTGCGCGAGCTGCAAGCAGCTCGCGTGCCTAATCGTTGCCGTCGAGGGCGCGTTGTGCGCGAGCTGCAAGCAGCTCGCGTGCCTATTCGTTGCTGAAAGGAGAAAAAGTTTTTTGGTAGAAAACCTAAGATGACATAGCCAACAAGAAATTAGTATCAAGGAGCATGGAGCCGAACGCTGAGGATTAGTAGGTACTGCGTCAACCAACAGATGGAACGCCACTGTCAGATGCTGCTCGCATTGCGCAATCTCGTAAGCACCATCACGAAATTATGTATGAAATATCTACTTAAGTAGTCCAGTAGGGATGGGTCGTACTTAGCTACTTTTTATTTCGCATTTCGCGTCAGGTCAGTTCAGGCCTAAAAGCTCTATATCTTACAGGTATTTAAAGTAGAATAGTATAAAGGGTACTTTTTATGTAGGTTCTACGCGAGCGAAACCGCGAACAAAAGCTAGAACTTGATAAACAGTATGACATTGCGTCGCGGCGGCGGCGGCGGCGACCGACGGACGGCGCGGTAACTGTACCTAGCTCCAAACTCTATCAAACGTACCAAGATGACTTGGTTCAACTATACCTAGTTATTGTATTGATAGTGAGAATTATAATTACATTCTACACAAATCTTATCTTAGGTATATATGTATTTGAAAGAGTAAGTGTTTTAGGTATAATTTTTTTTAGCATTTTACATTAACTTACAGAATCTACAGATTTTCAATAACAAGATATAAATTTACCTACCTATTATCTATGCAGACTTGTCAGTACTACTATTTTTTTGTTTTTAGAGTTGTTGTTATTGCCACTTCTTCAATTCTTGAAATATAAAAATAATGTGATACACCAGATGGCAGTCTCTTTGACCCACTACTAATAGAGAGTATAGGATCTACTTGGTGATGTAATGTTAAGAATGAACTTTTAAAATAATATAAGTAATGAGTTTCCATTGTTTGAATAGCTTGTAGGTTACCAATTGATTGTGATGATGAGATTAAGGTCTATGTCAGATTGGTACCTATCTTAGTAAAATGAAAGACGTCCGTACGTATGAGTGATTTATTTGCGACTGATTGTAATGAAGTTAGGCTCGAATAGATTAGTGTTAAATTAGGAAATATTGCTAAACTATCATATATATAGACATGAACATAACATGCCGCCCACCAAAGGACAATAGTTCTTTATAAACATATACCTCGTTCGCGCTCAGCCGAACCGCACGCGTTTACTAACTGCGCAGTGATTTATGTGATTTCTGGAACTTATCGCGATAAACCCTCACGAAACCCAGTGAAGTGTTGATTTTTGACCAAAATATTGGATAATTCAATCAATATACAGTATCTGTCTGCCTAAATTGTGTGAAAATTGGACAAAACTTAGTGTAAACCATATTATTGTGTTCAAGTTGTAAACAACTCGCCGATACGCGTAAGCGACGCGCTCAGCACGGCTGTTACGACGTTCTTCTCGCGGGCTTCCAACAGCCGGCCGGCTTATTCGGTGCTTGCGTACCCGCACATACTATTGTTTCGTTTTGATCAAAACAAATAATGATGCCACGTTCACCTACTAAAGACACAGCCTCTGATCCTGACCCGAGAAGGGATTACAAACGCAAAAAACCAGACTGCGACATTATGGAATCAATTAAATCTTTGAGTTTGAGCCTAAATAAATCTATCAACGACCTGCGTGGCGACATAAACAAACAGTTATCAGATATAGGCTCCAACATAAGCACTATTCGGAATGAGCTCGATTGCGTCAGCGCTAGTACCAAGGAGATAAAGACCGATATAGAAGCCTTACGAGTGGAGAGCGCGCTGACCAAGCAGCGAGTTCAGGGCCTAGAAAGTCATAGCACCATGCTCACACAAAACTTGTCCGAGCTCCAGACTACATCTCGATTCACATCTGATCAGCTGGATGGCCTCCAAAATCGTGTCTCGTCTCTTGAAAGTACGTCCAAATCACCTGATCCCGCTGTGCTGGCTCTTGAGGCCAAAATTGCCTCACTTGAGCAGCAGGCTAGACAAAATAATCTGGAGATCTGTAACGTCCCAGAGAAGCGCGGAGAAAATCTCACATCCATTCTCGAGAATATAGGCATAGCCATTAAATGCACTATAACACAGGCCGACATCGTCGCAGTACACAGAGTACCTCATGCTCATCAGCAAAACAACCTGCCCAAAAACATTATTTGCAAACTCAGTTCACGCACACTTCGTGATAATGTACTGAGCTCCTTCCGCATGTGCAAAGGCACATCTTCGGACAAAATAGGAATCTCTGGAACATCGAATAAGATTTTCATGAACGAGCACCTTACCTTGCATAATAAAGAATTATTTCGGGAATGCAGGGAGAAGGCCAGGAACAATGGATATCGATACGTCTGGGTCAAGCATGCAACTATTCTCGTGCGGGAAACGGACACTTCACCTGCCTTTGCTGTGCGAGCCAAGGCCGATTTGGCTAAAATCAAACCACGATCAAAAGACAATAATTAACTGTTTTTACCAGCACTACTATTGTTACGGATATACACATTTTGTTTATGCTCCAGTATCGTACGATATCTCTGTGACGCTTATACTATGAATTTTTTCGCTGTTTATTTTTTCAAACCAAACATTGATCTTTACGTGTTACATAGTGAAAATGTTTACCTACTATATATTAACCTGCACCGTGCGCCAGTATTCATATGGTTACTACGTGTTATCTAATGAAAATGTTTACTATGTATTACCCTACACCGTGAGTCAGTATTCATACCATAATGCTCTTTTCACGTCATCTGTGTTTATTGCTAAACTAAGAACACTATTGTCAAGCCATATTTTGTTTGTGTCCCCACTGCAGTTCTCATTCAATCGAATAGAACATGCCTACTAATACATAATAGATCCATTACATCCGATTAATTATGGCTCGGGCAATAACCCCGCACCAATTCTCATGAAACCGATAGTCGTTATCATCATAAAAATCTTAAATCAAAACGGAATCATTTTTTTGCCGATCTATGATGGCTAACAATAGTTATAATAATAACTAGTTTTTCGCGTTGTGCGCGAGCTGCAAGCAGCTCGCGAGATTCTTTTTCCTATGGCCATTCTAAAAATAAATAAAAAAAAAGTTGACATTGGTAGAACACCAATGATGCCATAGCCTTCATTAATTAAGAAAAAAAAAATTTTGCCACAGAACTGCCTATTGTTACGGAAATAGAGGAAATTGTCGAATAAAGACTATTTTTTCGTTCAACTTGGGTGTACTCTGGCAATTTTCGGATTTCCATACAAAACAGGGTTTAGAAAACGCGAAAATAGACGCAAATCCTGTATGAAACACGAAGATTTTTTGATGTCGCGTTGTGCGCGATCTGTTGTCCTTGCTGTTGAGGTTGCGTTGTGCGCGAGCTGCAAGCAGCTCGCTGGATCTGTTGTCCTTGCTGTTGAGGTCGCGTAGTGCGCGAGCTGCAAGCAGCTCGCTGGATCTGTCGTCCTTGCTGTTGAGGTCGCGTTGTGCGCGAGCTGCAAGCAGCTCGCGTGCCTATTCGTTGCTGAAAGGAGAAAAAGTTTTTTGGTAGAAAACCTAAGATGACATAGCCAACAAGAAATTAGTATCAAGGAGCATGGAGCCGAACGCTGAGGATTAGTAGGTACTGCGTCAACCAACAGATGGAACGCCACTGTCAGAAGCTGCGCGCAATCTCGTAAGCACCATCACGAAATTATGTATGAAATATCTACTTAAGTAGTCCAGTAGGGATGGGTCGTACTTAGCTACTTTTTATTTCGCATTTCGCGTCAGGTCAGTTCAGGCCTAAAAGCTCTATATCTTACAGGTATTTAAAGTAGAATAGTATAAAGGGTACTTTTATTATGTAGGTTCTACGCGAGCGAAACCGCGAACAAAAGCTAGAACTTGATAAACAGTATGACATTGCGTCGCGGCGGCGGCGGCGACCGACGGACGGACGGCGCGGTAACTGTACCTAGCACCAAACTCTATCAAACGTACCAAGATGACTTGGTTCAACTATACCTAGTTATTGTATTGATAGTGAGAATTATAATTACATTCTACACAAATATTATCTTAGGTATATATGTATTTGAATGAGTAAGTGTTTTAGGTATAATTTTTTTTAGCATTTTACATTAACTTACAGAATCTACAGATTTTCAATAACAAGATATAAATTTACCTACCTATTATCTATGCAGACTTGTCAGTACTACTATTTTTTTGTTTTTAGAGTTGTTGTTATTGCCACTTCTTCAATTCTTGAAATATAAAAATAATGTGAAACACCAGATGGCAGTCTCTTTGACCCACTACTAATAGATAGTATAGGATCTACTTGGTGATGTAATGTTAAGAATGAACTTTTAAAATAATATAAGTAATGAGTTTCCATTGTTTGAATAGCATGTAGGTTACCAATTGATTGCTTTGATACTATAAATTATGAATTGTAATACACTTATTTACATCATTGACCCTATGACATCCTCTGTACTACAACTTAAATTGCATTGTGTCATACAATTTAAAGTTATTGTAATGGTTGCACCACAACCATTCCCACAACCATTCTCTTGCAATTCCAAGGCGTTAAATGCTGCCTAACATGAGCAGCTCCCATTTGCTAAATTAAAAATACAAGCAGAGATGAATAAAATTATACCTCTACTACATACATAAAAGTAAAATTACACACCTACATTGATTAACATGTAGAATAATATCTAATGTTGATCCACAATACTTACTACATACATAAGCATGTAGGTAGGTACATAATAATCATGTTTGTTTACCGGAGAGAAAGCTATAACTATGAAATGCCATTATACTATTCGATCCTCGCATGTTATTGATTTATTTATTTACATAAAATGTATCCTGAGTCGATACAAAGTCTACCTATGTACTACATATACACCCGGTTAGAGTAGATAGTTTTAACCTAGCTTATCTGTCTAGTCAGAAAGTCTAGTAATTTGATAGAATTTTGAACAAACCGTATGTTCAGTGACCTAAACCTGTTAGAAACACGACACTTTTACCTTCTGGTTTGATCAAAGAAAGCACTTACCCACCTGCTAACATCAACCAAAATTTACCATTGTCATTTCAGCCTTGGAATGTCCACTGTTGAACATAGGTCTTTCCCATTGATTTCCAGTATGCCCAATGTTGCTTGTATTGCTTGCACTCAAAACAATTAAGTATTTATTTGGAGGAACATGCTTGTTCATACTCACCACGCTGAGCAACCTGGTTGGCGAACGCAGATAGGTTATATACCTAAAGCTATTCCACTCAACAATTCATGGATAATACAGCAACCAGTAACCAGACGCGTGGCCGCAGATCAGGCACGGATAGTAGTACACGAGGAGCATTAAAATCTCAGTCACCTTGTCGTAGTGGCCACTACGGGCGGCAAGGCGTTTTCTTTGGCTTGTTCAACAATGGACATCCTAAAATGGCGTACCTTTCTACGGGTATTTAATCTTATTATTAGAGCAAATTAGTAATGTGGGACAACAACTAATAGATAATTTTACAGTAATATGTAATTTTGTTTAGAATGAATTCGTAGAAGATTTTTGGAAGGAAGAAACCTTTTTTTTTTTTTTTTTTCTGACAAGTTCCGGCTTTCCCGCCCGCTCTTTTTCACGCGTTAGCTAACTATGGTCAAAAACAAAAATAATTACCTACTCTGCTTTTTATCTATGAACGAACCATTCTCTGTGAATGCATTCTTGCTTGTAGGAGATAAAAATAAAACGTAATGCACAGCCTGATAATACTTTACCAAATACCATTTATTAGGTCATGCATGATGATGATGGTTCTACTTACAAACAATGCATTCTTTGTATCTTGTGTCTTCGTACAACTCTGGCATTACCTCAATATACCTACCATACATTAGGTCATGCACTATCGAAATGGTTCCCAAAACATTCAAATTAAATGGTTGTGCATTACTAAGCTACATTATAATCTAGCTAAGAATTATCAACACATTTTCATATTGTACAACCTAATAAATATTTCATGACCTTAGATAGATTTCGATTTGAAATATTTAAACAAACGTGAGTTCTTTCGATCCCTAAACCTACAGTGATTGCTTTGATTATTTGTGCCGTATACTAAAACCGGCTTTACATATCACCATTTGTACTTACCACATGTATTTGTGTAGATACGGATAATAATACCGAGTTACATTCAAATTTTACTTGGCACTGAATTATCAGGTGGTGTATTAGGTATTAGGGTCATTTAAAATACAGCCGATGTTACTACAGATTATGTCATAATCGAGCATCGACTTATTAATAATTGCGTGTATCGTTATTTTTCGAGTTGGAGCCAAGAGGTTCCTCGAGGTTTTAGAAAAATAGCCACCATACAATCTTACTAAAACTGAACTTGACAGTGACTTGTGGTTAGGCCTGAGATGCCATAGCCAACCAGAAAATAAAAATCTGTCTGTGGTTTATAAACAAAACAAACAAACAATGTTTAGAACTTTGCAATTTCAAAGATTATAATCAATTGTTTTATGGTTTTGTAGATAAAATACTTACCTTCTAGATATTCGGAAGACACTATGTTACCCTAGGGTCATCATCAACAGCCTGTAAAAGTTCACTACTGGACAAAGGCCTCCCCTAGAAGCTGACCCCCAGACGAACGGTCTTGAATCTTCTTCATCCAACGTTTTTTCATAACCTTCTCAAATGCCGTAGTATGTAGATACGATAGCTGGAGCTCATGGTTTAATTTCTTGAAGTGCACAGTGAGTAAAGATATGGGAACCGCTGTAATTTTGCTCCTGAAATAGTGAGGTATAAGGAGACTCGTATAGTTGCGGCACAATTATAGCGTGAATGCGCGCGGCCTGCATGCATCCAACAGTTCCCTGCAGTCTTTATTAGTCGGTGTAAATCTAGCTAGCGGATAGGCATCCTACTCTAAACTCTGCCAATGCGTTGTCTCCACTCAAGAATCAACATCAGTCAGGGTCCTCAGTTCTTTGAGCTATGTGCCTTACCTATTTTCATAGTTATAAGTAAAATGTTTTTGTTATGACTATATTAAAACCACCATGTGTTAATGTAATTATATTTTTATTATTATTACATCATAGAATAAAACCACTTATTCATTACCTAATATATCACCACATTGAATGAACAACAGCAGCACTTACAGGAGATTAAGGCAGCATCTTATCGACCAGTAATTACCTGCAAAAACAAACATATTAATTTCACATTTATATCATAATACTATACCTACAATATAATAATGATATGATGATGTTTTAAACACAATTACATGAAGGTAGCTTCCAGTGCTCAACAATACTTCTTGCAATTAAATGCAGAGCTTGATAGTACTCTTCAGCAGCAGTTTCTGGCCCAGGGTTTAAGATTTCTATTTAGATAAATAATCCTACTAATAAAGATTTAATCACGGCTGATGTTTTAAACACAATTACATGAAGCGAGCTTACAGTGCTCAACAATACTTTTTGCAATTAAATGCAGAGCTTGATAGTACTCTTCAGCAGTTTCTGGCCCTGGGTTTAAGATTTCTACATACTTTCTTACATAAATCCTACTATATAATATTATAAATGCGAAAGTTTATAAGGATGTTTGAATGTTTGTGCTGTTCAATCACAGCTAAACGGCTGAATGGATTTGGATGAAATTTGATACAGAGATAGATTATAGTCTGGAATAGCAAATATAAACTGCAAAAACAAATACTAAATTATAAACAAATACTAAATATTAAAATATTATTCATTGTTACCTAATATATCACCCTATTGGCCCACAAACATTGAATGACCACATGCGCTGTGATGGAGAGTGTTGCTCCCATTAGATTAGACTGAGCTTGCGAGCCACCTCCTCCGCTGTCAGCATAGTGTAGAGGATATGAGCTCTATGTGCTATGTTGTGCAGCTTCCTATCGACCAGTAAGTACCTGCAAAAACAAACACATTAATATCTATACCTACAATATGATAATGATATGATGTTTTGTGGTCAACAACACTTCTTGCAAATATATGCAGTGCTTGGAAGTACTCTTCAGCAATTTCTGGCAGAGGGTTTAAGATTCCTACATACTTATATTATAAATGCAAATGTTTAGATAGGATATATGGATATTTGTTGTTCAATCACACAGTAACGGCTCAACCTTTATAGTAATCCTTACTTGTAAGACCCTCATTGAAAATACTTACATTATGCAACTTATTCGCTCCAAAGATATGAATGTAAAGCTTCACAAAAGATGGTATGACCCATACAAGAATATCACCAAGGGTTGATTGCATCCACATTTTAATTAGAATCATACAGTATCTGCAAAAAAATGATTCTTGTAAGGTTTGTTTACACTAAACATCCATGCCACAACATCATATCAAACCGTTGTCAGAGAAAGTAAATAGTACTCAGACCAATGTCTCAAAGACAATAGCAAGCTGTTACCTATTATAAGCATCATTTACATAAATCCTACTATATAATATTATAAATGCGAAAGTTTATAAGGATGTTTGAATGTTTGTGCTGTTCAATCACAGCTAAACGGCTGAATGGATTTGGATGAAATTTGATACAGAGATAGATTATAGTCTGGAATAGCAGATATAAACTGCAAAAACAAATACTAAATATTAAAATATTATTCATTGTTACCTAATATATCACCCTATTGGCCCACAAACATTGAATGACCACATGCGCTGTGATGGAGAGTGTTGCTCCCATAAGATTTGACTGAGCTTGCGAGCCACCTCCTCCGCTGTCAGCATAGTGTAGAGGATATGAGCTCTATGTGCTATGTTGTGCAGCTTCCTATCGACCAGTAAGTACCTGCAAAAGCAAACACATTAATATCTATACCTACAATATGATAATGATATGATGTTTTGTGGTCAACAACACTTCTTGCAAATATATGCAGAGCTTGGAAGTACTCTTCAGCAATTTCTGGCAGAGGGTTTAAGATTCCTACATACTTATATTATAAATGCAAATGTTTAGATAGGATATATGGATATTTGTTGTTCAATCACACAGTAACGGCTCAACCTTTATAGTAATCCTTACTCATAAGACCCTCATTGAAAATACTTACATTATGCAATTTATTCGCTCCAAAGATATGAATGTAAAGCTTCACAAAAGATGGTATGACCCATACAACAATATCATCAAGGGTTGATTGCATAGAATCATACAGTATCTGCAAAAAAATGATTCTTGTAAGGTTTGTTTACACTAAACATCCATGCCACAACATCATACTCGAAGACAATAGCAGCCTATATCCAGCAGTGAACTTGAGACAATACCAATGCAGAATGAACTAAAAATGATTATTTTTGTAGGTTATGTTTACACTGAACATCCATGCCACAAGATCATATCAAACCCTATTATCAGCAGCAGTGAACTTCGACAGGCTGATTATTATGAGTTATATCACAACATCAAATAGAAATAAATAGTCACAACATTACCTTTTTCCCACATTCCCAACTCATGTGTTGTGCTGCATTCCATCTAGGCCTCCCACAAACATTGTGTTGGAGAGTGTAACAATAACAACACAACTAAATGCAGAATCAGCTTTCAACACAATCACATTTCATCACTTTTTTACACGAGAGATGCAAAAACAAACAACAAAGTAAAAGTTGACCACCGCCGCGCCACCTACCCCCGAATTGTGGCAGAATTTCGTTGCGCGTTCGTTTCTCCATACAAAACAGGGTTTAGAAAATGCGAAAATAGACGCAAATCCTGAATGAAACACGTCGATTTCGGTTTCTACATACCTAGATTTTTCCTCTGGTCCCATTGAACGGCCCCAACGAATGATGTAAAATTTCTAGAACAACCGACACCTCCTTCTAGGAGAACAACCATGTCAATGAGTGAGTCAGTCAGTGGTAGTTTAATTGTATATAGTATAACTAGTTTTTCGCGTTGTGCGCGAGCTGCAAGCAGCTCGCGAGATTCTTTTTCCTATGGCCATTCTAAAAATAAATTAAAAAAAAGTTGACATTGGTAGAACACCAATGATGCCATAGCCTTCATTAATTAAGAAAAATAAAAATTTTGCCACAGAACTGCCTATTGTTACGGAAATAGAGGAAATTGTCGAATAAAGACTATTTTTTCGTTCAACTTGGGTGTACTCTGGCAATTTTCGGATTTCCATACAAAACAGGGTTTAGAAAACGCGAAAATAGACGCAAATCCTGTATGAAACACGAAGATTTTTGATGTCGCGTTGTGCGCGATCTGTTGTCCTTGCTGTTGAGGTTGCGTTGTGCTATTGTGCTATATAAGTACTATACCTAGTTATTGTATTGATAGTGAGAATTATAATTACATTCTACACAAATCTTATCTTAGGTATATATGTATTTGAATGAGTAAGTGTTTTAGGTATAATTTTTTTTAGCATTTTACATTAACTTACAGAATCTACAGATTTTCAATAACAAGATATAAATTTACCTACCTATTATCTATGCAGACTTGTCAGTACTACTATTTTTTTGTTTTTAGAGTTGTTGTTATTGCCACTTCTTCAATTCTTGAAATATAAAAATAATGTGAAACACCAGATGGCAGTCTCTTTGACCCACTACTAATAGATAGTATAGGATCTACTTGGTGATGTAATGTTAAGAATGAACTTTAAAATAATATAAGTAATAAAGTGTTTGAATAGCATATAGGTTACCAATTGATTGCTTCGATACTTTAAATTATGAATTGTTCCCTATATTAATACAGGTATGATACACTTATTTACATCATTATCATTGACCCTATGACATCCTCTGTACTACAACTTAAATTGCATTGTGTCATACAATTTAAAGTTATTGTAATGGTTGCACCACAACCATTCTCTTGCAATTCCAAGGCGTTAAATGCTGCCTAACATGAGCAGCTCCCATTTGCTAAATTAAAAATACAAGCATGTAGGTAGGTACATAATAATCATGTTTGTTTACCGGAGAGAAAGCTATAACTATGAAATGCTATTATACTATTCGATCCTCGCATGTTATTGATTTATTTATTCACATAAAATGTATCCTGAGTCGATACAAAGTCTACCTATGTACTACATATACACCCGGTTAGAGTAGATAGTTTTAACCTAGCTTATCTGTCTAGTCAGAAAGTCTAGTAATTTGATAGAATTTTGAACAAATCGTATGTTCAGTGACCTAAACCTGTTAGAAACACGACACTTTTACCTTCTGGTTTGATCAAAGAAAGCACTTACCCACCTGCTAACATCAACCAAAATTTACCATTGTCATTTCAGCCTTGGAATGTCCACTGTTGAACATAGGTCTTTCCCATTGATTTCCAGTATGCCCAATGTTGCTTGTATTGCTTGCAAGTATTTGGAGGAACATGCTTGTTCATACTCACCACGCTGAGCAACCTGGTTGGCGAACGCAGATAGGTTAAATACCTAAAGCTATTCCACTCAACAATTCATGGATAATACAGCAACCAGTAACCAGACGCGTGGCCGCAGATCAGGCACGGATAGTAGTACACGAGGAGCATTAAAATCTCAGTCACCTTGTCGTAGTGGCCACTACGGGCGGCAAGGCGTTTTCTTTGGCTTGTTCAACAATGGACATCCTAAAATGGCGTACCTTTCTACAGGTATTTATCTTATTATTAGAGCAAATTAGTAATGTGGGACAACAACTAATAGATAATTTTACAGTAATATGAAGGAAGAAAGTTTTTTTTTTTTTTTCTGACAAGTTCCGGCTTTCCCGCCCGCTCTTTTTCACGCGTTAGCTAACTATGGTCAACAACAAAAATAATTACCTACTCTGCTTTTTATCTATGAACGAACCATTCTCTGTGAATGCATTCTTGCTTGTAGGAGATAAAAATAAAACGTAATGCACAGCCTGATAATACTTTACCAAATACCATTTATTAGGTCATGCATGATGATGATGGTTCTACTTACAAACAATGCATTCTTTGTATCTTGTGTCTTCGTACAACTCTGGCATTACCTCAATATACCTACCATACATTAGGTCATGCACTATCGAAATGGTTCCCAAAACATTCAAATTAAATGGTTGTGCATTACTAAGCTACATTATAATCTAGCTAAGAATTATCAACACATTTTCATATTGTACAACCTAATAAATATTTCATGACCTTAGATAGATTTCGATTTGAAATATTTAAAACAACGTGAGTTCTTTCGATCCCTAAAGCTACAGTGATTGCTTTGATTATTTGTGCCGTATACTAAAACCGGCTTTACATATCACCATTTGTACTTACCACATGTATTTGTGTAGATACGGATAATAATACCGAGTTACATTCAAATTTTACTTGGCACTGAATTATCAGGTGGTGTATTAGGTATTAGGGTAATTTATAATACAGCCGATGTTACTACAGATTATGTCATAATCGAGCATCGACTTAAATAATTGCGTGTATCGTTATTTTTCGAGTTGGAGCCAAGAGGTTCCTCGAGGTTTTAGAAAAATAGCCACCATACAATCTTACTAAAACTGAACTTGACAGTGACTTGTAGTGGTAAGGCCTGAGATGCCATAGCCAACCAGAAAATAAAAATCTGTCTGTGGTTTGTAAACAAAACAAACAATGTTTAGAACGTTGCAATCAATTGTTTTATGGTTTTGTAGATAAAATACTTACCTTCTAGATATTCGGAAGACACTATGTTACCCTAGGGTCATCATCAACAGCCTGTAAAAGTTCACTACTGTTCACTACATAGGCCTCCGCTAGAAGCTGACCCCCAGACGAACGGTCTTGAGTCTTCTTCATCCAACTTTTTTTCATAACCTTCTCAAATGCCGTAGTATGTAGATACGATAGCTGGAGCTCATGGTGTAATTTCTTGAAGTGCACAGTGAGTAAAGATACCTATGGGAACCGCTGTAATTGTGCTCCTGAAATAGTGAGGTATAAGGAGACTCGTACAGTTGCGGCACAATTATAGCGTGAATGCGCGCGGCCTGCATGCATCCAACAGTTCCCTGCAGTCTTTATTAGTCGGTGTAAATCTAGCTAGCGGATTGGCATCCTACTCTAAACTCTGCCAATGCGTTGTCTCCACTCAAGAATCAACATCAAGGGTCATCAGTTCTTTGAGCTATGTGCCTTACCTATTGCCATAGTTATAAGTAAAATGTTGTTGTTATGACTATATTAAAACCACCATGTGTTAATGTAATTATATTTTTATTATCATTACATCATAGAATATAACCACTTATTCATTACCTAATATATCACCACATTGAATGAACACATGCGCTGTGTTAGAGAGTGTTTCCTCTGGTGCTCTTCATAAGATTAGGCTAAGCTTGCAAACCACCTCCTCAGCTGTCATCATAGTGTAGAGGATATTAGCTTTATGTGCTATGTTGTGCAGCACACAGCAGCACTTACAGGAGATTAAGGCAGCATCTTATCGACCAGTAATTACCTGCAAAAACAAACATATTTATTTCACATTTATATCATAATACTATACCTACAATATAATAATGATATGATGATGTTTTAAACACAATTACATGAAGCTAGCTTCCAGTGCTCAACAATACTTCTTGCAATTAAATGCAGAGCTTGATAGTACACTTCAGCAGCAGTTTCTGGCCCAGGGTTTAAGATTTCTATTTAGATAAATAATCCTACTAATAAAGATGTTTAGATGTTTGTGGTTCAATCACGGCTAAACGGCTGAATGGATGAAATTTGGTACAGAGATAGATTATAGTCTGGAATAGCATATAGCGTAAAAGAACCTCTTTGAGAATAAGTACTTAATGTTTGTGGTAAAAACATTTACAATGCAACATATTCGCTACAAAGATTTTACTCGAAACACTTAACCTAATATATCACCCTATTGGCCCACAAACACAGAATGACCGCATGCGCTGTGCTGGAGAGTGCTGCCTCTGGTGCTCTCCTTATGATTAGGCTAAGCTTGCAGACCACCTCCTCCGCTGTCAGCATAGTGTAGAGGGTGAGCAGCACTTACAGGAGATTAATGCAGCTTCTTATCAACCAGTAAGTACCTGCAAAAACAAATACATTATACCTACAATATGATATGATGTTTTAAACACAATTACATGAAGCGAGCTTACAGTGCTCAACATTACTTTTTGCAATTAAATGCAGAGCTTGATAGTACTCTTCATCAGTTTCTGGCCCAGGGTTTAAGATTTCTACATACTTTCTTACATAAATCCTACTATATAATATTATAAATGCGAAAGTTTATAAGGATGTTTGAATGATTGTGCTGTTCAATCACAGCTAAACGGCTGAATGGATTTGGATGAAATTTGATACTGCAAAAACAAATACTAAATTATAAACAAATACTAAATATTAAAATATTATTCATTGTTACCTAATATATCACCCTATTGGCCCACAAACATTGAATGACCACATGCGCTGTGTTGGAGAGTGTTGCTCCCATAAGATTTGACTGAGCTTGCGAGCCACCTCCTCCGCTGTCAGCATAGTGTAGAGGATATGAGCTCTATGTGCTATGTTGTGCAGCTTCCTATCGACCAGTAAGTACCTGCAAAAACAAACACATTAATATCTATACCTACAATATGATAATGATATGATGTTTTGTGGTCAACAACACTTCTTGCAAATATATGCAGAGCTTGGTAGTACTCTTCAGCAATTTCTGGCCGAGGGTTTAAGATTCCTACATATTTACTTATATTATAAATGCAAAAGTTTTTGTGAGTATATTTGGATGTTTAGAACTTACATTATGCAACTTATTCGCTCCAAAGATATGAATGTAAAGCTTCACAAAAGATGGTATGATCCATACAACAATATCATCAAGGGTTGATTGCATCCACATTTTAATTAGAATCATACAGTATCTGCAAAAAAATGATTCTTGTAAGGTTTGTTTACACTAAACATCCATGCCACAACATCATATCAAACCGTTGGTACTCAAACCAATGTCTCGAAGACAATAGCAGCCTATATCCAGCAGTGAACTTGAGACAATACCAATGCAGAATGAACTAAAAATGATTATTTTTGTAGGTTATGTTTACACTGAACATCCATGCCACAAGATCATATCAAACCCTATTATCAGCAGCAGTGAACTTCGACAGGCTGATTATTATGAGTTATATCACAACATCAAATAGAAATAAATAGTCACAACATTACCTTTTTCCCACATTCCCAACTCATGTGTTGTGCTGCATTCCATCTAGGCCTCCCACAAACATTGTGTTGGAGAGTGTAACAATAACAACACAACTAAATGCAGAATCAGCTTTCAACACAATCACATTTCATCACTTTTTTACACGAGAGATGCAAAAACAAACAACAAAGTAAAAGTTGACCACCGCCGCGCCACCTACCCCCGAATTGTGGCAGAATTTCGTTGCGCGTTCGTTTCTCCATACAAAACAGGGTTTAGAAAATGCGAAAATAGACGCAAATCCTGAATGAAACACGTCGATTTAGGATTTTTCCTCTGGTCCCATTGAACGGCCCCAACGAATGATGTAAAATTTCTAGAACAACCGCCACCTCCTTCTAGGAGAACAACCATGTCAATGAGTCAGTGAGTGAGTGGTAGTTTAATTGTATATAGTATAACTAGTTTTTCGCGTTGTGCGCGAGCTGCAAGCAGCTCGCGGGATCTGTTTTCCTTGCTGTCGAGGGCGCGTTGTGCGCGAGCTGCACGCAGCTCGCGGGATCTGTTTTCCTTGCTGTTGAGGGCGCGTTGTGCGCGAGCTGCACGCAGCTCGCGTGCCTAATCGTTGCTTTTGAGGGCGCGTTGTGCGCGAGCTGCAAGCAGCTCGCGTGCCTATTCGTTGCTGTCGAGGGCGCGTTGTGCGCGAGCTGCAAGCAGCTCGCGTGTCTAATCGTTGCTTTTGAGGGCGCGTTGTGCGCGAGCTGCACGCAGCTCGCGTGCCTAATCGTTGCTTTTGAGGGCGCGTTGTGCGCGAGCTGCAAGCAGCTCGCGTGCCTAATCGTTGCTTTTGAGGGCGCGTTGTGCGCGAGCTGCACGCAGCTCGCGTGCCTAATCGTTGCTTTTGAGGTCGCGTTGTGCGCGAGCTGCAAGCAGCTCGCGTGCCTAAACGTTGCTTTTGAGGTCGCGTTGTGCGCGAGCTGCAAGCAGCTCGCGAGATTTTATAGTTGCTGTACGACTCGGTAGAAAGCCTAAGACGACATAGCCTTTCTTGAAAAAAAAAAAAAAAAAAAAAAGTTGACATGACAAAATATTTTTCCCGTAGAGTATTTAGAAAAAGTGAGATACGGAGTGTCCGCTCCATACAAAATCAACGAATCTCATGTACCGGAAAGGACGCTCCATACGAAAAGTAACTTTAAGGAAATGTCTCTTCGAATTTCGTTCCTGGTTTGAAAAATTTGAAAATTTTCGCATTTTCATACAAAACATGCCTTCGAAATCACGAGATTAATCATACATTTTGTATGAAAGACCTTTAATTTAGGATTTTTCCTCTGGTCCCATTGAATAGCCCCAACGAATGACGTAAAATTTCTAGAACAACCGAACCCTCCTTCTAGGAGAACAACCATGTCAATGAGTCAGTGAGTCAGTGGTAGTTTAATTGTATATAGTATACTAGTATTTCGCGTTGTGCGCGAGCTGCAAGCAGCTCGCGGGATCTGTTTTCCTTGCTGTTGAGGGCGCGTTGTGCGCGAGCTGCACGCAGCTCGCGTGCCTATTCGTTGCTGTCGAGGGCGCGTTGTGCGCGAGCTGCACGCAGCTCGCGTGCCTAATCGTTGCTTTTGAGGGCGCGTTGTGCGCGAGCTGCACGCAGCTCGCGTGCCTAATCATTGCTTTTGAGGGCGCGTTGTGCGCGAGCTGCACGCAGCTCGCGTGCCTAATCGTTGCTTTTGAGGGCGCGTTGTGCGCGAGCTGCAAGCAGCTCGCGTGCCTAAACGTTGCTTTTGAGGTCGCGTTGTGCGCGAGCTGCAAGCAGCTCGCGAGATTTTATAGTTGCTGTACGACTCGGTAGAAAACCTAAGACGACATAGCCTTTCTTGAAAAAAAAAAAAAAAAAAAAAAGTTGACATGACAAAATATTTTTCCCTTAGAGTATTTAGAAAAAGTGAGATACGGAGTGTCCGCTCCATACAAAATCAACGAATCTCATGTACCGGGATGGACGCTCCATACGAAAAGTAACTTTAAGGAAATGTCTCTTCGAATTTCGTTCCTGGTTTGAAAAATTTGAAAAATTTCGCATTTTCATACAAAACATGCCTTAGAAATCACGAGATTAATCATACATTTTGTATGAAACATGTAAAATGTCGGATTTTTCCTCTGGTCCCATTGAATGGCCCCAACGAATGACGAAAAATTTCTAGAACAAACGAACCCTCCTTCTAGGAGAACAACCATGTCAATGAGTCAGTGAGTCAGTCAGTGGTAGTTTAATTGTATATAATATAACTAGTTTTTCGCGTTGTGCGCGAGCTGCAAGCAGCTCGCGAGATTCTTTTTCCTATGGCCATTCTAAAAATAAATAAAAAAAAAGTTGACATTGGTAGAACACCAATGATGCCATAGCCTTCATTAATTAAGAAAAATAAAAATTTTGCCACAGAACTGCCTATTGTTACGGAAATAGAGGAAATTGTCGAATAAAGACTATTTTTTCGTTCAACTTGGGTGTACTCTGGCAATTTTCGGATTTCCATACAAAACAGGGTTTAGAAAACGCGAAAATAGACGCAAATCCTGTATGAAACACGAAGATTTTTTGATGTCGCGTTGTGCGCGATCTGTTGTCCTTGCTGTTGAGGTTGCGTTGTGCTATTGTGCTATATAAGTACTATACCTAGTTATTGTATTGATAGTGAGAATTATAATTACATTCTACACAAATCTTATCTTAGGTATATATGTATTTGAATGAGTAAGTGTTTTAGGTATAATTTTTTTTAGCATTTTACATTAACTTACAGAATCTACAGATTTTCAATAACAAGATATAAATTTACCTACCTATTATCTATGCAGACTTGTCAGTACTACTATTTTTTTGTTTTTAGAGTTGTTGTTATTGCCACTTCTTCAATTCTTGAAATATAAAAATAATGTGAAACACCAGATGGCAGTCTCTTTGACCCACTACTAATAGATAGTATAGGATCTACTTGGTGATGTAATGTTAAGAATGAACTAAAATAATATAAGTAATAAAGTGTTTGAATAGCATATAGGTTACCAATTGATTGCTTCGATACTTTAAATTATGAATTGTTCCCTATATTAATACAGGTATGATACACTTATTTACATCATTATCATTGACCCTATGACATCCACTGTACTACAACTTAAATTGCATTGTGGCATACAATTTAAAGTTATTGTAATGGTTGCACCACAACCATTCTCTTACAATTCCAAGGCGTTAAATGCGCACTTCTTCAATTCTTGAAATATAAAAATAATGTGAAACACCAGATGGCAGTCTCTTTGACCCACTACTAATAGATAGTATAGGATCTACTTGGTGATGTAATGTTAAGAATGAACTAAAATAATATAAGTAATAAAGTGTTTGAATAGCACATAGGTTACCAATTGATTGCTTCGATACTTTAAATTATGAATTGTTCCCTATATTAATACAGGTATGAAACACTTATTTACATCATTATCATTGACCCTATGACATCCACTGTACTACAACTTAAATTGCATTGTGGCATATAATTTAAAGTTATTGTAATGGTTGCACCACAACCATTCTCTTACAATTCCAAGGCGTTAAATGCTGCCTAACATGAGATCCCATTTGCTAAATTAAAAATACAAGCAGAGATTAATAAAATTATACCTCTACTACATACATACATAAAAGTAATTACATACCTACATTGATTATCATATAGAATAATATCTAATGTTGATCCACAATACTTACTACATACATAAGCATGTAAGTAGGTACATAATAATCATGTTCGTTTACCGGAGAGAAAGCTATAACTATGAAATGCCATTATGCCCGGTTAGAGTAGATAGTTTTAACCTAGCTTATCTTCAGAAAGTCTAGTAATTTGATAGAATTTTGAACAAATCGCAAGTTCAGTGACCTAAACCTGTTAGAAACACTACACTTTTACCTTCTGGTTTGATCAAGGTAAGCACTTACCCACCTGCTAACATTTACCATCGTCATTTCAGCCTTGGAATGTCCACTGTTGAACATAGGTCTTTCCCATGGAGGAACATGCTTGTTCATACTCACCACGCTGAGCAACGGTTTATCTGACTTACCTTTCTACGTGTATTTATCTTATTATTAGAGCAAATTAGTAATGTGGGACAACAACTAATAGATAATTTTACAGTAATTTGTAATTTTGTTTAGAATGAATTCGTAGAAGATTTTTGGAAGGAAGAAAGTTTTTTTTTTTTTCTGACAAGTTCCGGCTTTCCCGCCCGCTCTTTTTCACGCGTTAGCTAACTATGGTCAACAACAAAAATAATTACTCTGCTTTTTATCTATGAACGAACCATACTCTGTGAATGCATCCTTGCTTGTAGGAGATAAAAATAAAACGTAATGCACAGCCTGATAATACTTTACCAAATACCATTTATTAGGTCATGCATGCATGATGATGATGGTTCTACTTACAAACAAAGCATTCTTTGTATCTTGTGTCTTCGTACAACTCTGGCATTACCTCAAAACGTGTACATCACAGCCCGATAATGTTTGACCCAATACCATATATTAGGTCATGCACTATCGAAATGGTTCCCGAAACATTCAAATTAAATGGTTGTGCATTACTAAGCTACATTATAATCTAGCTAAGAATTATCAACACATTTTCATATTGTACAACCTAATAAATATTTCATGACCTTAGATAGATTTCGATTTGAAATATTTAAACCAACGTGAGTTCTTTCGATCCCTAAACCTAGTGATTGCTTTGATTATTTATTTTTTCATATCACCATTTGTACTTACCACATGTATTTGTGTAGATACGGATAATAATACCGAGTTACATTCAAATTTTACTTGGCACTGAATTATCAGGTGGTGTATTAGGTATTAGGGTCATTTAAAATACAGCCGATGTTACTACAGATTATGTCATAATCGAGCATCGACTTAAATAATTGCGTGTATCGTTATTTTTCGAGTTGGAGCCAAGAGGTTCCTCGAGGTTTTAGAAAAATAGCCACCATACAATCTTACTAAAACTGAACTTGACAGTGACTTGTAGTGGTAAGGCCTGAGATGCCATAGCCAACCAGAAAATAAAAATCTGTCTGTGGTTTTTAAACAAAACAAACAATGTTTAGAACGTTGCAATCAATTGTTTTATGGTTTTGTAGATAAAATACTTACCTTCTAGATATTCGGAAGACACTATGTTACCCTAGGGTCATCATCAACAGCCTGTTCAAAAGTTCAGTCAGTTCTGTGTAAAAGTTCACTACTGTTCACTACATAGGCCTCCGCTAGAAGCTGACCCCCAGACGAACGGTCTTGAGTCTTCTTCATCCAACGTTTTTTCATAACCTTCTCAAATGCCGTAGTATGTAGATACGATAGCTGGAGCTCATGGTGTAATTTCTTGAAGTGCACAGTGAGTAAAGATACCTATGGGAACCGCTGTAATTGTGCTCCTGAAATAGTGAGGTATAAGGAGACTCGTACAGTTGCGGCACAATTATAGCGTGAATGCGCGCGGCCTGCATGCATCCAACAGTTCCCTGCAGTCTTTATTAGTCGGTGTAAATCTAGCTAGCGGATAGGCATCCTACTCTAAACTCTGCCAATGCGTTGTCTCCACTCATGAATCAACATCAAGGGTCATCAGTTCCTTGAGCTATGTGCCTTACCTATTGCCATAGTTATAAGTAAAATGTTGTTTTTATGACTATATTTATGAATAAATAAATAGTTCATAAGAGTAAAACCACCATGTGTTAATGTAATTATATTTTTATTATTATTATTACATCATAGAATATTCATTACCTAATATATCACCACATTGAATGAACACATGCGCTGTGTTAGAGAGTGTTTCCTCTGGTGCTCTTCATAAGATTAGGCTAAGCTTGCAAACCACCTCCTCCGCTGTCATCATAGTGTAGAGGATATGAGCTTTATGTGCTATGTTGTGCAGCACACAGCAGCACTTACAGGAGATTAAGGCAGCATCTTATCGACCAGTAATTACCTGCAAAAACAAACATATTAATTTCACATTTATATCATAATACTATACCTACAATATAATAATGATATGATGATGTTTTAAACACAATTACATGAAGGTAGCTTCCAGTGCTCAACAATACTTCTTGCAATTAAATGCAGAGCTTGATAGTACTCTTCAGCAGCAGTTTCTGGCCCAGGGTTTAAGATTTCTATTTAGATAAATAATCCTACTAATAAAGATTTAATCACGGCTGATGTTTTAAACACAATTACATGAAGCGAGCTTACAGTGCTCAACAATACTTTTTGCAATTAAATGCAGAGCTTGATAGTACTCTTCAGCAGTTTCTGGCCCTGGGTTTAAGATTTCTACATACTTTCTTACATAAATCCTACTATATAATATTATAAATGCGAAAGTTTATAAGGATGTTTGAATGTTTGTGCTGTTCAATCACAGCTAAACGGCTGAATGGATTTGGATGAAATTTGATACAGAGATAGATTATAGTCTGGAATAGCAAATATAAACTGCAAAAACAAATACTAAATTATAAACAAATACTAAATATTAAAATATTATTCATTGTTACCTAATATATCACCCTATTGGCCCACAAACATTGAATGACCACATGCGCTGTGATGGAGAGTGTTGCTCCCATTAGATTAGACTGAGCTTGCGAGCCACCTCCTCCGCTGTCAGCATAGTGTAGAGGATATGAGCTCTATGTGCTATGTTGTGCAGCTTCCTATCGACCAGTAAGTACCTGCAAAAACAAACACATTAATATCTATACCTACAATATGATAATGATATGATGTTTTGTGGTCAACAACACTTCTTGCAAATATATGCAGTGCTTGGAAGTACTCTTCAGCAATTTCTGGCAGAGGGTTTAAGATTCCTACATACTTATATTATAAATGCAAATGTTTAGATAGGATATATGGATATTTGTTGTTCAATCACACAGTAACGGCTCAACCTTTATAGTAATCCTTACTTGTAAGACCCTCATTGAAAATACTTACATTATGCAACTTATTCGCTCCAAAGATATGAATGTAAAGCTTCACAAAAGATGGTATGACCCATACAAGAATATCACCAAGGGTTGATTGCATCCACATTTTAATTAGAATCATACAGTATCTGCAAAAAAATGATTCTTGTAAGGTTTGTTTACACTAAACATCCATGCCACAACATCATATCAAACCGTTGTCAGAGAAAGTAAATAGTACTCAGACCAATGTCTCAAAGACAATAGCAAGCTGTTACCTATTATAAGCATCATTTACATAAATCCTACTATATAATATTATAAATGCGAAAGTTTATAAGGATGTTTGAATGTTTGTGCTGTTCAATCACAGCTAAACGGCTGAATGGATTTGGATGAAATTTGATACAGAGATAGATTATAGTCTGGAATAGCAAATATAAACTGCAAAAACAAATACTAAATATTAAAATATTATTCATTGTTACCTAATATATCACCCTATTGGCCCACAAACATTGAATGACCACATGCGCTGTGTTGGAGAGTGTTGCTCCCATAAGATTTGACTGAGCTTGCGAGCCACCTCCTCCGCTGTCAGCATAGTGTAGAGGATATGAGCTCTATGTGCTATGTTGTGCAGCTTCCTATCGACCAGTAAGTACCTGCAAAAGCAAACACATTAATATCTATACCTACAATATGATAATGATATGATGTTTTGTGGTCAACAACACTTCTTGCAAATATATGCAGAGCTTGGAAGTACTCTTCAGCAATTTCTGGCAGAGGGTTTAAGATTCCTACATACTTATATTATAAATGCAAATGTTTAGATAGGATATATGGATATTTGTTGTTCAATCACACAGTAACGGCTCAACCTTTATAGTAATCCTTACTCATAAGACCCTCATTGAAAATACTTACATTATGCAATTTATTCGCTCCAAAGATATGAATGTAAAGCTTCACAAAAGATGGTATGACCCATACAAGAATATCACCAAGGGTTGATTGCATAGAATCATACAGTATCTGCAAAAAAATGATTCTTGTAAGGTTTGTTTACACTAAACATCCATGCCACAACATCATATCAAACCGTTGGTACTCAAACCAATGTCTCGAAGACAATAGCAGGCTATATCCAGCAGTGAACTTGAGACAATACCAATGCAGAATGAACTAAAAATGATTATTTTTGTAGGTTATGTTTACACTGAACATCCATGCCACAAGATCATATCAAACCCTATTATCAGCAGCAGTGAACTTCGACAGGCTGATTATGAGTTATATCACAACATCAAATAGAAATAAATAGTCACAACATTACCTTTTTCCCACATTCCCAACTCATGTGTTGTGCTGCATTCCATCTAGGCCTCCCACAAACATTGTGTTGGAGAGTGTAACAATAACAACATAAACACAATCACATCACAAGATCATCATTCAGCGTTTTCATCACTTTATTACACGAGAGATGCAAAAACAAACAACAAAGTAAAAGTTGACCACCGCCGCGCCACCTACCCCCGAATTGTGGCAGAATTTCGTTGCGCGTTCGTTTCTCCATACAAAACAGGGTTTAGAAAATGCGAAAATAGACGCAAATCCTGAATGAAACACGTCGATTTCGGATTTTTCCTCTGGTCCCATTGAACGGCCCCAACGAATGATGTAAAATTTCTAGAACAAACGTACCCTCCTTCTAGGAGAACAACCATGTCAATGAGTCAGTGAGTCAGTCAGTGGTAGTTTAATTGTATATAGTATAACTAGTTTTTCGCGTTGTGCGCGAGCTGCAAGCAGCTCGCGAGATTCTTTTTCCTATGGCCATTCTAAAAATAAATTAAAAAAAAGTTGACATTGGTAGAACACCAATGATGCCATAGCCTTCATTAATTAAGAAAAATAAAAATTTTGCCACAGAACTGCCTATTGTTACGGAAATAGAGGAAATTGTCGAATAAAGACTATTTTTTCGTTCAACTTGGGTGTACTCTGGCAATTTTCGGATTTCCATACAAAACAGGGTTTAGAAAACGCGAAAATAGACGCAAATCCTGTATGAAACACGAAGATTTTTTGATGTCGCGTTGTGCGCGATCTGTTGTCCTTGCTGTTGAGGTTGCGTTGTGCTATTGTGCTATATAAGTACTATACCTAGTTATTGTATTGATAGTGAGAATTATAATTACATTCTACACAAATCTTATCTTAGGTATATATGTATTTGAATGAGTAAGTGTTTTAGGTATAATTTTTTTTAGCATTTTACATTAACTTACAGAATCTACAGATTTTCAATAACAAGATATAAATTTACCTACCTATTATCTATGCAGACTTGTCAGTACTACTATTTTTTTGTTTTTAGAGTTGTTGTTATTGCCACTTCTTCAATTCTTGAAATATAAAAATAATGTGAAACACCAGATGGCAGTCTCTTTGACCCACTACTAATAGATAGTATAGGATCTACTTGGTGATGTAATGTTAAGAATGAACTTTAAAATAATATAAGTAATAAAGTGTTTGAATAGCATATAGGTTACCAATTGATTGCTTCGATACTTTAAATTATGAATTGTTCCCTATATTAATACAGGTATGATACACTTATTTACATCATTATCATTGACCCTATGACATCCTCTGTACTACAACTTAAATTGCATTGTGTCATACAATTTAAAGTTATTGTAATGGTTGCACCACAACCATTCTCTTGCAATTCCAAGGCGTTAAATGCTGCCTAACATGAGCAGCTCCCATTTGCTAAATTAAAAATACAAGCATGTAGGTAGGTACATAATAATCATGTTTGTTTACCGGAGAGAAAGCTATAACTATGAAATGCTATTATACTATTCGATCCTCGCATGTTATTGATTTATTTATTCACATAAAATGTATCCTGAGTCGATACAAAGTCTACCTATGTACTATATATACACCCGGTTAGAGTAGATAGTTTTAACCTACCTTATCTGTCTAGTCAGAAAGTCTAGTAATTTAATAGAATTTTGAACAAATCGTATGTTCAGTGACCTAAACCTGTTAGAAACACGACACTTTTACCTTCTGGTTTGATCAAAGAAAGCACTTACCCACCTGCTAACATCAACCAAAATTTACCATTGTCATTTCAGCCTTGGAATGTCCACTGTTGAACATAGGTCTTTCCTATTGATTTCTAGTATGCCCAATGTTGCTTGTATTGCTTGCAAGTATTTGGAGGAACATGCTTGTTCATACTCACCACGCTGAGCAACCTGGTTGGCGAACGCAGATAGGTTAAATACCTAAAGCTATTCCACTCAACAATTCATGGATAATACAGCAACCAGTAACCAGACGCGTGGCCGCAGATCAGGCACGGATAGTAGTACACGAGGAGCATTAAAATCTCAGTCACCTTGTCGTAGTGGCCACTACGGGCGGCAAGGCGTTTTCTTTGGCTTGTTCAACAATGGACATCCTAAAATGGCGTACCTTTCTACAGGTATTTATCTTATTATTAGAGCAAATTAGTAATGTGGGACAACAACTAATAGATAATTTTACAGTAATATGAAGGAAGAAAGTTTTTTTTTTTTTTTCTGACAAGTTCCGGCTTTCCCGCCCGCTCTTTTTCACGCGTTAGCTAACTATGGTCAACAACAAAAATAATTACCTACTCTGCTTTTTATCTATGAACGAACCATTCTCTGTGAATGCATTCTTGCTTGTAGGAGATAAAAATAAAACGTAATGCACAGCCTGATAATACTTTACCAAATACCATTTATTAGGTCATGCATGATGATGATGGTTCTACTTACAAACAATGCATTCTTTGTATCTTGTGTCTTCGTACAACTCTGGCATTACCTCAATATACCTACCATACATTAGGTCATGCACTATCGAAATGGTTCCCAAAACATTCAAATTAAATGGTTGTGCATTACTATAAATATTACATGACCTTAGATAGATTTCGATTTGAAATATTTAAACCAACGTGAGTTCTTTCGATCCCTAAACCTACAGTGATTGCTTTGATTATTTGTGCCGTATACTAAAACCGGCTTTACATATCACCATTTGTACTTACCACATGTATTTGTGTAGATACGGATAATAATACCGAGTTACATTCAAATTTTACTTGGCACTGAATTATCAGGTGGTGTATTAGGTATTAGGGTCATTTAAAATACAGCCGATGTTACTACAGATTATGTCATAATCGAGCATCGACTTAAATAATTGCGTGTATCGTTATTTTTCGAGTTGGAGCCAAGAGGTTCCTCGAGGTTTTAGAAAAATAGCCACCATACAATCTTACTAAAACTGAACTTGACAGTGACTTGTAGTGGTAAGGCCTGAGATGCCATAGCCAACCAGAAAATAAAAATCTGTCTGTGGTTTGTAAACAAAACAAACAATGTTTAGAACGTTGCAATCAATTGTTTTATGGTTTTGTAGATAAAATACTTACCTTCTAGATATTCGGAAGACACTATGTTACCCTAGGGTCATCATCAACAGCCTGTAAAAGTTCACTACTGTTCACTACATAGGCCTCCGCTAGAAGCTGACCCCCAGACGAACGGTCTTGAGTCTTCTTCATCCAACGTTTTTTCATAACCTTCTCAAATGCCGTAGTATGTAGATACGATAGCTGGAGCTCATGGTGTAATTTCTTGAAGTGCACAGTGAGTAAAGATACTACCTATGGGAACCGCTGTAATTTTGCTCCTGAAATAGTGAGGTATAAGGAGACTCGTACAGTTGCGGCACAATTATAGCGTGAATGCGCGCGGCCTGCATGCATCCAACAGTTCCCTGCAGTCTTTATTAGTCGGTGTAAATCTAGCTAGCGGATTGGCATCCTACTCTAAACTCTGCCAATACGTTGTCTCCACTCAAGAATCAACATCAGTCAGGGTCATCAGTTCTTTGAGCTATGTGCCTTACCTATTTTCATAGTTATAAGTAAAATGTTGTTGTTATGACTATATTTATGAATAAATTAATAGTTCATAAGAGTAAAACCACCATGTGTTAATGTAATTATATTTTTATTATTATTACATCATAGAATATAACCACTTATTCATTACCTAATATATCACCACATTGAATGAACACATGCGCTGTGTTAGAGAGTGTTTCCTCTGGTGCTCTTCATAAGATTAGGCTAAGCTTGCAAACCACCTCCTCAGCTGTCATCATAGTGTAGAGGATATGAGCTTTATGTGCTATGTTGTGCAGCACACAGCAGCACTTACAGGAGATTAAGGCAAAGATTTTACTCGAAACACTTAACCTAATATATCACCCTATTGGCCCACAAACACAGAATGACCGCATGCGCTGTGCTGGAGAGTGCTGCCTCTGGTGCTCTCCTTATGATTAGGCTAAGCTTGCAGACCACCTCCTCCGCTGTCAGCATAGTGTACAGGGTGAGCAGCACTTACAGGAGATTAATGCAGCTTCTTATCGACCAGTAAGTACCTGCAAAAACAAATACATTATACCTACAATATGATATGATGTTTTAAACACAATTACATGAAGCGAGCTTACAGTGCTCAACATTACTTTTTGCAATTAAATGCAGAGCTTGATAGTACTCTTCATCAGTTTCTGGCCCAGGGTTTAAGATTTCTACATACTTTCTTACATAAATCCTACTATATAATATTATAAATGCGAAAGTTTATAAGGATGTTTGAATGTTTGTGCTGTTCAATCACAGCTAAACGGCTGAATGGATTTGGATGAAATTTGATACTGCAAAAACAAATACTATATTATAAACAAATACTAAATATTAAAATATTATTCATTGTTACCTAATATATCACCCTATTGGCCCACAAACATTGAATGACCACATGCGCTGTGTTGGAGAGTGTTGCTCCCATAAGATTTGACTGAGCTTGCGAGCCACCTCCTCCGCTGTCAGCATAGTGTAGAGGATATGAGCTCTATGTGCTATGTTGTGCAGCTTCCTATCGACCAGTAAGTACCTGCAAAAACAAACACATTAATATCTATACCTACAATATGATAATGATATGATGTTTTGTGGTCAACAACACTTCTTGCAAATATATGCAGAGCTTGGTAGTGTTCTTCAGCAATTTCTGGCCGAGGGTTTAAGATTCCTACATATTTACTTGGATGTTTAGATAGGATATATGGATATTTGTTGTTCAATCACACAGTAACGGCTCAACCTTTATAGTAATCCTTACTCATAAGACCCTCATTGAAAATACTTACATTATGCAACTTATTCGCTCCAAAGATTGACCCATACAACAATATCATCAAGGGTTGATTGCATCCACATTTTAATTAGAATCATACAGTATCTGCAAAAAAATGATTCTTGTAAGGTTTGTTTACACTAAACATCCATGCCACAATGGTACTCAAACCAATGTCTCGAAGACAATAGCAGCCTATATCCAGCAGTGAACTTGAGACAATACCAATGCAGAATGAACTAAAAATGATTATTTTTGTAGGTTATGTTTACACTGAACATCCATGCCACAAGATCATATCAAACCCTATTATCAGCAGCAGTGAACTTCGACAGGCTGATTATGAGTTATATCACAACATCAAATAGAAATAAATAGTCACAACATTACCTTTTTCCCACATTCCCAACTCATGTGTTGTGCTGCATTCCATCTAGGCCTCCCACAAACATTGTGTTGGAGAGTGTAACAATAACAACACAACTAAATGCAGAATCAGCTTTCAACACAATCACATTTCATCACTTTTTTACACGAGAGATGCAAAAACAAACAACAAAGTAAAAGTTGACCACCGCCGCGCCACCTACCCCCGAATTGTGGCAGAATTTCGTTGCGCGTTCGTTTCTCCATACAAAACAGGGTTTAGAAAATGCGAAAATAGACGCAAATTCTGAATGAAACACGTCGATTTCGGATTTTTCCTCTGGTCCCATTGAACGGCCCCAACGAATGATGTAAAATTTCTAGAACAACCGACACCTCCTTCTAGGAGAACAACCATGTCAATCAGTGAGTCAGTCAGTGGTAGTTTAATTGTATATAGTATACTAGTTTTTCGCGTTGTGCGCGAGCTGCAAGCAGCTCGCGAGATTCTTTTTCCTATGGCCATTCTAAAAATAAATTAAAAAAAAGTTGACATTGGTAGAACACCAATGATGCCATAGCCTTCATTAATTAAGAAAAATAAAATTTTTGCCACAGAACTGCCTATTGTTACGGAAATAGAGGAAATTGTCGAATAAAGACTATTTTTTCGTTCAACTTGGGTGTACTCTGGCAATTTTCGGATTTCCATACAAAACAGGGTTTAGAAAACGCGAAAATAGACGCAAATCCTGTATGAAACACGAAGATTTTTGATGTCGCGTTGTGCGCGATCTGTTGTCCTTGCTGTTGAGGTTGCGTTGTGCTATTGTGCTATATAAGTACTATACCTAGTTATTGTATTGATAGTGAGAATTATAATTACATTCTACACAAATCTTATCTTAGGTATATATGTATTTGAATGAGTAAGTGTTTTAGGTATAATTTTTTTTAGCATTTTACATTAACTTACAGAATCTACAGATTTTCAATAACAAGATATAAATTTACCTACCTATTATCTATGCAGACTTGTCAGTACTACTATTTTTTTGTTTTTAGAGTTGTTGTTATTGCCACTTCTTCAATTCTTGAAATATAAAAATAATGTGAAACACCAGATGGCAGTCTCTTTGACCCACTACTAATAGATAGTATAGGATCTACTTGGTGATGTAATGTTAAGAATGAACTTTAAAATAATATAAGTAATAAAGTGTTTGAATAGCATATAGGTTACCAATTGATTGCTTCGATACTTTAAATTATGAATTGTTCCCTATATTAATACAGGTATGATACACTTATTTACATCATTATCATTGACCCTATGACATCCTCTGTACTACAACTTAAATTGCATTGTGTCATACAATATAAAGTTATTGTAATGGTTGCACCACAACCATTCTCTTGCAATTCCAAGGCGTTAAATGCTGCCTAACATGAGCAGCTCCCATTTGCTAAATTAAAAATACAAGCATGTAGGTAGGTACATAATAATCATGTTTGTTTACCGGAGAGAAAGCTATAACTATGAAATGCTATTATACTATTCGATCCTCGCATGTTATTGATTTATTTATTCACATAAAATGTATCCTGAGTCGATACAAAGTCTACCTATGTACTATATATACACCCGGTTAGAGTAGATAGTTTTAACCTACCTTATCTGTCTAGTCAGAAAGTCTAGTAATTTAATAGAATTTTGAACAAATCGTATGTTCAGTGACCTAAACCTGTTAGAAACACGACACTTTTACCTTCTGGTTTGATCAAAGAAAGCACTTACCCACCTGCTAACATCAACCAAAATTTACCATTGTCATTTCAGCCTTGGAATGTCCACTGTTGAAAATAGGTCTTTCCCATTGATTTCCAGTATGCCCAATGTTGCTTGTATTGCTTGCAAGTATTTGGAGGAACATGCTTGTTCATACTCACCACGCTGAGCAACCTGGTTGGCGAACGCAGATAGGTTAAATACCTAAAGCTATTCCACTCAACAATTCATGGATAATACAGCAACCAGTAACCAGACGCGTGGCCGCAGATCAGGCACGGATAGTAGTACACGAGGAGCATTAAAATCTCAGTCACCTTGTCGTAGTGGCCACTACGGGCGGCAAGGCGTTTTCTTTGGCTTGTTCAACAATGGACATCCTAAAATGGCGTACCTTTCTACAGGTATTTATCTTATTATTAGAGCAAATTAGTAATGTGGGACAACAACTAATAGATAATTTTACAGTAATATGAAGGAAGAAAGTTTTTTTTTTTTTTTCTGACAAGTTCCGGCTTTCCCGCCCGCTCTTTTTCACGCGTTAGCTAACTATGGTCAACAACAAAAATAATTACCTACTCTGCTTTTTATCTATGAACGAACCATTCTCTGTGAATGCATTCTTGCTTGTAGGAGATAAAAATAAAACGTAATGCACAGCCTGATAATACTTTACCAAATACCATTTATTAGGTCATGCATGATGATGATGGTTCTACTTACAAACAATGCATTCTTTGTATCTTGTGTCTTCGTACAACTCTGGCATTACCTCAATATACCTACCATACATTAGGTCATGCACTATCGAAATGGTTCCCAAAACATTCAAATTAAATGGTTGTGCATTACTATAAATATGACATGACCTTAGATAGATTTCGATTTGAAATATTTAAACCAACGTGAGTTCTTTCGATCCCTAAACCTACAGTGATTGCTTTGATTATTTGTGCCGTATACTAAAACCGGCTTTACATATCACCATTTGTACTTACCACATGTATTTGTGTAGATACGGATAATAATACCGAGTTACATTCAAATTTTACTTGGCACTGAATTATCAGGTGGTGTATTAGGTATTAGGGTCATTTAAAATACAGCCGATGTTACTACAGATTATGTCATAATCGAGCATCGACTTATTAATAATTGCGTGTATCGTTATTTTTCGAGTTGGAGCCAAGAGGTTCCTCGAGGTTTTAGAAAAATAGCCACCATACAATCTTACTAAAACTGAACTTGACAGTGACTTGTAGTGGTAAGGCCTGAGATGCCATAGCCAACCAGAAAATAAAAATCTGTCTGTGGTTTGTAAACAAAACAAACAATGTTTAGAACGTTGCAATCAATTGTTTTATGGTTTTGTAGATAAAATACTTACCTTCTAGATATTCGGAAGACACTATGTTACCCTAGGGTCATCATCAACAGCCTGTAAAAGTTCACTACTGGACATAGGCCTCCCCTAGAAGCTGACCCCCAGACGAACGGTCTTGAGTCTTCTTCATCCAACGTTTTTTCATAACCTTCTCAAATGCCGTAGTATGTAGATACGATAGCTGGAGCTCATGGTGTAATTTCTTGAAGTGCACAGTGAGTAAAGATACCTATGGGAACCGCTGTAATTGTGCTCCTGAATTAGTGAGGTATAAGGAGACTCGTACAGTTGCGGCACAGTTATAGCGTGAATGCGCGCGGCCTGCATGCATCCAACAGTTCCCTGCAGTCTTTATTAGTCGGTGTAAATCTAGCTAGCGGATAGGCATCCTACTCTAAACTCTGCCAATGCGTTGTCTCCACTCAAGAATCAACATCAGTCAGGGTCATCAGTTCCTTGAGCTATGTGCCTTACCTATTGCCATAGTTATAAGTAAAATGTTGTTGTTATGACTATATTTATGAATAAATAAATAGTACATAAGAGTAAAACCACCATGTGTTAATGTAATTATATTTTTATTATTATTATTACATCATAGAATATTCATTACCTAATATATCACCACATTGAATGAACACATGCGCTGTGTTAGAGAGTGTTTCCTCTGGTGCTCTTCATAAGATTAGGCTAAGCTTGCAAACCACCTCCTCCGCTGTCATCATAGTGTAGAGGATATGAGCTTTATGTGCTATGTTGTGCAGCACACAGCAGCACTTACAGGAGATTAAGGCAGCATCTTATCGACCAGTAATTACCTGCAAAAACAAACATATTTATTTCACATTTATATCATAATACTATACCTACAATATAATAATGATATGATGATGTTTTAAACACAATTACATGAAGCTAGCTTCCAGTGCTCAACAATACTTCTTGCAATTAAATGCAGAGCTTGATAGTACACTTCAGCAGCAGTTTCTGGCCCAGGGTTTAAGATTTCTATTTAGATAAATAATCCTACTAATAAAGATGTTTAGATGTTTGTGGTTCAATCACGGCTAAACGGCTGAATGGATGAAATTTGGTACAGAGATAGATTATAGTCTGGAAAAGCATATAGCGTAAAAGAACCTCTTTGAGAATAAGTACTTAATGTTTGTGGTAAAAACATTTACAATGCAACATATTCGCTACAAAGATTTTACTCGAAACACTTAACCTAATATATCACCCTATTGGCCCACAAACACAGAATGACCGCATGCGCTGTGCTGGAGAGTGCTGCCTCTGGTGCTCTCCTTATGATTAGGCTAAGCTTGCAGACCACCTCCTCCGCTGTCAGCATAGTGTAGAGGGTGAGCAGCACTTACAGGAGATTAATGCAGCTTCTTATCAACCAGTAAGTACCTGCAAAAACAAATACATTATACCTACAATATGATATGATGTTTTAAACACAATTACATGAAGCGAGCAAACATTGAAGGACCACATGCGCTGTGTTGGAGAGTGTTGCTCCCATAAGATTTGACTGAGCTTGCGAGCCACCTCCTCCGCTGTCAGCATAGTGTAGAGGATATGAGCTCTATGTGCTATGTTGTGCAGCTTCGTATCGACCAGTAAGTTAGTAAGTTAATATCTATACCTACAATATGATAATGATATGATGTTTTGTGGTCAACAACACTTCTTGCAAATATATGCAGAGCTTGGTAGTACTCTTCAGCAATTTCTGGCCGAGGGTTTAAGATTCCTACATACTTATATTATAAATGCAAAAGTTTTTGTGAGTATATTTGGATGTTTAGAACTTACATTATGCAACTTATTCGCTCCAAAGATATGAATGTAAAGCTTCACAAAAGATGGTATGATCCATACAACAATATCATCAAGGGTTGATTGCATCCACATTTTAATTAGAATCATACAGTATCTGCAAAAAAATGATTCTTGTAAGGTTTGTTTACACTAAACATCCATGCCACAACATCATATCAAACCGTTGGTACTCAAACCAATGTCTCGAAGACAATAGCAGCCTATATCCAGCAGTGAACTTGAGACAATACCAATGCAGAATGAACTAAAAATGATTATTTTTGTAGGTTATGTTTACACTGAACATCCATGCCACAAGATCATATCAAACCCTATTATCAGCAGCAGTGAACTTCGACAGGCTGATTATGAGTTATATCACAACATCAAATAGAAATAAATAGTCACAACATTACCTTTTTCCCACATTCCCAACTCATGTGTTGTGCTGCATTCCATCTAGGCCTCCCACAAACATTGTGTTGGAGAGTGTAACAATAACAACACAACTAAATGCAGAATCAATCACATTTCATCACTTTTTTACACGAGAGATGCAAAAACAAACAACAAAGTAAAAGTTGACCACCGCCGCGCCACCTACCCCCGAATTGTGGCAGAATTTCGTTGCGCGTTCGTTTCTCCATACAAAACAGGGTTTAGAAAATGCGAAAATAGACGCAAATCCTGAATGAAACACGAAGATTTCGGATTTTTCCTCTGGTCCCATTGAACGGCCCCAACGAATGATGTAAAATTTCTAGAACAACCGCCACCTCCTTCTAGGAGAACAACCATGTCAATGAGTCAGTGAGTGAGTGGTAGTTTAATTGTATATAGTATAACTAGTTTTTCGCGTTGTGCGCGAGCTGCAAGCAGCTCGCGAGATTCTTTTTCCTATGGCCATTCTAAAAATAAATAAAAAAAAAGTTGACATTGGTAGAACACCAATGATGCCATAGCCTTCATTAAGAAAAATAAAAATTTTGCCACAGAACTGCCTATTGTTACGGAAATAGAGGAAATTGTCGAATAAAGACTATTTTTTCGTTCAACTTGGGTGTACTCTGGCAATTTTCGGATTTCCATACAAAACAGGGTTTAGAAAACGCGAAAATAGACGCAAATCCTGTATGAAACACGAAGATTTTTTGATGTCGCGTTGTGCGCGATCTGTTGTCCTTGCTGTTGAGGTTGCGTTGTGCTATTGTGCTATATAATTACTATACCTAGTTATTGTATTGATAGTGAGAATTATAATTACATTCTACACAAATCTTATCTTAGGTATATATGTATTTGAATGAGTAAGTGTTTTAGGTATAATTTTTTTTAGCATTTTACATTAACTTACAGAATCTACAGATTTTCAATAACAAGATATAAATTTACCTACCTATTATCTATGCAGACTTGTCAGTACTACTATTTTTTTGTTTTTAGAGTTGTTGTTATTGCCACTTCTTCAATTCTTGAAATATAAAAATAATGTGAAACACCAGATGGCAGTCTCTTTGACCCACTACTAATAGATAGTATAGGATCTACTTGGTGATGTAATGTTAAGAATGAACTTTTAAAATAATATAAGTAATGAGTTTCCATTGTTTGAATAGCATGTAGGTTACCAATTGATTGCTTTGATACTATAAATTATGAATTGTAATACACTTATTTACATCATTGACCCTATGACATCCTCTGTACTACAACTTAAATTGCATTGTGTCATACAATTTAAAGTTATTGTTATGGTTGCACCACAACCATTACCACAACCATTCTCTTGCAATTCCAAGGCGTTAAATGCTGCCTAACATGAGCAGCTCCCATTTGCTAAATTAAAAATACAAGCAGAGATTAATAAAATTATACCTCTACTACATACATAAAAGTAATTACACACCTACATTGATTAACATGTAGAATAATATCTAATGTTGATCCACAATACTTACTACATACATAAGCATGTAGGTAGGTACATAATAATCATGTTTGTTTACCGGAGAGAAAGCTATAACTATGAAATGCCATTATACTATTCAATCCTCGCATGTTATTGATTTATTTATTCACATAAAATGTATCCTGAGTCGATACAAAGTCTACCTATGTACTATATATACACCCGGTTAGAGTAGATAGTTTTAACCTAGCTTATCTGTCTAGTCAGAAAGTCTAGTAATTTGATAGAATTTTGAACAAACCGTATGTTCAGTGACCTAAACCTGTTAGAAACACGACACTTTTACCTTCTGGTTTGATCAAAGAAAGCACTTACCCACCTGCTAACATCAACCAAAATTTACCATTGTCATTTCAGCCTTGGAATGTCCACTGTTGAACATAGGTCTTTCCCATTGATTTCCAGTATGCCCAATGTTGCTTGTATTGCTTGCACTCAAAACAATTAAGTATTTATTTGGAGGAACATGCTTGTTCATACTCACCACGCTGAGCAACCTGGTTGGCGAACGCAGATAGGTTATATACCTAAAGCTATTCCACTCAACAATTCATGGATAATACAGCAACCAGTAACCAGACGCGTGGCCGCAGATCAGGCACGGATAGTAGTACACGAGGAGCATTAAAATCTCAGTCACCTTGTCGTAGTGGCCACTACGGGCGGCAAGGCGTTTTCTTTGGCTTGTTCAACAATGGACATTCTAAAATGGCGTACCTTTCTACGGGTATTTAATCTTATTATTAGAGCAAATTAGTAATGTGGGACAACAACTAATAGATAATTTTACAGTAATATGTAATTTTGTTTAGAATGAATTCGTAGAAGATTTTTGGAAGGAAGAAAGCTTTTTTTTTTTTTTTTTTCTGACAAGTTCCGGCTTTCCCGCCCGCTCTTTTTCACGCGTTAGCTAACTATGGTCAAAAACAAAAATAATTACCTACTCTGCTTTTTATCTATGAACGAACCATTCTCTGTGAATGCATTCTTGCTTGTAGGAGATAAAAATAAAACGTAATGCACAGCCTGATAATACTTTACCAAATACCATTTATTAGGTCATGCATGATGATGATGGTTCTACTTACAAACAATGCATTCTTTGTATCTTGTGTCTTCGTACAACTCTGGCATTACCTCAATATACCTACCATACATTAGGTCATGCACTATCGAAATGGTTCCCAAAACATTCAAATTAAATGGTTGTGCATTACTAAGCTACATTATAATCTAGCTAAGAATTATCAACACATTTTCATATTGTACAACCTAATAAATATTTCATGACCTTAGATAGATTTCGATTTGAAATATTTAAACAAACGTGAGTTCTTTCGATCCCTAAACCTACAGTGATTGCTTTGATTATTTGTGCCGTATACTAAAACCGGCTTTACATATCACCATTTGTACTTACCACATGTATTTGTGTAGATACGGATAATAATACCGAGTTACATTCAAATTTTACTTGGCACTGAATTATCAGGTGGTGTATTAGGTATTAGGGTCATTTAAAATACAGCCGATGTTACTACAGATTATGTCATAATCGAGCATCGACTTATTAATAATTGCGTGTATCGTTATTTTTCGAGTTGGAGCCAAGAGGTTCCTCGAGGTTTTAGAAAAATAGCCACCATACAATCTTACTAAAACTGAACTTGACAGTGACTTGTGGTTAGGCCTGAGATGCCATAGCCAACCAGAAAATAAAAATCTGTCTGTGGTTTATAAACAAAACAAACAAACAATGTTTAGAACTTTGCAATTTCAAAGATTATAATCAATTGTTTTATGGTTTTGTAGATAAAATACTTACCTTCTAGATATTCGGAAGACACTATGTTACCCTAGGGTCATCATCAACAGCCTGTAAAAGTTCACTACTGGACAAAGGCCTCCCCTAGAAGCTGACCCCCAGACGAACGGTCTTGAATCTTCTTCATCCAACGTTTTTTCATAACCTTCTCAAATGCCGTAGTATGTAGATACGATAGCTGGAGCTCATGGTTTAATTTCTTGAAGTGCACAGTGAGTAAAGATATGGGAACCGCTGTAATTTTGCTCCTGAAATAGTGAGGTATAAGGAGACTCGTATAGTTGCGGCACAATTATAGCGTGAATGCGCGCGGCCTGCATGCATCCAACAGTTCCCTGCAGTCTTTATTAGTCGGTGTAAATCTAGCTAGCGGATAGGCATCCTACTCTAAACTCTGCCAATGCGTTGTCTCCACTCAAGAATCAACATCAGTCAGGGTCCTCAGTTCTTTGAGCTATGTGCCTTACCTATTTTCATAGTTATAAGTAAAATGTTTTTGTTATGACTATATTAAAACCACCATGTGTTAATGTAATTATATTTTTATTATTATTACATCATAGAATAAAACCACTTATTCATTACCTAATATATCACCACATTGAATGAACAACAGCAGCACTTACAGGAGATTAAGGCAGCATCTTATCGACCAGTAATTACCTGCAAAAACAAACATATTAATTTCACATTTATATCATAATACTATACCTACAATATAATAATGATATGATGATGTTTTAAACACAATTACATGAAGGTAGCTTCCAGTGCTCAACAATACTTCTTGCAATTAAATGCAGAGCTTGATAGTACTCTTCAGCAGCAGTTTCTGGCCCAGGGTTTAAGATTTCTATTTAGATAAATAATCCTACTAATAAAGATTTAATCACGGCTGATGTTTTAAACACAATTACATGAAGCGAGCTTACAGTGCTCAACAATACTTTTTGCAATTAAATGCAGAGCTTGATAGTACTCTTCAGCAGTTTCTGGCCCTGGGTTTAAGATTTCTACATACTTTCTTACATAAATCCTACTATATAATATTATAAATGCGAAAGTTTATAAGGATGTTTGAATGTTTGTGCTGTTCAATCACAGCTAAACGGCTGAATGGATTTGGATGAAATTTGATACAGAGATAGATTATAGTCTGGAATAGCAAATATAAACTGCAAAAACAAATACTAAATTATAAACAAATACTAAATATTAAAATATTATTCATTGTTACCTAATATATCACCCTATTGGCCCACAAACATTGAATGACCACATGCGCTGTGATGGAGAGTGTTGCTCCCATTAGATTAGACTGAGCTTGCGAGCCACCTCCTCCGCTGTCAGCATAGTGTAGAGGATATGAGCTCTATGTGCTATGTTGTGCAGCTTCCTATCGACCAGTAAGTACCTGCAAAAACAAACACATTAATATCTATACCTACAATATGATAATGATATGATGTTTTGTGGTCAACAACACTTCTTGCAAATATATGCAGTGCTTGGAAGTACTCTTCAGCAATTTCTGGCAGAGGGTTTAAGATTCCTACATACTTATATTATAAATGCAAATGTTTAGATAGGATATATGGATATTTGTTGTTCAATCACACAGTAACGGCTCAACCTTTATAGTAATCCTTACTTGTAAGACCCTCATTGAAAATACTTACATTATGCAACTTATTCGCTCCAAAGATATGAATGTAAAGCTTCACAAAAGATGGTATGACCCATACAAGAATATCACCAAGGGTTGATTGCATCCACATTTTAATTAGAATCATACAGTATCTGCAAAAAAATGATTCTTGTAAGGTTTGTTTACACTAAACATCCATGCCACAACATCATATCAAACCGTTGTCAGAGAAAGTAAATAGTACTCAGACCAATGTCTCAAAGACAATAGCAAGCTGTTACCTATTATAAGCATCATTTACATAAATCCTACTATATAATATTATAAATGCGAAAGTTTATAAGGATGTTTGAATGTTTGTGCTGTTCAATCACAGCTAAACGGCTGAATGGATTTGGATGAAATTTGATACAGAGATAGATTATAGTCTGGAATAGCAAATATAAACTGCAAAAACAAATACTAAATATTAAAATATTATTCATTGTTACCTAATATATCACCCTATTGGCCCACAAACATTGAATGACCACATGCGCTGTGTTGGAGAGTGTTGCTCCCATAAGATTTGACTGAGCTTGCGAGCCACCTCCTCCGCTGTCAGCATAGTGTAGAGGATATGAGCTCTATGTGCTATGTTGTGCAGCTTCCTATCGACCAGTAAGTACCTGCAAAAGCAAACACATTAATATCTATACCTACAATATGATAATGATATGATGTTTTGTGGTCAACAACACTTCTTGCAAATATATGCAGAGCTTGGAAGTACTCTTCAGCAATTTCTGGCAGAGGGTTTAAGATTCCTACATACTTATATTATAAATGCAAATGTTTAGATAGGATATATGGATATTTGTTGTTCAATCACACAGTAACGGCTCAACCTTTATAGTAATCCTTACTCATAAGACCCTCATTGAAAATACTTACATTATGCAATTTATTCGCTCCAAAGATATGAATGTAAAGCTTCACAAAAGATGGTATGACCCATACAAGAATATCACCAAGGGTTGATTGCATAGAATCATACAGTATCTGCAAAAAAATGATTCTTGTAAGGTTTGTTTACACTAAACATCCATGCCACAACATCATATCAAACCGTTGGTACTCAAACCAATGTCTCGAAGACAATAGCAGCCTATATCCAGCAGTGAACTTGAGACAATACCAATGCAGAATGAACTAAAAATGATTATTTTTGTAGGTTATGTTTACACTGAACATCCATGCCACAAGATCATATCAAACCCTATTATCAGCAGCAGTGAACTTCGACAGGCTGATTATTATGAGTTATATCACAACATCAAATAGAAATAAATAGTCACAACATTACCTTTTTCCCACATTCCCAACTCATGTGTTGTGCTGCATTCCATCTAGGCCTCCCACAAACATTGTGTTGGAGAGTGTAACAATAACAACACAACTAAATGCAGAATCAGCTTTCAACACAATCACATTTCATCACTTTTTTACACGAGAGATGCAAAAACAAACAACAAAGTAAAAGTTGACCACCGCCGCGCCACCTACCCCCGAATTGTGGCAGAATTTCGTTGCGCGTTCGTTTCTCCATACAAAACAGGGTTTAGAAAATGCGAAAATAGACGCAAATCCTGAATGAAACACGAAGATTTCGGATTTTTCCTCTGGTCCCATTGAACGGCCCCAACGAATGATGTAAAATTTCTAGAACAACCGCCACCTCCTTCTAGGAGAACAACCATGTCAATGAGTCAGTGAGTCAGTGAGTGGTAGTTTAATTGTATATAGTATAACTAGTTTTTCGCGTTGTGCGCGAGCTGCAAGCAGCTCGCGAGATTCTTTTTCCTATGGCCATTCTAAAAATAAATAAAAAAAAAGTTGACATTGGTAGAACACCAATGATGCCATAGCCTTCATTAAGAAAAATAAAAATTTTGCCACAGAACTGCCTATTGTTACGGAAATAGAGGAAATTGTCGAATAAAGACTATTTTTTCGTTCAACTTGGGTGTACTCTGGCAATTTTCGGATTTCCATACAAAACAGGGTTTAGAAAACGCGAAAATAGACGCAAATCCTGTATGAAACACGAAGATTTTTTGATGTCGCGTTGTGCGCGATCTGTTGTCCTTGCTGTTGAGGTTGCGTTGTGCTATTGTGCTATATAATTACTATACCTAGTTATTGTATTGATAGTGAGAATTATAATTACATTCTACACAAATCTTATCTTAGGTATATATGTATTTGAATGAGTAAGTGTTTTAGGTATAATTTTTTTTAGCATTTTACATTAACTTACAGAATCTACAGATTTTCAATAACAAGATATAAATTTACCTACCTATTATCTATGCAGACTTGTCAGTACTACTATTTTTTTGTTTTTAGAGTTGTTGTTATTGCCACTTCTTCAATTCTTGAAATATAAAAATAATGTGAAACACCAGATGGCAGTCTCTTTGACCCACTACTAATAGATAGTATAGGATCTACTTGGTGATGTAATGTTAAGAATGAACTTTTAAAATAATATAAGTAATGAGTTTCCATTGTTTGAATAGCATGTAGGTTACCAATTGATTGCTTTGATACTATAAATTATGAATTGTAATACACTTATTTACATCATTGACCCTATGACATCCTCTGTACTACAACTTAAATTGCATTGTGTCATACAATTTAAAGTTATTGTTATGGTTGCACCACAACCATTACCACAACCATTCTCTTGCAATTCCAAGGCGTTAAATGCTGCCTAACATGAGCAGCTCCCATTTGCTAAATTAAAAATACAAGCAGAGATTAATAAAATTATACCTCTACTACATACATAAAAGTAATTACACACCTACATTGATTAACATGTAGAATAATATCTAATGTTGATCCACAATACTTACTACATACATAAGCATGTAGGTAGGTACATAATAATCATGTTTGTTTACCGGAGAGAAAGCTATAACTATGAAATGCCATTATACTATTCAATCCTCGCATGTTATTGATTTATTTATTCACATAAAATGTATCCTGAGTCGATACAAAGTCTACCTATGTACTATATATACACCCGGTTAGAGTAGATAGTTTTAACCTAGCTTATCTGTCTAGTCAGAAAGTCTAGTAATTTGATAGAATTTTGAACAAACCGTATGTTCAGTGACCTAAACCTGTTAGAAACACGACACTTTTACCTTCTGGTTTGATCAAAGAAAGCACTTACCCACCTGCTAACATCAACCAAAATTTACCATTGTCATTTCAGCCTTGGAATGTCCACTGTTGAACATAGGTCTTTCCCATTGATTTCCAGTATGCCCAATGTTGCTTGTATTGCTTGCACTCAAAACAATTAAGTATTTATTTGGAGGAACATGCTTGTTCATACTCACCACGCTGAGCAACCTGGTTGGCGAACGCAGATAGGTTATATACCTAAAGCTATTCCACTCAACAATTCATGGATAATACAGCAACCAGTAACCAGACGCGTGGCCGCAGATCAGGCACGGATAGTAGTACACGAGGAGCATTAAAATCTCAGTCACCTTGTCGTAGTGGCCACTACGGGCGGCAAGGCGTTTTCTTTGGCTTGTTCAACAATGGACATTCTAAAATGGCGTACCTTTCTACGGGTATTTAATCTTATTATTAGAGCAAATTAGTAATGTGGGACAACAACTAATAGATAATTTTACAGTAATATGTAATTTTGTTTAGAATGAATTCGTAGAAGATTTTTGGAAGGAAGAAAGCTTTTTTTTTTTTTTTTTTTCTGACAAGTTCCGGCTTTCCCGCCCGCTCTTTTTCACGCGTTAGCTAACTATGGTCAAAAACAAAAATAATTACCTACTCTGCTTTTTATCTATGAACGAACCATTCTCTGTGAATGCATTCTTGCTTGTAGGAGATAAAAATAAAACGTAATGCACAGCCTGATAATACTTTACCAAATACCATTTATTAGGTCATGCATGATGATGATGGTTCTACTTACAAACAATGCATTCTTTGTATCTTGTGTCTTCGTACAACTCTGGCATTACCTCAATATACCTACCATACATTAGGTCATGCACTATCGAAATGGTTCCCAAAACATTCAATGGTTACAAAAAAAATGGTTAAAAAATTAAATTAAATGGTTGTGCATTACTAAGCTACATTATAATCTAGCTAAGAATTATCAACACATTTTCATATTGTACAACCTAATAAATATTTCATGACCTTAGATAGATTTCGATTTGAAATATTTAAACAAACGTGAGTTCTTTCGATCCCTAAACCTACAGTGATTGCTTTGATTATTTGTGCCGTATACTAAAACCGGCTTTACATATCACCATTTGTACTTACCACATGTATTTGTGTAGATACGGATAATAATACCGAGTTACATTCAAATTTTACTTGGCACTGAATTATCAGGTGGTGTATTAGGTATTAGGGTCATTTAAAATACAGCCGATGTTACTACAGATTATGTCATAATCGAGCATCGACTTATTAATAATTGCGTGTATCGTTATTTTTCGAGTTGGAGCCAAGAGGTTCCTCGAGGTTTTAGAAAAATAGCCACCATACAATCTTACTAAAACTGAACTTGACAGTGACTTGTGGTTAGGCCTGAGATGCCATAGCCAACCAGAAAATAAAAATCTGTCTGTGGTTTATAAACAAAACAAACAAACAATGTTTAGAACTTTGCAATTTCAAAGATTATAATCAATTGTTTTATGGTTTTGTAGATAAAATACTTACCTTCTAGATATTCGGAAGACACTATGTTACCCTAGGGTCATCATCAACAGCCTGTAAAAGTTCACTACTGGACAAAGGCCTCCCCTAGAAGCTGACCCCCAGACGAACGGTCTTGAATCTTCTTCATCCAACGTTTTTTCATAACCTTCTCAAATGCCGTAGTATGTAGATACGATAGCTGGAGCTCATGGTTTAATTTCTTGAAGTGCACAGTGAGTAAAGATATGGGAACCGCTGTAATTTTGCTCCTGAAATAGTGAGGTATAAGGAGACTCGTATAGTTGCGGCACAATTATAGCGTGAATGCGCGCGGCCTGCATGCATCCAACAGTTCCCTGCAGTCTTTATTAGTCGGTGTAAATCTAGCTAGCGGATAGGCATCCTACTCTAAACTCTGCCAATGCGTTGTCTCCACTCAAGAATCAACATCAGTCAGGGTCCTCAGTTCTTTGAGCTATGTGCCTTACCTATTTTCATAGTTATAAGTAAAATGTTTTTGTTATGACTATATTAAAACCACCATGTGTTAATGTAATTATATTTTTATTATTATTACATCATAGAATAAAACCACTTATTCATTACCTAATATATCACCACATTGAATGAACAACAGCAGCACTTACAGGAGATTAAGGCAGCATCTTATCGACCAGTAATTACCTGCAAAAACAAACATATTAATTTCACATTTATATCATAATACTATACCTACAATATAATAATGATATGATGATGTTTTAAACACAATTACATGAAGGTAGCTTCCAGTGCTCAACAATACTTCTTGCAATTAAATGCAGAGCTTGATAGTACTCTTCAGCAGCAGTTTCTGGCCCAGGGTTTAAGATTTCTATTTAGATAAATAATCCTACTAATAAAGATTTAATCACGGCTGATGTTTTAAACACAATTACATGAAGCGAGCTTACAGTGCTCAACAATACTTTTTGCAATTAAATGCAGAGCTTGATAGTACTCTTCAGCAGTTTCTGGCCCTGGGTTTAAGATTTCTACATACTTTCTTACATAAATCCTACTATATAATATTATAAATGCGAAAGTTTATAAGGATGTTTGAATGTTTGTGCTGTTCAATCACAGCTAAACGGCTGAATGGATTTGGATGAAATTTGATACAGAGATAGATTATAGTCTGGAATAGCAAATATAAACTGCAAAAACAAATACTAAATTATAAACAAATACTAAATATTAAAATATTATTCATTGTTACCTAATATATCACCCTATTGGCCCACAAACATTGAATGACCACATGCGCTGTGATGGAGAGTGTTGCTCCCATTAGATTAGACTGAGCTTGCGAGCCACCTCCTCCGCTGTCAGCATAGTGTAGAGGATATGAGCTCTATGTGCTATGTTGTGCAGCTTCCTATCGACCAGTAAGTACCTGCAAAAACAAACACATTAATATCTATACCTACAATATGATAATGATATGATGTTTTGTGGTCAACAACACTTCTTGCAAATATATGCAGTGCTTGGAAGTACTCTTCAGCAATTTCTGGCAGAGGGTTTAAGATTCCTACATACTTATATTATAAATGCAAATGTTTAGATAGGATATATGGATATTTGTTGTTCAATCACACAGTAACGGCTCAACCTTTATAGTAATCCTTACTTGTAAGACCCTCATTGAAAATACTTACATTATGCAACTTATTCGCTCCAAAGATATGAATGTAAAGCTTCACAAAAGATGGTATGACCCATACAAGAATATCACCAAGGGTTGATTGCATCCACATTTTAATTAGAATCATACAGTATCTGCAAAAAAATGATTCTTGTAAGGTTTGTTTACACTAAACATCCATGCCACAACATCATATCAAACCGTTGTCAGAGAAAGTAAATAGTACTCAGACCAATGTCTCAAAGACAATAGCAAGCTGTTACCTATTATAAGCATCATTTACATAAATCCTACTATATAATATTATAAATGCGAAAGTTTATAAGGATGTTTGAATGTTTGTGCTGTTCAATCACAGCTAAACGGCTGAATGGATTTGGATGAAATTTGATACAGAGATAGATTATAGTCTGGAATAGCAAATATAAACTGCAAAAACAAATACTAAATATTAAAATATTATTCATTGTTACCTAATATATCACCCTATTGGCCCACAAACATTGAATGACCACATGCGCTGTGTTGGAGAGTGTTGCTCCCATAAGATTTGACTGAGCTTGCGAGCCACCTCCTCCGCTGTCAGCATAGTGTAGAGGATATGAGCTCTATGTGCTATGTTGTGCAGCTTCCTATCGACCAGTAAGTACCTGCAAAAGCAAACACATTAATATCTATACCTACAATATGATAATGATATGATGTTTTGTGGTCAACAACACTTCTTGCAAATATATGCAGAGCTTGGAAGTACTCTTCAGCAATTTCTGGCAGAGGGTTTAAGATTCCTACATACTTATATTATAAATGCAAATGTTTAGATAGGATATATGGATATTTGTTGTTCAATCACACAGTAACGGCTCAACCTTTATAGTAATCCTTACTCATAAGACCCTCATTGAAAATACTTACATTATGCAATTTATTCGCTCCAAAGATATGAATGTAAAGCTTCACAAAAGATGGTATGACCCATACAAGAATATCACCAAGGGTTGATTGCATAGAATCATACAGTATCTGCAAAAAAATGATTCTTGTAAGGTTTGTTTACACTAAACATCCATGCCACAACATCATATCAAACCGTTGGTACTCAAACCAATGTCTCGAAGACAATAGCAGCCTATATCCAGCAGTGAACTTGAGACAATACCAATGCAGAATGAACTAAAAATGATTATTTTTGTAGGTTATGTTTACACTGAACATCCATGCCACAAGATCATATCAAACCCTATTATCAGCAGCAGTGAACTTCGACAGGCTGATTATGAGTTATATCACAACATCAAATAGAAATAAATAGTCACAACATTACCTTTTTCCCACATTCCCAACTCATGTGTTGTGCTGCATTCCATCTAGGCCTCCCACAAACATTGTGTTGGAGAGTGTAACAATAACAACACAACTAAATGCAGAATCAATCACATTTCATCACTTTTTTACACGAGAGATGCAAAAACAAACAACAAAGTAAAAGTTGACCACCGCCGCGCCACCTACCCCCGAATTGTGGCAGAATTTCGTTGCGCGTTCGTTTCTCCATACAAAACAGGGTTTAGAAAATGCGAAAATAGACGCAAATCCTGAATGAAACACGTCGATTTCGGATTTTTCCTCTGGTCCCATTGAACGGCCCCAACGAATGATGTAAAATTTCTAGAACAACCGCCACCTCCTTCTAGGAGAACAACCATGTCAATGAGTCAGTGAGTGAGTGGTAGTTTAATTGTATATAGTATAACTAGTTTTTCGCGTTGTGCGCGAGCTGCAAGCAGCTCGCGAGATGGTTTTTGTGTGGTTAGTGATTTTGCGTTGCGTGAGATGAGATGAGATTTTTTTTCTTTGCTGTTGAGGTCGCGTAGTACGCGAGCTGCAAGCAGCTCGCAGGATCTGTTGTCCTTGCTGTTGATGTCGCGTTGTGCGCGAGCTGCAAGCAGCTCGCTGGATCTGTTGTCCTTGCTGTTGATGTCGCGTTGTGCGCGAGCTGCAAGCAGCTCGCGTGCCTATTCGTTGCTGGCGAGGTCGCGTTGTGCGCGAGCTGCAAGCAGCTCGCGTGCCTAATCGTTGCCGTCGAGGGCGCGTTGTGCGCGAGCTGCAAGCAGCTCGCGTGCCTATTCGTTGCTGTCGAGGTAGCGTTGTGCGCGAGCTGCAAGCAGCTCGCGTGCCTAATCGTTGCTGTAGAGGTCGCGTTGTGCGCGAGCTGCAAGCAGCTCGCGTGCCTATTCGTTGCTGAAAGGAGAAAAAGTTTTTTGGTAGAAAACCTAAGATGACATAGCCAACAAGAAATTAGTATCAAGGAGCATGGAGCCGAACGCTGAGGATTAGTAGGTACTGCGTCAACCAACAGATGGAACGCCACTGTCAGAAGCTGCTCGCATTGCGCAATCTCGTAAGCACCATCACGAAATTATGTATGAAATATCTACTTAAGTAGTCCAGTAGGGATGGGTCGTACTTAGCTACTTTTTATTTCGCATTTCGCGTCAGGTCAGTTCAGGCCTAAAAGCTCTATATCTTACAGGTATTTAAAGTAGAATAGTATAAAGGGTACTTTTTATGTAGGTTCTACGCGAGCGAAACCGCGAACAAAAGCTAGAACTTGATAAACAGTATGACATTGCGTCGCGGCGGCGGCGGCGACCGACGGACGGACGGCGCGGTAACTGTACCTAGCACCAAACTCTATCAAACGTACCAAGATGACTTGGTTCAACTATACCTAGTTATTGTATTGATAGTGAGAATTATAATTACATTCTACACAAATATTATCTTAGGTATATATGTATTTGAATGAGTAAGTGTTTTAGGTATAATTTTTTTTAGCATTTTACATTAACTTACAGAATCTACAGATTTTCAATAACAAGATATAAATTTACCTACCTATTATCTATGCAGACTTGTCAGTACTACTATTTTTTTGTTTTTAGAGTTGTTGTTATTGCCACTTCTTCAATTCTTGAAATATAAAAATAATGTGAAACACCAGATGGCAGTCTCTTTGACCCACTACTAATAGATAGTATAGGATCTACTTGGTGATGTAATGTTAAGAATGAACTTTTAAAATAATATAAGTAATGAGTTTCCATTGTTTGAATAGCATGTAGGTTACCAATTGATTGCTTTGATACTATAAATTATGAATTGTAATACACTTATTTACATCATTGACCCTATGACATCCTCTGTACTACAACTTAAATTGCATTGTGTCATACAATTTAAAGTTATTGTAATGGTTGCACCACAACCATTCCCACAACCATTCTCTTGCAATTCCAAGGCGTTAAATGCTGCCTAACATGAGCAGCTCCCATTTGCTAAATTAAAAATACAAGCAGAGATGAATAAAATTATACCTCTACTACATACATAAAAGTAAAATTACACACCTACATTGATTAACATGTAGAATAATATCTAATGTTGATCCACAATACTTACTACATACATAAGCATGTAGGTAGGTACATAATAATCATGTTTGTTTACCGGAGAGAAAGCTATAACTATGAAATGCCATTATACTATTCGATCCTCGCATGTTATTGATTTATTTATTTACATAAAATGTATCCTGAGTCGATACAAAGTCTACCTATGTACTACATATACACCCGGTTAGAGTAGATAGTTTTAACCTAGCTTATCTGTCTAGTCAGAAAGTCTAGTAATTTGATAGAATTTTGAACAAACCGTATGTTCAGTGACCTAAACCTGTTAGAAACACGACACTTTTACCTTCTGGTTTGATCAAAGAAAGCACTTACCCACCTGCTAACATCAACCAAAATTTACCATTGTCATTTCAGCCTTGGAATGTCCACTGTTGAACATAGGTCTTTCCCATTGATTTCCAGTATGCCCAATGTTGCTTGTATTGCTTGCACTCAAAACAATTAAGTATTTATTTGGAGGAACATGCTTGTTCATACTCACCACGCTGAGCAACCTGGTTGGCGAACGCAGATAGGTTATATACCTAAAGCTATTCCACTCAACAATTCATGGATAATACAGCAACCAGTAACCAGACGCGTGGCCGCAGATCAGGCACGGATAGTAGTACACGAGGAGCATTAAAATCTCAGTCACCTTGTCGTAGTGGCCACTACGGGCGGCAAGGCGTTTTCTTTGGCTTGTTCAACAATGGACATCCTAAAATGGCGTACCTTTCTACGGGTATTTAATCTTATTATTAGAGCAAATTAGTAATGTGGGACAACAACTAATAGATAATTTTACAGTAATATGTAATTTTGTTTAGAATGAATTCGTAGAAGATTTTTGGAAGGAAGAAACCTTTTTTTTTTTTTTTTTTCTGACAAGTTCCGGCTTTCCCGCCCGCTCTTTTTCACGCGTTAGCTAACTATGGTCAAAAACAAAAATAATTACCTACTCTGCTTTTTATCTATGAACGAACCATTCTCTGTGAATGCATTCTTGCTTGTAGGAGATAAAAATAAAACGTAATGCACAGCCTGATAATACTTTACCAAATACCATTTATTAGGTCATGCATGATGATGATGGTTCTACTTACAAACAATGCATTCTTTGTATCTTGTGTCTTCGTACAACTCTGGCATTACCTCAATATACCTACCATACATTAGGTCATGCACTATCGAAATGGTTCCCAAAACATTCAATGGTTACAAAAAAAATGGTTAAAAAATTAAATGGTTGTGCATTACTAAGCTACATTATAATCTAGCTAAGAATTATCAACACATTTTCATATTGTACAACCTAATAAATATTTCATGACCTTAGATAGATTTCGATTTGAAATATTTAAACAAACGTGAGTTCTTTCGATCCCTAAACCTACAGTGATTGCTTTGATTATTTGTGCCGTATACTAAAACCGGCTTTACATATCACCATTTGTACTTACCACATGTATTTGTGTAGATACGGATAATAATACCGAGTTACATTCAAATTTTACTTGGCACTGAATTATCAGGTGGTGTATTAGGTATTAGGGTCATTTAAAATACAGCCGATGTTACTACAGATTATGTCATAATCGAGCATCGACTTATTAATAATTGCGTGTATCGTTATTTTTCGAGTTCGAGCCAAGAGGTTCCTCGAGGTTTTAGAAAAATAGCCACCATACAATCTTACTAAAACTGAACTTGACAGTGACTTGTGGTTAGGCCTGAGATGCCATAGCCAACCAGAAAATAAAAATCTGTCTGTGGTTTATAAACAAAACAAACAAACAATGTTTAGAACTTTGCAATTTCAAAGATTATAATCAATTGTTTTATGGTTTTGTAGATAAAATACTTACCTTCTAGATATTCGGAAGACACTATGTTACCCTAGGGTCATCATCAACAGCCTGTAAAAGTTCACTACTGGACAAAGGCCTCCCCTAGAAGCTGACCCCCAGACGAACGGTCTTGAATCTTCTTCATCCAACGTTTTTTCATAACCTTCTCAAATGCCGTAGTATGTAGATACGATAGCTGGAGCTCATGGTGTAATTTCTTGAAGTGCACAGTGAGTAAAGATATGGGAACCGCTGTAATTTTGCTCCTGAAATAGTGAGGTATAAGGAGACTCGTATAGTTGCGGCACAATTATAGCGTGAATGCGCGCGGCCTGCATGCATCCAACAGTTCCCTGCAGTCTTTATTAGTCGGTGTAAATCTAGCTAGCGGATAGGCATCCTACTCTAAACTCTGCCAATGCGTTGTCTCCACTCAAGAATCAACATCAGTCAGGGTCCTCAGTTCTTTGAGCTATGTGCCTTACCTATTTTCATAGTTATAAGTAAAATGTTTTTGTTATGACTATATTAAAACCACCATGTGTTAATGTAATTATATTTTTATTATTATTACATCATAGAATATAACCACTTATTCATTACCTAATATATCACCACATTGAATGAACAACAGCAGCACTTACAGGAGATTAAGGCAGCATCTTATCGACCAGTAATTACCTGCAAAAACAAACATATTAATTTCACATTTATATCATAATACTATACCTACAATATAATAATGATATGATGATGTTTTAAACACAATTACATGAAGGTAGCTTCCAGTGCTCAACAATACTTCTTGCAATTAAATGCAGAGCTTGATAGTACTCTTCAGCAGCAGTTTCTGGCCCAGGGTTTAAGATTTCTATTTAGATAAATAATCCTACTAATAAAGATTTAATCACGGCTGATGTTTTAAACACAATTACATGAAGCGAGCTTACAGTGCTCAACAATACTTTTTGCAATTAAATGCAGAGCTTGATAGTACTCTTCAGCAGTTTCTGGCCCTGGGTTTAAGATTTCTACATACTTTCTTACATAAATCCTACTATATAATATTATAAATGCGAAAGTTTATAAGGATGTTTGAATGTTTGTGCTGTTCAATCACAGCTAAACGGCTGAATGGATTTGGATGAAATTTGATACAGAGATAGATTATAGTCTGGAATAGCAAATATAAACTGCAAAAACAAATACTAAATTATAAACAAATACTAAATATTAAAATATTATTCATTGTTACCTAATATATCACCCTATTGGCCCACAAACATTGAATGACCACATGCGCTGTGATGGAGAGTGTTGCTCCCATTAGATTAGACTGAGCTTGCGAGCCACCTCCTCCGCTGTCAGCATAGTGTAGAGGATATGAGCTCTATGTGCTATGTTGTGCAGCTTCCTATCGACCAGTAAGTACCTGCAAAAACAAACACATTAATATCTATACCTACAATATGATAATGATATGATGTTTTGTGGTCAACAACACTTCTTGCAAATATATGCAGTGCTTGGAAGTACTCTTCAGCAATTTCTGGCAGAGGGTTTAAGATTCCTACATACTTATATTATAAATGCAAATGTTTAGATAGGATATATGGATATTTGTTGTTCAATCACACAGTAACGGCTCAACCTTTATAGTAATCCTTACTTGTAAGACCCTCATTGAAAATACTTACATTATGCAACTTATTCGCTCCAAAGATATGAATGTAAAGCTTCACAAAAGATGGTATGACCCATACAAGAATATCACCAAGGGTTGATTGCATCCACATTTTAATTAGAATCATACAGTATCTGCAAAAAAATGATTCTTGTAAGGTTTGTTTACACTAAACATCCATGCCACAACATCATATCAAACCGTTGTCAGAGAAAGTAAATAGTACTCAGACCAATGTCTCAAAGACAATAGCAAGCTGTTACCTATTATAAGCATCATTTACATAAATCCTACTATATAATATTATAAATGCGAAAGTTTATAAGGATGTTTGAATGTTTGTGCTGTTCAATCACAGCTAAACGGCTGAATGGATTTGGATGAAATTTGATACAGAGATAGATTATAGTCTGGAATAGCAAATATAAACTGCAAAAACAAATACTAAATATTAAAATATTATTCATTGTTACCTAATATATCACCCTATTGGCCCACAAACATTGAATGACCACATGCGCTGTGTTGGAGAGTGTTGCTCCCATAAGATTTGACTGAGCTTGCGAGCCACCTCCTCCGCTGTCAGCATAGTGTAGAGGATATGAGCTCTATGTGCTATGTTGTGCAGCTTCCTATCGACCAGTAAGTACCTGCAAAAGCAAACACATTAATATCTATACCTACAATATGATAATGATATGATGTTTTGTGGTCAACAACACTTCTTGCAAATATATGCAGAGCTTGGAAGTACTCTTCAGCAATTTCTGGCAGAGGGTTTAAGATTCCTACATACTTATATTATAAATGCAAATGTTTAGATAGGATATATGGATATTTGTTGTTCAATCACACAGTAACGGCTCAACCTTTATAGTAATCCTTACTCATAAGACCCTCATTGAAAATACTTACATTATGCAATTTATTCGCTCCAAAGATATGAATGTAAAGCTTCACAAAAGATGGTATGACCCATACAACAATATCATCAAGGGTTGATTGCATAAAATCATACAGTATCTGCAAAAAAATGATTCTTGTAAGGTTTGTTTACACTAAACATCCATGCCACAACATCATATCAAACCGTTGGTACTCAAACCAATGTCTCGAAGACAATAGCAGCCTATATCCAGCAGTGAACTTGAGACAATACCAATGCAGAATGAACTAAAAATGATTATTTTTGTAGGTTATGTTTACACTGAACATCCATGCCACAAGATCATATCAAACCCTATTATCAGCAGCAGTGAACTTCGACAGGCTGATTATGAGTTATATCACAACATCAAATAGAAATAAATAGTCACAACATTACCTTTTTCCCACATTCCCAACTCATGTGTTGTGCTGCATTCCATCTAGGCCTCCCACAAACATTGTGTTGGAGAGTGTAACAATAACAACATAAACACAATCACATCACAAGATCATCATTCAGCGTTTTCATCACTTTATTACACGAGAGATGCAAAAACAAACAACAAAGTAAAAGTTGACCACCGCCGCGCCACCTACCCCCGAATTGTGGCAGAATTTCGTTGCGCGTTCGTTTCTCCATACAAAACAGGGTTTAGAAAATGCGAAAATAGACGCAAATCCTGAATGAAACACGTCGATTTCGGATTTTTCCTCTGGTCCCATTGAACGGCCCCAACGAATGATGTAAAATTTCTAGAACAACCGACACCTCCTTCTAGGAGAACAACCATGTCAATGAGTGAGTCAGTGAGTGGTAGTTTAATTGTATATAGTATAACTAGTTTTTCGCGTTGTGCGCGAGCTGCAAGCAGCTCGCGAGATGGTTTTTGTGTGGTTAGTGATTTTGCGTTGCGTGAGATGAGATGAGATTTTTTTTCTTTGCTGTTGAGGTCGCGTAGTGCGCGAGCTGCAAGCAGCTCGCAGGATCTGTTGTCCTTGCTGTTGATGTCGCGTTGTGCGCGAGCTGCAAGCAGCTCGCTGGATCTGTTGTCCTTGCTGTTGATGTCGCGTTGTGCGCGAGCTGCAAGCAGCTCGCGTGCCTATTCGTTGCTGGCGAGGTCGCGTTGTGCGCGAGCTGCAAGCAGCTCGCGTGCCTAATCGTTGCCGTCGAGGGCGCGTTGTGCGCGAGCTGCAAGCAGCTCGCGTGCCTATTCGTTGCTGTCGAGGTAGCGTTGTGCGCGAGCTGCAAGCAGCTCGCGTGCCTAATCGTTGCTGTAGAGGTCGCGTTGTGCGCGAGCTGCAAGCAGCTCGCGTGCCTATTCGTTGCTGAAAGGAGAAAAAGTTTTTTGGTAGAAAACCTAAGATGACATAGCCAACAAGAAATTAGTATCAAGGAGCATGGAGCCGAACGCTGAGGATTAGTAGGTACTGCGTCAACCAACAGATGGAACGCCACTGTCAGAAGCTGCTCGCATTGCGCAATCTCGTAAGCACCATCACGAAATTATGTATGAAATATCTACTTAAGTAGTCCAGTAGGGATGGGTCGTACTTAGCTACTTTTTATTTCGCATTTCGCGTCAGGTCAGTTCAGGCCTAAAAGCTCTATATCTTACAGGTATTTAAAGTAGAATAGTATAAAGGGTACTTTTATTATGTAGGTTCTACGCGAGCGAAACCGCGAACAAAAGCTAGAACTTGATAAACAGTATGACATTGCGTCGCGGCGGCGGCGGCGACCGACGGACGGACGGCGCGGTAACTGTACCTAGCACCAAACTCTATCAAACGTACCAAGATGACTTGGTTCAACTATACCTAGTTATTGTATTGATAGTGAGAATTATAATTACATTCTACACAAATATTATCTTAGGTATATATGTATTTGAATGAGTAAGTGTTTTAGGTATAATTTTTTTTAGCATTTTACATTAACTTACAGAATCTACAGATTTTCAATAACAAGATATAAATTTACCTACCTATTATCTATGCAGACTTGTCAGTACTACTATTTTTTTGTTTTTAGAGTTGTTGTTATTGCCACTTCTTCAATTCTTGAAATATAAAAATAATGTGAAACACCAGATGGCAGTCTCTTTGACCCACTACTAATAGATAGTATAGGATCTACTTGGTGATGTAATGTTAAGAATGAACTTTTAAAATAATATAAGTAATGAGTTTCCATTGTTTGAATAGCATGTAGGTTACCAATTGATTGCTTTGATACTATAAATTATGAATTGTAATACACTTATTTACATCATTGACCCTATGACATCCTCTGTACTACAACTTAAATTGCATTGTGTCATACAATTTAAAGTTATTGTAATGGTTGCACCACAACCATTCCCACAACCATTCTCTTGCAATTCCAAGGCGTTAAATGCTGCCTAACATGAGCAGCTCCCATTTGCTAAATTAAAAATACAAGCAGAGATGAATAAAATTATACCTCTACTACATACATAAAAGTAAAATTACACACCTACATTGATTAACATGTAGAATAATATCTAATGTTGATCCACAATACTTACTACATACATAAGCATGTAGGTAGGTACATAATAATCATGTTTGTTTACCGGAGAGAAAGCTATAACTATGAAATGCCATTATACTATTCGATCCTCGCATGTTATTGATTTATTTATTTACATAAAATGTATCCTGAGTCGATACAAAGTCTACCTATGTACTACATATACACCCGGTTAGAGTAGATAGTTTTAACCTAGCTTATCTGTCTAGTCAGAAAGTCTAGTAATTTGATAGAATTTTGAACAAACCGTATGTTCAGTGACCTAAACCTGTTAGAAACACGACACTTTTACCTTCTGGTTTGATCAAAGAAAGCACTTACCCACCTGCTAACATCAACCAAAATTTACCATTGTCATTTCAGCCTTGGAATGTCCACTGTTGAACATAGGTCTTTCCCATTGATTTCCAGTATGCCCAATGTTGCTTGTATTGCTTGCACTCAAAACAATTAAGTATTTATTTGGAGGAACATGCTTGTTCATACTCACCACGCTGAGCAACCTGGTTGGCGAACGCAGATAGGTTATATACCTAAAGCTATTCCACTCAACAATTCATGGATAATACAGCAACCAGTAACCAGACGCGTGGCCGCAGATCAGGCACGGATAGTAGTACACGAGGAGCATTAAAATCTCAGTCACCTTGTCGTAGTGGCCACTACGGGCGGCAAGGCGTTTTCTTTGGCTTGTTCAACAATGGACATCCTAAAATGGCGTACCTTTCTACGGGTATTTAATCTTATTATTAGAGCAAATTAGTAATGTGGGACAACAACTAATAGATAATTTTACAGTAATATGTAATTTTGTTTAGAATGAATTCGTAGAAGATTTTTGGAAGGAAGAAACCTTTTTTTTTTTTTTTTTTCTGACAAGTTCCGGCTTTCCCGCCCGCTCTTTTTCACGCGTTAGCTAACTATGGTCAAAAACAAAAATAATTACCTACTCTGCTTTTTATCTATGAACGAACCATTCTCTGTGAATGCATTCTTGCTTGTAGGAGATAAAAATAAAACGTAATGCACAGCCTGATAATACTTTACCAAATACCATTTATTAGGTCATGCATGATGATGATGGTTCTACTTACAAACAATGCATTCTTTGTATCTTGTGTCTTCGTACAACTCTGGCATTACCTCAATATACCTACCATACATTAGGTCATGCACTATCGAAATGGTTCCCAAAACATTCAATGGTTACAAAAAAAATGGTTAAAAAATTAAATGGTTGTGCATTACTAAGCTACATTATAATCTAGCTAAGAATTATCAACACATTTTCATATTGTACAACCTAATAAATATTTCATGACCTTAGATAGATTTCGATTTGAAATATTTAAACAAACGTGAGTTCTTTCGATCCCTAAACCTACAGTGATTGCTTTGATTATTTGTGCCGTATACTAAAACCGGCTTTACATATCACCATTTGTACTTACCACATGTATTTGTGTAGATACGGATAATAATACCGAGTTACATTCAAATTTTACTTGGCACTGAATTATCAGGTGGTGTATTAGGTATTAGGGTCATTTAAAATACAGCCGATGTTACTACAGATTATGTCATAATCGAGCATCGACTTATTAATAATTGCGTGTATCGTTATTTTTCGAGTTCGAGCCAAGAGGTTCCTCGAGGTTTTAGAAAAATAGCCACCATACAATCTTACTAAAACTGAACTTGACAGTGACTTGTGGTTAGGCCTGAGATGCCATAGCCAACCAGAAAATAAAAATCTGTCTGTGGTTTATAAACAAAACAAACAAACAATGTTTAGAACTTTGCAATTTCAAAGATTATAATCAATTGTTTTATGGTTTTGTAGATAAAATACTTACCTTCTAGATATTCGGAAGACACTATGTTACCCTAGGGTCATCATCAACAGCCTGTAAAAGTTCACTACTGGACAAAGGCCTCCCCTAGAAGCTGACCCCCAGACGAACGGTCTTGAATCTTCTTCATCCAACGTTTTTTCATAACCTTCTCAAATGCCGTAGTATGTAGATACGATAGCTGGAGCTCATGGTGTAATTTCTTGAAGTGCACAGTGAGTAAAGATATGGGAACCGCTGTAATTTTGCTCCTGAAATAGTGAGGTATAAGGAGACTCGTATAGTTGCGGCACAATTATAGCGTGAATGCGCGCGGCCTGCATGCATCCAACAGTTCCCTGCAGTCTTTATTAGTCGGTGTAAATCTAGCTAGCGGATAGGCATCCTACTCTAAACTCTGCCAATGCGTTGTCTCCACTCAAGAATCAACATCAGTCAGGGTCCTCAGTTCTTTGAGCTATGTGCCTTACCTATTTTCATAGTTATAAGTAAAATGTTTTTGTTATGACTATATTAAAACCACCATGTGTTAATGTAATTATATTTTTATTATTATTACATCATAGAATATAACCACTTATTCATTACCTAATATATCACCACATTGAATGAACAACAGCAGCACTTACAGGAGATTAAGGCAGCATCTTATCGACCAGTAATTACCTGCAAAAACAAACATATTAATTTCACATTTATATCATAATACTATACCTACAATATAATAATGATATGATGATGTTTTAAACACAATTACATGAAGGTAGCTTCCAGTGCTCAACAATACTTCTTGCAATTAAATGCAGAGCTTGATAGTACTCTTCAGCAGCAGTTTCTGGCCCAGGGTTTAAGATTTCTATTTAGATAAATAATCCTACTAATAAAGATTTAATCACGGCTGATGTTTTAAACACAATTACATGAAGCGAGCTTACAGTGCTCAACAATACTTTTTGCAATTAAATGCAGAGCTTGATAGTACTCTTCAGCAGTTTCTGGCCCTGGGTTTAAGATTTCTACATACTTTCTTACATAAATCCTACTATATAATATTATAAATGCGAAAGTTTATAAGGATGTTTGAATGTTTGTGCTGTTCAATCACAGCTAAACGGCTGAATGGATTTGGATGAAATTTGATACAGAGATAGATTATAGTCTGGAATAGCAAATATAAACTGCAAAAACAAATACTAAATTATAAACAAATACTAAATATTAAAATATTATTCATTGTTACCTAATATATCACCCTATTGGCCCACAAACATTGAATGACCACATGCGCTGTGATGGAGAGTGTTGCTCCCATTAGATTAGACTGAGCTTGCGAGCCACCTCCTCCGCTGTCAGCATAGTGTAGAGGATATGAGCTCTATGTGCTATGTTGTGCAGCTTCCTATCGACCAGTAAGTACCTGCAAAAACAAACACATTAATATCTATACCTACAATATGATAATGATATGATGTTTTGTGGTCAACAACACTTCTTGCAAATATATGCAGTGCTTGGAAGTACTCTTCAGCAATTTCTGGCAGAGGGTTTAAGATTCCTACATACTTATATTATAAATGCAAATGTTTAGATAGGATATATGGATATTTGTTGTTCAATCACACAGTAACGGCTCAACCTTTATAGTAATCCTTACTTGTAAGACCCTCATTGAAAATACTTACATTATGCAACTTATTCGCTCCAAAGATATGAATGTAAAGCTTCACAAAAGATGGTATGACCCATACAAGAATATCACCAAGGGTTGATTGCATCCACATTTTAATTAGAATCATACAGTATCTGCAAAAAAATGATTCTTGTAAGGTTTGTTTACACTAAACATCCATGCCACAACATCATATCAAACCGTTGTCAGAGAAAGTAAATAGTACTCAGACCAATGTCTCAAAGACAATAGCAAGCTGTTACCTATTATAAGCATCATTTACATAAATCCTACTATATAATATTATAAATGCGAAAGTTTATAAGGATGTTTGAATGTTTGTGCTGTTCAATCACAGCTAAACGGCTGAATGGATTTGGATGAAATTTGATACAGAGATAGATTATAGTCTGGAATAGCAAATATAAACTGCAAAAACAAATACTAAATATTAAAATATTATTCATTGTTACCTAATATATCACCCTATTGGCCCACAAACATTGAATGACCACATGCGCTGTGTTGGAGAGTGTTGCTCCCATAAGATTTGACTGAGCTTGCGAGCCACCTCCTCCGCTGTCAGCATAGTGTAGAGGATATGAGCTCTATGTGCTATGTTGTGCAGCTTCCTATCGACCAGTAAGTACCTGCAAAAGCAAACACATTAATATCTATACCTACAATATGATAATGATATGATGTTTTGTGGTCAACAACACTTCTTGCAAATATATGCAGAGCTTGGAAGTACTCTTCAGCAATTTCTGGCAGAGGGTTTAAGATTCCTACATACTTATATTACATGCCACAACATCATATCAAACCGTTGGTACTCAAACCAATGTCTCGAAGACAATAGCAGCCTATATCCAGCAGTGAACTTGAGACAATACCAATGCAGAATGAACTAAAAATGATTATTTTTGTAGGTTATGTTTACACTGAACATCCATGCCACAAGATCATATCAAACCCTATTATCAGCAGCAGTGAACTTCGACAGGCTGATTATTATGAGTTATATCACAACATCAAATAGAAATAAATAGTCACAACATTACCTTTTTCCCACATTCCCAACTCATGTGTTGTGCTGCATTCCATCTAGGCCTCCCACAAACATTGTGTTGGAGAGTGTAACAATAACAACACAACTAAATGCAGAATCAGCTTTCAACACAATCACATTTCATCACTTTTTTACACGAGAGATGCAAAAACAAACAACAAAGTAAAAGTTGACCACCGCCGCGCCACCTACCCCCGAATTGTGGCAGAATTTCGTTGCGCGTTCGTTTCTCCATACAAAACAGGGTTTAGAAAATGCGAAAATAGACGCAAATCCTGAATGAAACACGAAGATTTCGGATTTTTCCTCTGGTCCCATTGAACGGCCCCAACGAATGATGTAAAATTTCTAGAACAACCGCCACCTCCTTCTAGGAGAACAACCATGTCAATGAGTCAGTGAGTCAGTGAGTGGTAGTTTAATTGTATATAGTATAAAAACTAGTTTTTCGCGTTGTGCGCGAGCTGCAAGCAGCTCGCGGGATCTGTTTTCCTTGCTGTTGAGGTTGCGGAGTACGCGAGCTGCACGCAGCTCGCTGGATTCTTTATCGTTGCTGTTGAGGGCGCGTTGTGCGCGAGCTGCACGCAGCTCACTGGATTCTTTATCGTTGCTGTTGAGGGCGCGTTGTGCGCGAGCTGCACGCAGCTCGCGTGCCTAATCGTTGCTGTCGAGGGCGCGTGGTGCGCGAGCTGCAAGCAGCTCGCGTGCCTAATCGTTGCTTTTGAGGGCGCGTTGTGCGCGAGCTGCACGCAGCTCGCGTGCCTATTCGTTGCTGTCGAGGGCGCGTTGTGCGCGAGCTGCAAGCAGCTCGCGTGCCTAATCGTTGCTGTCGAGGGCGCGTTGTGCGCGAGCTGCACGCAGCTCGCGTGCCTAATCGTTGCTTTTGAGGGCGCGTTGTGCGCGAGCTGCAAGCAGCTCGCGTGCCTAAACGTTGCTTTTGAGGTCGCGTTGTGCGCGAGCTGCAAGCAGCTCGCGAGATTTTATAGTTGCTGTACGACTCGGTAGAAAACCTAAGACGACATAGCCTTTCTTGAAAAAAAAAAAAAAAAAAAAAAGTTGACATGACAAAATATTTTTCCCGTAGAGTATTTAGAAAAAGTGAAATACGGAGTGTCCGCTCCATACAAAATCAACGAATCTCATGTACCGGAATGGACGCTCCATACGAAAAGTAACTTTAAGGAAATGTCTCTTCGAATTTCGTTCCGGGTTTGAAAAATTTGAAAATTTTCGCATTTTCATACAAAACATGCCTTAGAAATCACGAGATTAATCATACATTTTGTATGAGAGACCATCGATTTAGGATTTTTCCTCTGGTCCCATTGAATGGCCCCAACGAATGACGTAAAATTTCTAGAACAAACAAACACTCCTTCTAGGAGAACAACCATGTCAATGAGTGAGTGAGTCAGTGGTAGTTTAATTGTATATAGTATAACTAGTTTTTCGCGTTGTGCGCGAGCTGCAAGCAGCTCGCGAGATTCTTTTTCCTATGACCATTCTAAAAAATAAATAAAAATAAAGTTGACATTGGTAGAACACCAATGATGCCATAGCCTTCATTAAGAAAAATAAAAATTTTGCCACAGAACTGCCTATTGTTACGGAAATAGAGGAAATTGTCGAATAAAGACTATTTTTTCGTTCAACTTGGGTGTACTCTGGCAATTTTCGGATTTCCATACAAAACAGGGTTTAGAAAACGCGAAAATAGACGCAAATCCTGTATGAAACACGAAGATTTTTTGATGTCGCGTTGTGCGCGATCTGTTGTCCTTGCTGTTGAGGTTGCGTTGTGCGCGAGCTGCAAGCAGCTCGCTGGATCTGTTGTCCTTGCTGTTGAGGTCGCGTAGTGCGCGAGCTGCAAGCAGGTCGCTGGATCTGTTGTCCTTGCTGTTGAGGTCGCGTTGTGCGCGAGCTGCAAGCAGCTCGCGTGCCTATTCGTTGCTGAAAGGAGAAAAAGTTTTTTGGTAGAAAACCTAAGATGACATAGCCAACAAGAAATTAGTATCAAGGAGCATGGAGCCGAACGCTGAGGATTAGTAGGTACTGCGTCAACCAACAGATGGAACGCCACTGTCAGAAGCTGCGCGCAATCTCGTAAGCACCATCACGAAATTATGTATGAAATATCTACTTAAGTAGTCCAGTAGGGATGGGTCGTACTTAGCTACTTTTTATTTCGCATTTCGCGTCAGGTCAGTTCAGGCCTAAAAGCTCTATATCTTACAGGTATTTAAAGTAGAATAGTATAAAGGGTACTTTTATTATGTAGGTTCTACGCGAGCGAAACCGCGAACAAAAGCTAGAACTTGATAAACAGTATGACATTGCGTCGCGGCGGCGGCGGCGGCGACCGACGGACGGCGCGGTAACTGTACCTAGCACCAAACTCTATCAAACGTACCAAGATGACTTGGTTCAACTATACCTAGTTATTGTATTGATAGTGAGAATTATAATTACGTTCTACACAAATCTTATCTTAGGTATATATGTATTTGAATGAGTAAGTGTTTTAGGTATAATTTTTTTTAGCATTTTACATTAACTTACAGAATCTACAGATTTTCAATAACAAGATATAAATTTACCTACCTATTATCTATGCAGACTTGTCAGTACTACTATTTTTTTGTTTTTAGAGTTGTTGTTATTGCCACTTCTTCAATTCTTGAAATATAAAAATAATGTGAAACACCAGATGGCAGTCTCTTTGACCCACTACTAATAGATAGTATAGGATCTACTTGGTGATGTAATGTTAAGAATGAACTTTTAAAATAATATAAGTAATGAGTTTCCATTGTTTGAATAGCATGTAGGTTACCAATTGATTGCTTTGATACTATAAATTATGAATTGTAATACACTTATTTACATCATTATCATTGACCCTATGACATCCTCTGTACTACAACGTAAATTGCATTGTGTCATACAATTTAAAGTTATTGTAATGGTTGCACCACAACCATTCCCACAACCATTCTTTTGCAATTAATTCCAAGGCGTTAAATGCTGCCTAACATGAGCAGCTCCCATTTGCTAAATTAAAAATACAAGCAGAGATTAATAAAATTATACCTCTACTACATACATAAAAGTAATTACACACCTACATTGATCCACAATACTTACTACATACATAACTATGAAATGCCATTATACTATTCGATCCTCGCATGTTATTGATTTATTTATTCACATAAAATGTATCCTGAGTCGATACAAAGTCTACCTATGTACTATATATACACCCGGTTAGAGTAGATAGTATTAACCTAGCTTATCTGTCTAGTCAGAAAGTCTAGTAATTTGATAGAATTTTGAATAAATCGTATGTTCAGTGACCTAAACCTGTTAGAAACACGACCTTCTGGTTTGATCAAAGAAAGCACTTACCCACCTGCTAACATCAACCAAAATTTACCATTGTCATTTCAGCCTTGGAATGTCCACTGTTGAACATAGGTCTTTGATTTCCCATTGATTTCCAGTATGCCCAATGTTGCTTGTATTGCTTGCAAGTATTTGGAGGAACATGCTTGTTCATACTCACCACGCTGAGCAACCTGGTTGGCGAACGCAGATAGGTTAAATACCTAAAGCTATTCCACTCAACAATTCATGGATAATACAGCAACCAGTAACCAGACGCGTGGCCGCAGATCAGGCACGGATAGTAGTACACGAGGAGCATTAAAATCTCAGTCACCTTGTCGTAGTGGCCACTACGGGCGGCAAGGCGTTTTCTTTGGCTTGTTCAACAATGGACATCCTAAAATGGCTTACCTTTCTACAGGTATTTATCTTATTATTAGAGCAAATTAGTAATGTGGGACAACAACTAATAGATAATTTTACAGTAATATGAAGGAAGAAAGTTTTTTTTTTTTTTCTGACAAGTTCCGGCTTTCCCGCCCTCTCTTTTTCACGCGTTAGCTAACTATGGTCAACAACAAAAATAATTACCTACTCTGCTTTTTATCTATGAACGAACCATTCTCTGTGAATGCATTCTTGCTTGTAGGAGATAAAAATAAAACGTAATGCACAGCCTGATAATACTTTACCAAATACCATTTATTAGGTCATGCATGATGATGATGGTTCTACTTACAAACAATGCATTCTTTGTATCTTGTGTCTTCGTACAACTCTGGCATTACCTCAATATACCTACCATACATTAGGTGATGCACTATCGAAATGGTTCCCAAAACATTCAAATTAAATGGTTGTGCATTACTAAGCTACATTATAATCTAGCTAAGAATTATCAACACATTTTCATATTGTACAACCTAATAAATATTTCATGACCTTAGATAGATTTCGATTTGAAATATTTAAAACAACGTGAGTTCTTTCGATCCCTAAAGCTACAGTGATTGCTTTGATTATTTGTGCCGTATACTAAAACCGGCTTTACATATCACCATTTGTACTTACCACATGTATTTGTGTAGATACGGATAATAATACCGAGTTACATTCAAATTTTACTTGGCACTGAATTATCAGGTGGTGTATTAGGTATTAGGGTAATTTATAATACAGCCGATGTTACTACAGATTATGTCATAATCGAGCATCGACTTAAATAATTGCGTGTATCGTTATTTTTCGAGTTGGAGCCAAGAGGTTCCTCGAGGTTTTAGAAAAATAGCCACCATACAATTTTACTAAAACTGAACTTGACAGTGACTTGTAGTGGTAAGGCCTGAGATGCCATAGCCAACCAGAAAATAAAAATCTGTCTGTGGTTTGTAAACAAAACAAACAATGTTTAGAACGTTGCAATCAATTGTTTTATGGTTTTGTAGATAAAATACTTACCTTCTAGATATTCGGAAGACACTATGTTACCCTAGGGTCATCATCAACAGCCTGTAAAAGTTCACTACTGGACATAGGCCTCCCCTAGAAGCTGACCCCCAGACGAACGGTCTTGAGTCTTCTTCATCCAACGTTTTTTCATAACCTTCTCAAATGCCGTAGTATGTAGATACGATAGCTGGAGCTTATGGTGTAATTTCTTGAAGTGCACAGTGAGTAAAGATACCTATGGGAACCGCTGTAATTTTGCTCCTGAAATAGAAGGAGACTCGTACAGTTGCGGCACAATTATAGCGTGAATGCGCGCGGCCTGCATGCATCCAACAGTTCCCTGCAGTCTTTATTAGTCGGTGTAAATCTAGCTAGCGGATTGGCATCCTACTCTAAACTCTGCCAATGCGTTGTCTCCACTCAAGAATCAACATTCTTTGAGCTATTGCCTTACCTATTGCCATAGTTATAAGTAAAATGTTGTTGTTATGACTATATTAAAACCACCATGTGTTAATGTAATTATATTTTTATTATTATTACATCATAGAATATAACCACTTATTCATTACCTAATATATCACCACATTGAATGAACACATGCGCTGTGTGCGAGAGAGTGTTTCCTCTGGTGCTCTTCATAAGATTAGGCTAAGCTTGCAAACCACCTCCTCCGCTGTCATCATAGTGTAGAGGATATTAGCTTTATGTGCTATGTTGTGCAGCACACAGCAGCACTTACAGGAGATTAAGGCAGCATCTTATCGACCAGTAATTACCTGCAAAAACAAACATATTTATTTCACATTTATATCATAATACTATACCTACAATATAATAATGATATGATGATGTTTTAAACACAATTACATGAAGCTAGCTTCCAGTGCTCAACAATACTTCTTGCAATTAAATGCAGAGCTTGATAGTACACTTTAGCAGCAGTTTCTGGCCCAGGGTTTAAGATTTCTATTTAGATAAATAATCCTACTAATAAAGATGTTTAGATGTTTGTGGTTCAATCACGGCTAAACGGCTGAATGGATGAAATTTGGTACAGAGATAGATTATAGTCTGGAATAGCATATAGCGTAAAAGAACCTCTTTGAGAATAAGTACTTAATGTTTGTGGTAAAAACATTTACAATGCAACATATTCGCTACAAAGATTTTACTCGAAACACTTAACCTAATATATCACCCTATTGGCCCACAAACACAGAATGACCGCATGCGCTGTGCTGGAGAGTGCTGCCTCTGGTGCTCTCCTTATGATTAGGCTAAGCTTGCAGACCACCTCCTCCGCTGTCAGCATAGTGTAGAGGGTGAGCAGCACTTACAGGAGATTAATGCAGCTTCTTATCGACCAGTAAGTACCTGCAAAAACAAATACATTATACCTACAATATGATATGATGTTTTAAACACAATTACATGAAGCGAGCTTACAGTGCTCAACAATACTTTTTGCAATTAAATGCAGAGCTTGATAGTACTCTTCAGCAGTTTCTGGCCCTGGGTTTAAGATTTCTACATACTTTCTTACATAAATCCTACTATATAATATTATAAATGCGAAAGTTTATAAGGATGTTTGAATGTTTGTGCTGTTCAATCACAGCTAAACGGCTGAATGGATTTGGATGAAATTTGATACTGCAAAAACAAATACTAAATTATAAACAAATACTAAATATTAAAATATTATTCATTGTTACCTAATATATCACCCTATTGGCCCACAAACATTGAATGACCACATGCGCTGTGTTGGAGAGTGTTGCTCCCATAAGATTTGACTGAGCTTGCGAGCCACCTCCTCCGCTGTCAGCATAGTGTAGAGGATATGAGCTCTATGTGCTATGTTGTGCAGCTTCCTATCGACCAGTAAGTACCTGCAAAAACAAACACATTAATATCTATAGCTACAATATGAAAATGATATGATGTTTTGTGGTCAACAACACTTCTTGCAAATATATGCAGAGCTTGGTAGTACTCTTCAGCAATTTCTGGCCGAGGGTTTAAGATTCCTTCATACTTATATTATAAATGCAAAAGTTTTTGTGAGTATATTTGGATGTTTAGATAGGATATATGGATATTTGTTGTTCAATCACACAGTAACGGCTCAACCTTTATAGTAATCCTTACTCATAAGACCCTCATTGAAAATACTTACATTATGCAACTTATTCGCTCCAAAGATATGAATGTAAAGCTTCACAAAAGATGGTATGACCCATACAACAATATCATCAAGGGTTGATTGCATCCACATTTTAATTAGAATCATACAGTATCTGCAAAAAAATGATTCTTGTAAGGTTTGTTTACACTAAACATCCATGCCACAACATCATACTCGAAGACAATAGCAGCCTATATCCAGCAGTGAACTTGAGACAATACCAATGCAGAATGAACTAAAAATGATTATTTTTGTAGGTTATGTTTACACTGAACATCCATGCCACAAGATCATATCAAACCCTATTATCAGCAGCAGTGAACTTCGACAGGCTGATTATGAGTTATATCACAACATCAAATAGAAATAAATAAATAGTCACAACATTACCTTTTTCCCACATTCCCAACTCATGTGTTGTGCTGCATTCCATCTAGGCCTCCCACAAACATTGTGTTGGAGAGTGTAACAATAACAACACAACTAAATGCAGAATCAGCTTTCAACACAATCACATTTCATCACTTTTTTACACGAGAGATGCAAAAACAAACAACAAAGTAAAAGTTGACCACCGCCGCGCCACCTACCCCCGAATTGTGGCAGAATTTCGTTGCGCGTTCGTTTCTCCATACAAAACAGGGTTTAGAAAATGCGAAAATAGACGCAAATCCTGAATGAAACACGAAGATTTCGGATTTTTCCTCTGGTCCCATTGAACGGCCCCAACGAATGACGTAAAATTTCTAGAACAACCGACACCTCCTTCTAGGAGAACAACCATGTCAATGAGTGAGTGAGTGAGTCAGTGGTAGTTTAATTGTATATAATATAAAACTAGTTTTTCGCGTTGTGCGCGAGCTGCAAGCAGCTCGCGGGATCTGTTTTCCTTGCTGTTGAGGTTGCGGAGTACGCGAGCTGCACGCAGCTCGCTGGATTCTTTATCGTTGCTGTTGAGGGCGCGTTGTGCGCGAGCTGCACGCAGCTCACTGGATTCTTTATCGTTGCTGTTGAGGGCGCGTTGTGCGCGAGCTGCACGCAGCTCGCGTGCCTAATCGTTGCTGTCGAGGGCGCGTGGTGCGCGAGCTGCAAGCAGCTCGCGTGCCTAATCGTTGCTTTTGAGGGCGCGTTGTGCGCGAGCTGCACGCAGCTCGCGTGCCTATTCGTTGCTGTCGAGGGCGCGTTGTGCGCGAGCTGCAAGCAGCTCGCGTGCCTAATCGTTGCTGTCGAGGGCGCGTTGTGCGCGAGCTGCACGCAGCTCGCGTGCCTAATCGTTGCTTTTGAGGGCGCGTTGTGCGCGAGCTGCAAGCAGCTCGCGTGCCTAAACGTTGCTTTTGAGGTCGCGTTGTGCGCGAGCTGCAAGCAGCTCGCGAGATTTTATAGTTGCTGTACGACTCGGTAGAAAACCTAAGACGACATAGCCTTTCTTGAAAAAAAAAAAAAAAAAAAAAAGTTGACATGACAAAATATTTTTCCCGTAGAGTATTTAGAAAAAGTGAAATACGGAGTGTCCGCTCCATACAAAATCAACGAATCTCATGTACCGGAATGGACGCTCCATACGAAAAGTAACTTTAAGGAAATGTCTCTTCGAATTTCGTTCCGGGTTTGAAAAATTTGAAAATTTTCGCATTTTCATACAAAACATGCCTTAGAAATCACGAGATTAATCATACATTTTGTATGAGAGACCATCGATTTAGGATTTTTCCTCTGGTCCCATTGAATGGCCCCAACGAATGACGTAAAATTTCTAGAACAAACAAACACTCCTTCTAGGAGAACAACCATGTCAATGAGTGAGTGAGTCAGTGGTAGTTTAATTGTATATAGTATACTAGTTTTTCGCGTTGTGCGCGAGCTGCAAGCAGCTCGCGAGATTCTTTTTCCTATGGCCATTCTAAAAATAAATAAAAAAAAAGTTGACATTGGTAGAACACCAATGATGCCATAGCCTTCATTAAGAAAAATAAAAATTTTGCCACAGAACTGCCTATTGTTACGGAAATAGAGGAAATTGTCGAATAAAGACTATTTTTTCGTTCAACTTGGGTGTACTCTGGCAATTTTCGGATTTCCATACAAAACAGGGTTTAGAAAACGCGAAAATAGACGCAAATCCTGTATGAAACACGAAGATTTTTTGATGTCGCGTTGTGCGCGATCTGTTGTCCTTGCTGTTGAGGTTGCGTTGTGCTATTGTGCTATATAATTACTATACCTAGTTATTGTATTGATAGTGAGAATTATAATTACATTCTACACAAATCTTATCTTAGGTATATATGTATTTGAATGAGTAAGTGTTTTAGGTATAATTTTTTTTAGCATTTTACATTAACTTACAGAATCTACAGATTTTCAATAACAAGATATAAATTTACCTACCTATTATCTATGCAGACTTGTCAGTACTACTATTTTTTTGTTTTTAGAGTTGTTGTTATTGCCACTTCTTCAATTCTTGAAATATAAAAATAATGTGAAACACCAGATGGCAGTCTCTTTGACCCACTACTAATAGATAGTATAGGATCTACTTGGTGATGTAATGTTAAGAATGAACTTTTAAAATAATATAAGTAATGAGTTTCCATTGTTTGAATAGCATGTAGGTTACCAATTGATTGCTTTGATACTATAAATTATGAATTGTAATACACTTATTTACATCATTGACCCTATGACATCCTCTGTACTACAACTTAAATTGCATTGTGTCATACAATTTAAAGTTATTGTTATGGTTGCACCACAACCATTACCACAACCATTCTCTTGCAATTCCAAGGCGTTAAATGCTGCCTAACATGAGCAGCTCCCATTTGCTAAATTAAAAATACAAGCAGAGATTAATAAAATTATACCTCTACTACATACATAAAAGTAATTACACACCTACATTGATTAACATGTAGAATAATATCTAATGTTGATCCACAATACTTACTACATACATAAGCATGTAGGTAGGTACATAATAATCATGTTTGTTTACCGGAGAGAAAGCTATAACTATGAAATGCCATTATACTATTCAATCCTCGCATGTTATTGATTTATTTATTCACATAAAATGTATCCTGAGTCGATACAAAGTCTACCTATGTACTATATATACACCCGGTTAGAGTAGATAGTTTTAACCTAGCTTATCTGTCTAGTCAGAAAGTCTAGTAATTTGATAGAATTTTGAACAAACCGTATGTTCAGTGACCTAAACCTGTTAGAAACACGACACTTTTACCTTCTGGTTTGATCAAAGAAAGCACTTACCCACCTGCTAACATCAACCAAAATTTACCATTGTCATTTCAGCCTTGGAATGTCCACTGTTGAACATAGGTCTTTCCCATTGATTTCCAGTATGCCCAATGTTGCTTGTATTGCTTGCACTCAAAACAATTAAGTATTTATTTGGAGGAACATGCTTGTTCATACTCACCACGCTGAGCAACCTGGTTGGCGAACGCAGATAGGTTATATACCTAAAGCTATTCCACTCAACAATTCATGGATAATACAGCAACCAGTAACCAGACGCGTGGCCGCAGATCAGGCACGGATAGTAGTACACGAGGAGCATTAAAATCTCAGTCACCTTGTCGTAGTGGCCACTACGGGCGGCAAGGCGTTTTCTTTGGCTTGTTCAACAATGGACATTCTAAAATGGCGTACCTTTCTACGGGTATTTAATCTTATTATTAGAGCAAATTAGTAATGTGGGACAACAACTAATAGATAATTTTACAGTAATATGTAATTTTGTTTAGAATGAATTCGTAGAAGATTTTTGGAAGGAAGAAAGCTTTTTTTTTTTTTTTTTTTCTGACAAGTTCCGGCTTTCCCGCCCGCTCTTTTTCACGCGTTAGCTAACTATGGTCAAAAACAAAAATAATTACCTACTCTGCTTTTTATCTATGAACGAACCATTCTCTGTGAATGCATTCTTGCTTGTAGGAGATAAAAATAAAACGTAATGCACAGCCTGATAATACTTTACCAAATACCATTTATTAGGTCATGCATGATGATGATGGTTCTACTTACAAACAATGCATTCTTTGTATCTTGTGTCTTCGTACAACTCTGGCATTACCTCAATATACCTACCATACATTAGGTCATGCACTATCGAAATGGTTCCCAAAACATTCAATGGTTACAAAAAAAATGGTTAAAAAATTAAATGGTTGTGCATTACTAAGCTACATTATAATCTAGCTAAGAATTATCAACACATTTTCATATTGTACAACCTAATAAATATTTCATGACCTTAGATAGATTTCGATTTGAAATATTTAAACAAACGTGAGTTCTTTCGATCCCTAAACCTACAGTGATTGCTTTGATTATTTGTGCCGTATACTAAAACCGGCTTTACATATCACCATTTGTACTTACCACATGTATTTGTGTAGATACGGATAATAATACCGAGTTACATTCAAATTTTACTTGGCACTGAATTATCAGGTGGTGTATTAGGTATTAGGGTCATTTAAAATACAGCCGATGTTACTACAGATTATGTCATAATCGAGCATCGACTTATTAATAATTGCGTGTATCGTTATTTTTCGAGTTCGAGCCAAGAGGTTCCTCGAGGTTTTAGAAAAATAGCCACCATACAATCTTACTAAAACTGAACTTGACAGTGACTTGTGGTTAGGCCTGAGATGCCATAGCCAACCAGAAAATAAAAATCTGTCTGTGGTTTATAAACAAAACAAACAAACAATGTTTAGAACTTTGCAATTTCAAAGATTATAATCAATTGTTTTATGGTTTTGTAGATAAAATACTTACCTTCTAGATATTCGGAAGACACTATGTTACCCTAGGGTCATCATCAACAGCCTGTAAAAGTTCACTACTGGACAAAGGCCTCCCCTAGAAGCTGACCCCCAGACGAACGGTCTTGAATCTTCTTCATCCAACGTTTTTTCATAACCTTCTCAAATGCCGTAGTATGTAGATACGATAGCTGGAGCTCATGGTGTAATTTCTTGAAGTGCACAGTGAGTAAAGATATGGGAACCGCTGTAATTTTGCTCCTGAAATAGTGAGGTATAAGGAGACTCGTATAGTTGCGGCACAATTATAGCGTGAATGCGCGCGGCCTGCATGCATCCAACAGTTCCCTGCAGTCTTTATTAGTCGGTGTAAATCTAGCTAGCGGATAGGCATCCTACTCTAAACTCTGCCAATGCGTTGTCTCCACTCAAGAATCAACATCAGTCAGGGTCCTCAGTTCTTTGAGCTATGTGCCTTACCTATTTTCATAGTTATAAGTAAAATGTTTTTGTTATGACTATATTAAAACCACCATGTGTTAATGTAATTATATTTTTATTATTATTACATCATAGAATATAACCACTTATTCATTACCTAATATATCACCACATTGAATGAACAACAGCAGCACTTACAGGAGATTAAGGCAGCATCTTATCGACCAGTAATTACCTGCAAAAACAAACATATTAATTTCACATTTATATCATAATACTATACCTACAATATAATAATGATATGATGATGTTTTAAACACAATTACATGAAGGTAGCTTCCAGTGCTCAACAATACTTCTTGCAATTAAATGCAGAGCTTGATAGTACTCTTCAGCAGCAGTTTCTGGCCCAGGGTTTAAGATTTCTATTTAGATAAATAATCCTACTAATAAAGATTTAATCACGGCTGATGTTTTAAACACAATTACATGAAGCGAGCTTACAGTGCTCAACAATACTTTTTGCAATTAAATGCAGAGCTTGATAGTACTCTTCAGCAGTTTCTGGCCCTGGGTTTAAGATTTCTACATACTTTCTTACATAAATCCTACTATATAATATTATAAATGCGAAAGTTTATAAGGATGTTTGAATGTTTGTGCTGTTCAATCACAGCTAAACGGCTGAATGGATTTGGATGAAATTTGATACAGAGATAGATTATAGTCTGGAATAGCAAATATAAACTGCAAAAACAAATACTAAATTATAAACAAATACTAAATATTAAAATATTATTCATTGTTACCTAATATATCACCCTATTGGCCCACAAACATTGAATGACCACATGCGCTGTGATGGAGAGTGTTGCTCCCATTAGATTAGACTGAGCTTGCGAGCCACCTCCTCCGCTGTCAGCATAGTGTAGAGGATATGAGCTCTATGTGCTATGTTGTGCAGCTTCCTATCGACCAGTAAGTACCTGCAAAAACAAACACATTAATATCTATACCTACAATATGATAATGATATGATGTTTTGTGGTCAACAACACTTCTTGCAAATATATGCAGTGCTTGGAAGTACTCTTCAGCAATTTCTGGCAGAGGGTTTAAGATTCCTACATACTTATATTATAAATGCAAATGTTTAGATAGGATATATGGATATTTGTTGTTCAATCACACAGTAACGGCTCAACCTTTATAGTAATCCTTACTTGTAAGACCCTCATTGAAAATACTTACATTATGCAACTTATTCGCTCCAAAGATATGAATGTAAAGCTTCACAAAAGATGGTATGACCCATACAAGAATATCACCAAGGGTTGATTGCATCCACATTTTAATTAGAATCATACAGTATCTGCAAAAAAATGATTCTTGTAAGGTTTGTTTACACTAAACATCCATGCCACAACATCATATCAAACCGTTGTCAGAGAAAGTAAATAGTACTCAGACCAATGTCTCAAAGACAATAGCAAGCTGTTACCTATTATAAGCATCATTTACATAAATCCTACTATATAATATTATAAATGCGAAAGTTTATAAGGATGTTTGAATGTTTGTGCTGTTCAATCACAGCTAAACGGCTGAATGGATTTGGATGAAATTTGATACAGAGATAGATTATAGTCTGGAATAGCAAATATAAACTGCAAAAACAAATACTAAATATTAAAATATTATTCATTGTTACCTAATATATCACCCTATTGGCCCACAAACATTGAATGACCACATGCGCTGTGTTGGAGAGTGTTGCTCCCATAAGATTTGACTGAGCTTGCGAGCCACCTCCTCCGCTGTCAGCATAGTGTAGAGGATATGAGCTCTATGTGCTATGTTGTGCAGCTTCCTATCGACCAGTAAGTACCTGCAAAAGCAAACACATTAATATCTATACCTACAATATGATAATGATATGATGTTTTGTGGTCAACAACACTTCTTGCAAATATATGCAGAGCTTGGAAGTACTCTTCAGCAATTTCTGGCAGAGGGTTTAAGATTCCTACATACTTATATATTTGTTGTTCAATCACACAGTAACGGCTCAACCTTTATAGTAATCCTTACTCATAAGACCCTCATTGAAAATACTTACATTATGCAATTTATTCGCTCCAAAGATATGAATGTAAAGCTTCACAAAAGATGGTATGACCCATACAACAATATCATCAAGGGTTGATTGCATAGAATCATACAGTATCTGCAAAAAAATGATTCTTGTAAGGTTTGTTTACACTAAACATCCATGCCACAACATCATATCAAACCGTTGGTACTCAAACCAATGTCTCGAAGACAATAGCAGCCTATATCCAGCAGTGAACTTGAGACAATACCAATGCAGAATGAACTAAAAATGATTATTTTTGTAGGTTATGTTTACACTGAACATCCATGCCACAAGATCATATCAAACCCTATTATCAGCAGCAGTGAACTTCGACAGGCTGATTATGAGTTATATCACAACATCAAATAGAAATAAATAGTCACAACATTACCTTTTTCCCACATTCCCAACTCATGTGTTGTGCTGCATTCCATCTAGGCCTCCCACAAACATTGTGTTGGAGAGTGTAACAATAACAACACAACTAAATGCAGAATCAGCTTTCAACACAATCACATTTCATCACTTTTTTACACGAGAGATGCAAAAACAAACAACAAAGTAAAAGTTGACCACCGCCGCGCCACCTACCCCCGAATTGTGGCAGAATTTCGTTGCGCGTTCGTTTCTCCATACAAAACAGGGTTTAGAAAATGCGAAAATAGACGCAAATCCTGAATGAAACACGAAGATTTAGGATTTTTCCTCTGGTCCCATTGAACGGCCCCAACGATTGACGTAAAATTTCTAGAACAACCGACACCTCCTTCTAGGAGAACAACCATGTCAATGAGTGAGTGAGTCAGTGAGTGGTAGTTTAATTGTATATAGTATATAAAACTAGTTTTTCGCGTTGTGCGCGAGCTGCAAGCAGCTCGCGGGATCTGTTTTCCTTGCTGTTGAGGGCGCGTTGTGCGCGAGCTGCACGCAGCTCGCTGGATTCTTTATCGTTGCTGTTGAGGGCGCGTTGTGCGCGAGCTGCACGCAGCTCGCGTGCCTATTCGTTGCTGTCGAGGGTGCGTTGTGCGCGAGCTGCAAGCAGCTCGCGTGCCTAAACGTTGCTTTTGAGGGCGCGTTGTGCGCGAGCTGCACGCAGCTCGCGTGCCTATTCGTTGCTGTCGAGGGCGCGTTGTGCGCGAGCTGCAAGCAGCTCGCGTGCCTAATCGTTGCTTTTGAGGGCGCGTTGTGCGCGAGCTGCACGCAGCTCGCGTGCCTAATCGTCGCTTTTGAGGGCGCGTTGTGCGCGAGCTGCAAGCAGCTCGCGTGCCTAAACGTTGCTTTTGAGGTCGCGTTGTGCGCGAGCTGCAAGCAGCTCGCGAGATTTTATAGTTGCTGTACGACTCGGTAGAAAACCTAAGACGACATAGCCTTTCTTGAAAAAAAAAAAAAAAAAAAAAAAGTTGACAAGACAAAATATTTTTCCCGTAGAGTATTTAGAAAAAGTGAAATACGGAGTGTCCGCTCCATACAAAATCAACGAATCTCATGTACCGGAATGGACGCTCCATACGAAAAGTAACTTTAAGGAAATGTCTCTTCGAATTTCGTTCCTGGTTTGAAAAATTTGAAAATTTTCGCATTTTCATACAAAACATGCTTTAGAAATCACGAGATTAATCATACATTTTGTATGAAAGACCTACGATTTAGGATTTTTCCTCTGGTCCCATTGAATGGCCCCAACGATTGACGTAAAATTTCTAGAACAACCGACACCTCCTTCTAGGAGAACAACCATGTCAATGAGTGAGTGAGTCAGTGAGTGGTAGTTTAATTGTATATAATATAACTAGTTTTTCGCGTTGTGCGCGAGCTGCAAGCAGCTCGCGGGATCTGTTTTCCTTGCTGTTGAGGTTGCAGAGTGCGCGAGCTGCACGCAGCTCGCTGGATCTGTTTTCCTTGCTGTTGAGGTCGCGTTGTGCGCGAGCTGCACGCAGCTCGCGTGCCTATTCGTTGCTGTCGAGGGTGCGTTGTGCGCGAGCTGCAAGCAGCTCGCGTGCCTAAACGTTGCTTTTGAGGGCGCGTTGTGCGCGAGCTGCAAGCAGCTCGCGTGCCTAATCGTTGCTTTTGAGGGCGCGTTGTGCGCGAGCTGCACGCAGCTCGCGTGCCTTATCGTTGCTGTCGAGGGCGCGTTGTGCGCGAGCTGCAAGCAGCTCGCGTGCCTATTCGTTGCTGTCGAGGGCGCGTTGTGCGCGAGCTGCAAGCAGCTCGCGTGCCTAAACGTTGCTTTTGAGGGCGCGTTGTGCGCGAGCTGCAAGCAGCTCGCGTGCCTAATCGTTGCTTTTGAGGGCGCGTTGTGCGCGAGCTGCACGCAGCTCGCGTGCCTTATCGTTGCTGTCGAGGGCGCGTTGTGCGCGAGCTGCAAGCAGCTCGCGTGCCTATTCGTTGCTGTCGAGGGCGCGTTGTGCGCGAGCTGCAAGCAGCTCGCGTGCCTAATCGTTGCTTTTGAGGGCGCGTTGTGCGCGAGCTGCAAGCAGCTCGCGTGCCTAAACGTTGCTTTTGAGGTCGCGTAGTGCGCGAGCTGCAAGCAGCTCGCGAGATTTTATAGTTGCTGTACGACCCGGTAGAAAACCTAAGACGACATAGCCTTTCTTGAAAAAAAAAAAAAAAAAAAAAAAGTTGACATGACAAAATATTTTTCCCGTAGAGTATTTAGAAAAAGTGAAATACGGAGTGTCCGCTCCATACAAAATCAACGAATCTCATGTACCGGGATGGACGCTCCATACGAAAAGTAACTTTAAGGAAATGTCTCTTCGAATTTCGTTCCGGGTTTGAAAAATTTGAAAAATTTCGCATTTTCATACAAAACATGCCTTAGAAATCACGAGATTAATCATACATTTTGTATGAAAGACCTAAGATTTAGGATTTTTCCTCTGGTCCCAGTGAATGGCCCCAACGAATGACGAAAAATTTCTAGAACAACCGCACCCTCCTTCTAGGAGAACAACCATGTCAATCAGTGAGTCAGTCAGTGGTAGTTTAATTGTATATAGTATAACTAGTTTTTCGCGTTGTGCGCGAGCTGCAAGCAGCTCGCGAGATGGTTTTTGTGTGGTTAGTGATTTTGCGTTGCGTGAGATGAGATGAGATTTTTTTTCTTTGCTGTTGAGGTCGCGTAGTGCGCGAGCTGCAAGCAGCTCGCAGGATCTGTTGTCCTTGCTGTTGATGTCGCGTTGTGCGCGAGCTGCAAGCAGCTCGCTGGATCTGTTGTCCTTGCTGTTGATGTCGCGTTGTGCGCGAGCTGCAAGCAGCTCGCGTGCCTATTCGTTGCTGGCGAGGTCGCGTTGTGCGCGAGCTGCAAGCAGCTCGCGTGCCTAATCGTTGCCGTCGAGGGCGCGTTGTGCGCGAGCTGCAAGCAGCTCGCGTGCCTATTCGTTGCTGTCGAGGTAGCGTTGTGCGCGAGCTGCAAGCAGCTCGCGTGCCTAATCGTTGCTGTAGAGGTCGCGTTGTGCGCGAGCTGCAAGCAGCTCGCGTGCCTATTCGTTGCTGAAAGGAGAAAAAGTTTTTTGGTAGAAAACCTAAGATGACATAGCCAACAAGAAATTAGTATCAAGGAGCATGGAGCCGAACGCTGAGGATTAGTAGGTACTGCGTCAACCAACAGATGGAACGCCACTGTCAGAAGCTGCTCGCATTGCGCAATCTCGTAAGCACCATCACGAAATTATGTATGAAATATCTACTTAAGTAGTCCAGTAGGGATGGGTCGTACTTAGCTACTTTTTATTTCGCATTTCGCGTCAGGTCAGTTCAGGCCTAAAAGCTCTATATCTTACAGGTATTTAAAGTAGAATAGTATAAAGGGTACTTTTTATGTAGGTTCTACGCGAGCGAAACCGCGAACAAAAGCTAGAACTTGATAAACAGTATGACATTGCGTCGCGGCGGCGGCGGCGACCGACGGACGGACGGCGCGGTAACTGTACCTAGCACCAAACTCTATCAAACGTACCAAGATGACTTGGTTCAACTATACCTAGTTATTGTATTGATAGTGAGAATTATAATTACATTCTACACAAATATTATCTTAGGTATATATGTATTTGAATGAGTAAGTGTTTTAGGTATAATTTTTTTTAGCATTTTACATTAACTTACAGAATCTACAGATTTTCAATAACAAGATATAAATTTACCTACCTATTATCTATGCAGACTTGTCAGTACTACTATTTTTTTGTTTTTAGAGTTGTTGTTATTGCCACTTCTTCAATTCTTGAAATATAAAAATAATGTGAAACACCAGATGGCAGTCTCTTTGACCCACTACTAATAGATAGTATAGGATCTACTTGGTGATGTAATGTTAAGAATGAACTTTTAAAATAATATAAGTAATGAGTTTCCATTGTTTGAATAGCATGTAGGTTACCAATTGATTGCTTTGATACTATAAATTATGAATTGTAATACACTTATTTACATCATTGACCCTATGACATCCTCTGTACTACAACTTAAATTGCATTGTGTCATACAATTTAAAGTTATTGTAATGGTTGCACCACAACCATTCCCACAACCATTCTCTTGCAATTCCAAGGCGTTAAATGCTGCCTAACATGAGCAGCTCCCATTTGCTAAATTAAAAATACAAGCAGAGATGAATAAAATTATACCTCTACTACATACATAAAAGTAAAATTACACACCTACATTGATTAACATGTAGAATAATATCTAATGTTGATCCACAATACTTACTACATACATAAGCATGTAGGTAGGTACATAATAATCATGTTTGTTTACCGGAGAGAAAGCTATAACTATGAAATGCCATTATACTATTCGATCCTCGCATGTTATTGATTTATTTATTTACATAAAATGTATCCTGAGTCGATACAAAGTCTACCTATGTACTACATATACACCCGGTTAGAGTAGATAGTTTTAACCTAGCTTATCTGTCTAGTCAGAAAGTCTAGTAATTTGATAGAATTTTGAACAAACCGTATGTTCAGTGACCTAAACCTGTTAGAAACACGACACTTTTACCTTCTGGTTTGATCAAAGAAAGCACTTACCCACCTGCTAACATCAACCAAAATTTACCATTGTCATTTCAGCCTTGGAATGTCCACTGTTGAACATAGGTCTTTCCCATTGATTTCCAGTATGCCCAATGTTGCTTGTATTGCTTGCACTCAAAACAATTAAGTATTTATTTGGAGGAACATGCTTGTTCATACTCACCACGCTGAGCAACCTGGTTGGCGAACGCAGATAGGTTATATACCTAAAGCTATTCCACTCAACAATTCATGGATAATACAGCAACCAGTAACCAGACGCGTGGCCGCAGATCAGGCACGGATAGTAGTACACGAGGAGCATTAAAATCTCAGTCACCTTGTCGTAGTGGCCACTACGGGCGGCAAGGCGTTTTCTTTGGCTTGTTCAACAATGGACATCCTAAAATGGCGTACCTTTCTAAGGGTATTTAATCTTATTATTAGAGCAAATTAGTAATGTGGGACAACAACTAATAGATAATTTTACAGTAATATGTAATTTTGTTTAGAATGAATTCGTAGAAGATTTTTGGAAGGAAGAAACCTTTTTTTTTTTTTTTTTTCTGACAAGTTCCGGCTTTCCCGCCCGCTCTTTTTCACGCGTTAGCTAACTATGGTCAAAAACAAAAATAATTACCTACTCTGCTTTTTATCTATGAACGAACCATTCTCTGTGAATGCATTCTTGCTTGTAGGAGATAAAAATAAAACGTAATGCACAGCCTGATAATACTTTACCAAATACCATTTATTAGGTCATGCATGATGATGATGGTTCTACTTACAAACAATGCATTCTTTGTATCTTGTGTCTTCGTACAACTCTGGCATTACCTCAATATACCTACCATACATTAGGTCATGCACTATCGAAATGGTTCCCAAAACATTCAATGGTTACAAAAAAAATGGTTAAAAAATTAAATGGTTGTGCATTACTAAGCTACATTATAATCTAGCTAAGAATTATCAACACATTTTCATATTGTACAACCTAATAAATATTTCATGACCTTAGATAGATTTCGATTTGAAATATTTAAACAAACGTGAGTTCTTTCGATCCCTAAACCTACAGTGATTGCTTTGATTATTTGTGCCGTATACTAAAACCGGCTTTACATATCACCATTTGTACTTACCACATGTATTTGTGTAGATACGGATAATAATACCGAGTTACATTCAAATTTTACTTGGCACTGAATTATCAGGTGGTGTATTAGGTATTAGGGTCATTTAAAATACAGCCGATGTTACTACAGATTATGTCATAATCGAGCATCGACTTATTAATAATTGCGTGTATCGTTATTTTTCGAGTTCGAGCCAAGAGGTTCCTCGAGGTTTTAGAAAAATAGCCACCATACAATCTTACTAAAACTGAACTTGACAGTGACTTGTGGTTAGGCCTGAGATGCCATAGCCAACCAGAAAATAAAAATCTGTCTGTGGTTTATAAACAAAACAAACAAACAATGTTTAGAACTTTGCAATTTCAAAGATTATAATCAATTGTTTTATGGTTTTGTAGATAAAATACTTACCTTCTAGATATTCGGAAGACACTATGTTACCCTAGGGTCATCATCAACAGCCTGTAAAAGTTCACTACTGGACAAAGGCCTCCCCTAGAAGCTGACCCCCAGACGAACGGTCTTGAATCTTCTTCATCCAACGTTTTTTCATAACCTTCTCAAATGCCGTAGTATGTAGATACGATAGCTGGAGCTCATGGTGTAATTTCTTGAAGTGCACAGTGAGTAAAGATATGGGAACCGCTGTAATTTTGCTCCTGAAATAGTGAGGTATAAGGAGACTCGTATAGTTGCGGCACAATTATAGCGTGAATGCGCGCGGCCTGCATGCATCCAACAGTTCCCTGCAGTCTTTATTAGTCGGTGTAAATCTAGCTAGCGGATAGGCATCCTACTCTAAACTCTGCCAATGCGTTGTCTCCACTCAAGAATCAACATCAGTCAGGGTCCTCAGTTCTTTGAGCTATGTGCCTTACCTATTTTCATAGTTATAAGTAAAATGTTTTTGTTATGACTATATTAAAACCACCATGTGTTAATGTAATTATATTTTTATTATTATTACATCATAGAATATAACCACTTATTCATTACCTAATATATCACCACATTGAATGAACAACAGCAGCACTTACAGGAGATTAAGGCAGCATCTTATCGACCAGTAATTACCTGCAAAAACAAACATATTAATTTCACATTTATATCATAATACTATACCTACAATATAATAATGATATGATGATGTTTTAAACACAATTACATGAAGGTAGCTTCCAGTGCTCAACAATACTTCTTGCAATTAAATGCAGAGCTTGATAGTACTCTTCAGCAGCAGTTTCTGGCCCAGGGTTTAAGATTTCTATTTAGATAAATAATCCTACTAATAAAGATTTAATCACGGCTGATGTTTTAAACACAATTACATGAAGCGAGCTTACAGTGCTCAACAATACTTTTTGCAATTAAATGCAGAGCTTGATAGTACTCTTCAGCAGTTTCTGGCCCTGGGTTTAAGATTTCTACATACTTTCTTACATAAATCCTACTATATAATATTATAAATGCGAAAGTTTATAAGGATGTTTGAATGTTTGTGCTGTTCAATCACAGCTAAACGGCTGAATGGATTTGGATGAAATTTGATTTTGCCACAGAACTGCCTATTGTTACGGAAATAGAGGAAATTGTCGAATAAAGACTATTTTTTCGTTCAACTTGGGTGTACTCTGGCAATTTTCGGATTTCCATAAAAAACAGGGTTTAGAAAACGCGAAAATAGACGCAAATCCTGTATGAAACACGAAGATTTTTTGATGTCGCGTTGTGCGCGATCTGTTGTCCTTGCTGTTGAGGTTGCGTTGTGCGCGAGCTGCAAGCAGCTCGCTGGATCTGTTGTCCTTGCTGTTGAGGTCGCGTAGTGCGCGAGCTGCAAGCAGGTCGCTGGATCTGTTGTCCTTGCTGTTGAGGTCGCGTTGTGCGCGAGCTGCAAGCAGCTCGCGTGCCTATTCGTTGCTGAAAGGAGAAAAAGTTTTTTGGTAGAAAACCTAAGATGACATAGCCAACAAGAAATTAGTATCAAGGAGCATGGAGCCGAACGCTGAGGATTAGTAGGTACTGCGTCAACCAACAGATGGAACGCCACTGTCAGAAGCTGCGCGCAATCTCGTAAGCACCATCACGAAATTATGTATGAAATATCTACTTAAGTAGTCCAGTAGGGATGGGTCGTACTTAGCTACTTTTTATTTCGCATTTCGCGTCAGGTCAGTTCAGGCCTAAAAGCTCTATATCTTACAGGTATTTAAAGTAGAATAGTATAAAGGGTACTTTTATTATGTAGGTTCTACGCGAGCGAAACCGCGAACAAAAGCTAGAACTTGATAAACAGTATGACATTGCGTCGCGGCGGCGGCGGCGGCGACCGACGGACGGCGCGGTAACTGTACCTAGCACCAAACTCTATCAAACGTACCAAGATGACTTGGTTCAACTATACCTAGTTATTGTATTGATAGTGAGAATTATAATTACGTTCTACACAAATCTTATCTTAGGTATATATGTATTTGAATGAGTAAGTGTTTTAGGTATAATTTTTTTTAGCATTTTACATTAACTTACAGAATCTACAGATTTTCAATAACAAGATATAAATTTACCTACCTATTATCTATGCAGACTTGTCAGTACTACTATTTTTTTGTTTTTAGAGTTGTTGTTATTGCCACTTCTTCAATTCTTGAAATATAAAAATAATGTGAAACACCAGATGGCAGTCTCTTTGACCCACTACTAATAGATAGTATAGGATCTACTTGGTGATGTAATGTTAAGAATGAACTTTTAAAATAATATAAGTAATGAGTTTCCATTGTTTGAATAGCATGTAGGTTACCAATTGATTGCTTTGATACTATAAATTATGAATTGTAATACACTTATTTACATCATTATCATTGACCCTATGACATCCTCTGTACTACAACGTAAATTGCATTGTGTCATACAATTTAAAGTTATTGTAATGGTTGCACCACAACCATTCCCACAACCATTCTTTTGCAATTAATTCCAAGGCGTTAAATGCTGCCTAACATGAGCAGCTCCCATTTGCTAAATTAAAAATACAAGCAGAGATTAATAAAATTATACCTCTACTACATACATAAAAGTAATTACACACCTACATTGATCCACAATACTTACTACATACATAACTATGAAATGCCATTATACTATTCGATCCTCGCATGTTATTGATTTATTTATTCACATAAAATGTATCCTGAGTCGATACAAAGTCTACCTATGTACTATATATACACCCGGTTAGAGTAGATAGTTTTAACCTACCTTATCTGTCTAGTCAGAAAGTCTAGTAATTTAATAGAATTTTGAACAAATCGTATGTTCAGTGACCTAAACCTGTTAGAAACACGACCTTCTGGTTTGATCAAAGAAAGCACTTACCCACCTGCTAACATCAACCAAAATTTACCATTGTCATTTCAGCCTTGGAATGTCCACTGTTGAACATAGGTCTTTCCCATTGATTTCCAGTATGCCCAATGTTGCTTGTATTGCTTGCAAGTATTTGGAGGAACATGCTTGTTCATACTCACCACGCTGAGCAACCTGGTTGGCGAACGCAGATCTGAACTGCCGCAGATCAGGCACGGATAGTAGTACACGAGGAGCATTAAAATCTCAGTCACCTTGTCGTAGTGGCCACTACGGGCGGCAAGGCGTTTTCTTTGGCTTGTTCAACAATGGACATCCTAAAATGGCTTACCTTTCTACAGGTATTTATCTTATTATTAGAGCAAATTAGTAATGTGGGACAACAACTAATAGATAATTTTACAGTAATATGAAGGAAGAAAGTTTTTTTTTTTTTTCTGACAAGTTCCGGCTTTCCCGCCCGCTCTTTTTCACGCGTTAGCTAACTATGGTCAACAACAAAAATAATTACCTACTCTGCTTTTTATCTATGAACGAACCATTCTCTGTGAATGCATTCTTGCTTGTAGGAGATAAAAATAAAACGTAATGCACAGCCTGATAATACTTTACCAAATACCATTTATTAGGTCATGCATGATGATGATGGTTCTACTTACAAACAATGCATTCTTTGTATCTTGTGTCTTCGTACAACTCTGGCATTACCTCAATATACCTACCATACATTAGGTCATGCACTATCGAAATGGTTCCCAAAACATTCAATGGTTACAAAAAAAATGGTTAAAAAATTAAATGGTTGTGCATTACTAAGCTACATTATAATCTAGCTAAGAATTATCAACACATTTTCATATTGTACAACCTAATAAATATTTCATGACCTTAGATAGATTTCGATTTGAAATATTTAAACAAACGTGAGTTCTTTCGATCCCTAAACCTACAGTGATTGCTTTGATTATTTGTGCCGTATACTAAAACCGGCTTTACATATCACCATTTGTACTTACCACATGTATTTGTGTAGATACGGATAATAATACCGAGTTACATTCAAATTTTACTTGGCACTGAATTATCAGGTGGTGTATTAGGTATTAGGGTCATTTAAAATACAGCCGATGTTACTACAGATTATGTCATAATCGAGCATCGACTTATTAATAATTGCGTGTATCGTTATTTTTCGAGTTCGAGCCAAGAGGTTCCTCGAGGTTTTAGAAAAATAGCCACCATACAATCTTACTAAAACTGAACTTGACAGTGACTTGTGGTTAGGCCTGAGATGCCATAGCCAACCAGAAAATAAAAATCTGTCTGTGGTTTATAAACAAAACAAACAAACAATGTTTAGAACTTTGCAATTTCAAAGATTATAATCAATTGTTTTATGGTTTTGTAGATAAAATACTTACCTTCTAGATATTCGGAAGACACTATGTTACCCTAGGGTCATCATCAACAGCCTGTAAAAGTTCACTACTGGACAAAGGCCTCCCCTAGAAGCTGACCCCCAGACGAACGGTCTTGAATCTTCTTCATCCAACGTTTTTTCATAACCTTCTCAAATGCCGTAGTATGTAGATACGATAGCTGGAGCTCATGGTGTAATTTCTTGAAGTGCACAGTGAGTAAAGATATGGGAACCGCTGTAATTTTGCTCCTGAAATAGTGAGGTATAAGGAGACTCGTATAGTTGCGGCACAATTATAGCGTGAATGCGCGCGGCCTGCATGCATCCAACAGTTCCCTGCAGTCTTTATTAGTCGGTGTAAATCTAGCTAGCGGATAGGCATCCTACTCTAAACTCTGCCAATGCGTTGTCTCCACTCAAGAATCAACATCAGTCAGGGTCCTCAGTTCTTTGAGCTATGTGCCTTACCTATTTTCATAGTTATAAGTAAAATGTTTTTGTTATGACTATATTAAAACCACCATGTGTTAATGTAATTATATTTTTATTATTATTACATCATAGAATATAACCACTTATTCATTACCTAATATATCACCACATTGAATGAACAACAGCAGCACTTACAGGAGATTAAGGCAGCATCTTATCGACCAGTAATTACCTGCAAAAACAAACATATTAATTTCACATTTATATCATAATACTATACCTACAATATAATAATGATATGATGATGTTTTAAACACAATTACATGAAGGTAGCTTCCAGTGCTCAACAATACTTCTTGCAATTAAATGCAGAGCTTGATAGTACTCTTCAGCAGCAGTTTCTGGCCCAGGGTTTAAGATTTCTATTTAGATAAATAATCCTACTAATAAAGATTTAATCACGGCTGATGTTTTAAACACAATTACATGAAGCGAGCTTACAGTGCTCAACAATACTTTTTGCAATTAAATGCAGAGCTTGATAGTACTCTTCAGCAGTTTCTGGCCCTGGGTTTAAGATTTCTACATACTTTCTTACATAAATCCTACTATATAATATTATAAATGCGAAAGTTTATAAGGATGTTTGAATGTTTGTGCTGTTCAATCACAGCTAAACGGCTGAATGGATTTGGATGAAATTTGATACAGAGATAGATTATAGTCTGGAATAGCAAATATAAACTGCAAAAACAAATACTAAATTATAAACAAATACTAAATATTAAAATATTATTCATTGTTACCTAATATATCACCCTATTGGCCCACAAACATTGAATGACCACATGCGCTGTGATGGAGAGTGTTGCTCCCATTAGATTAGACTGAGCTTGCGAGCCACCTCCTCCGCTGTCAGCATAGTGTAGAGGATATGAGCTCTATGTGCTATGTTGTGCAGCTTCCTATCGACCAGTAAGTACCTGCAAAAACAAACACATTAATATCTATACCTACAATATGATAATGATATGATGTTTTGTGGTCAACAACACTTCTTGCAAATATATGCAGTGCTTGGAAGTACTCTTCAGCAATTTCTGGCAGAGGGTTTAAGATTCCTACATACTTATATTATAAATGCAAATGTTTAGATAGGATATATGGATATTTGTTGTTCAATCACACAGTAACGGCTCAACCTTTATAGTAATCCTTACTTGTAAGACCCTCATTGAAAATACTTACATTATGCAACTTATTCGCTCCAAAGATATGAATGTAAAGCTTCACAAAAGATGGTATGACCCATACAAGAATATCACCAAGGGTTGATTGCATCCACATTTTAATTAGAATCATACAGTATCTGCAAAAAAATGATTCTTGTAAGGTTTGTTTACACTAAACATCCATGCCACAACATCATATCAAACCGTTGTCAGAGAAAGTAAATAGTACTCAGACCAATGTCTCAAAGACAATAGCAAGCTGTTACCTATTATAAGCATCATTTACATAAATCCTACTATATAATATTATAAATGCGAAAGTTTATAAGGATGTTTGAATGTTTGTGCTGTTCAATCACAGCTAAACGGCTGAATGGATTTGGATGAAATTTGATACAGAGATAGATTATAGTCTGGAATAGCAAATATAAACTGCAAAAACAAATACTAAATATTAAAATATTATTCATTGTTACCTAATATATCACCCTATTGGCCCACAAACATTGAATGACCACATGCGCTGTGTTGGAGAGTGTTGCTCCCATAAGATTTGACTGAGCTTGCGAGCCACCTCCTCCGCTGTCAGCATAGTGTAGAGGATATGAGCTCTATGTGCTATGTTGTGCAGCTTCCTATCGACCAGTAAGTACCTGCAAAAGCAAACACATTAATATCTATACCTACAATATGATAATGATATGATGTTTTGTGGTCAACAACACTTCTTGCAAATATATGCAGAGCTTGGAAGTACTCTTCAGCAATTTCTGGCAGAGGGTTTAAGATTCCTACATACTTATATATTTGTTGTTCAATCACACAGTAACGGCTCAACCTTTATAGTAATCCTTACTCATAAGACCCTCATTGAAAATACTTACATTATGCAATTTATTCGCTCCAAAGATATGAATGTAAAGCTTCACAAAAGATGGTATGACCCATACAACAATATCATCAAGGGTTGATTGCATAGAATCATACAGTATCTGCAAAAAAATGATTCTTGTAAGGTTTGTTTACACTAAACATCCATGCCACAACATCATATCAAACCGTTGGTACTCAAACCAATGTCTCGAAGACAATAGCAGCCTATATCCAGCAGTGAACTTGAGACAATACCAATGCAGAATGAACTAAAAATGATTATTTTTGTAGGTTATGTTTACACTGAACATCCATGCCACAAGATCATATCAAACCCTATTATCAGCAGCAGTGAACTTCGACAGGCTGATTATGAGTTATATCACAACATCAAATAGAAATAAATAGTCACAACATTACCTTTTTCCCACATTCCCAACTCATGTGTTGTGCTGCATTCCATCTAGGCCTCCCACAAACATTGTGTTGGAGAGTGTAACAATAACAACACAACTAAATGCAGAATCAGCTTTCAACACAATCACATTTCATCACTTTTTTACACGAGAGATGCAAAAACAAACAACAAAGTAAAAGTTGACCACCGCCGCGCCACCTACCCCCGAATTGTGGCAGAATTTCGTTGCGCGTTCGTTTCTCCATACAAAACAGGGTTTAGAAAATGCGAAAATAGACGCAAATCCTGAATGAAACACGAAGATTTAGGATTTTTCCTCTGGTCCCATTGAACGGCCCCAACGATTGACGTAAAATTTCTAGAACAACCGACACCTCCTTCTAGGAGAACAACCATGTCAATGAGTGAGTGAGTCAGTGAGTGGTAGTTTAATTGTATATAGTATAATAACTAGTTTTTCGCGTTGTGCGCGAGCTGCAAGCAGCTCGCGAGATGGTTTTTGTGTGGTTAGTGATTTTGCGTTGCGTGAGATGAGATGAGATTTTTTTTCTTTGCTGTTGAGGTCGCGTAGTGCGCGAGCTGCAAGCAGCTCGCAGGATCTGTTGTCCTTGCTGTTGATGTCGCGTTGTGCGCGAGCTGCAAGCAGCTCGCTGGATCTGTTGTCCTTGCTGTTGATGTCGCGTTGTGCGCGAGCTGCAAGCAGCTCGCGTGCCTATTCGTTGCTGGCGAGGTCGCGTTGTGCGCGAGCTGCAAGCAGCTCGCGTGCCTAATCGTTGCCGTCGAGGGCGCGTTGTGCGCGAGCTGCAAGCAGCTCGCGTGCCTATTCGTTGCTGTCGAGGTAGCGTTGTGCGCGAGCTGCAAGCAGCTCGCGTGCCTATTCGTTGCTGGCGAGGTCGCGTTGTGCGCGAGCTGCAAGCAGCTCGCGTGCCTATTCGTTGCTGAAAGGAGAAAAAGTTTTTTGGTAGAAAACCTAAGATGACATAGCCAACAAGAAATTAGTATCAAGGAGCATGGAGCCGAACGCTGAGGATTAGTAGGTACTGCGTCAACCAACAGATGGAACGCCACTGTCAGAAGCTGCTCGCATTGCGCAATCTCGTAAGCACCATCACGAAATTATGTATGAAATATCTACTTAAGTAGTCCAGTAGGGATGGGTCGTACTTAGCTACTTTTTATTTCGCATTTCGCGTCAGGTCAGTTCAGGCCTAAAAGCTCTATATCTCTATATCTCTATATCTCGATCAACTTATTCGCTCCAAAGATATGAATGTAAAGCTTCACAAAAGATGGTATGACCCATACAACAATATCATCAAGGGTTGATTGCATCCACATTTTAATTAGAATCATACAGTATCTGCAAAAAAATGATTCTTGTAAGGTTTGTTTACACTAAACATCCATGCCACAACATCATACTCGAAGACAATAGCAGCCTATATCCAGCAGTGAACTTGAGACAATACCAATGCAGAATGAACTAAAAATGATTATTTTTGTAGGTTATGTTTACACTGAACATCCATGCCACAAGATCATATCAAACCCTATTATCAGCAGCAGTGAACTTCGACAGGCTGATTATGAGTTATATCACAACATCAAATAGAAATAAATAAATAGTCACAACATTACCTTTTTCCCACATTCCCAACTCATGTGTTGTGCTGCATTCCATCTAGGCCTCCCACAAACATTGTGTTGGAGAGTGTAACAATAACAACACAACTAAATGCAGAATCAGCTTTCAACACAATCACATTTCATCACTTTTTTACACGAGAGATGCAAAAACAAACAACAAAGTAAAAGTTGACCACCGCCGCGCCACCTACCCCCGAATTGTGGCAGAATTTCGTTGCGCGTTCGTTTCTCCATACAAAACAGGGTTTAGAAAATGCGAAAATAGACGCAAATCCTGAATGAAACACGAAGATTTCGGATTTTTCCTCTGGTCCCATTGAACGGCCCCAACGAATGACGTAAAATTTCTAGAACAACCGACACCTCCTTCTAGGAGAACAACCATGTCAATGAGTGAGTGAGTGAGTCAGTGGTAGTTTAATTGTATATAATATAAAACTAGTTTTTCGCGTTGTGCGCGAGCTGCAAGCAGCTCGCGGGATCTGTTTTCCTTGCTGTTGAGGTTGCGGAGTACGCGAGCTGCACGCAGCTCGCTGGATTCTTTATCGTTGCTGTTGAGGGCGCGTTGTGCGCGAGCTGCACGCAGCTCACTGGATTCTTTATCGTTGCTGTTGAGGGCGCGTTGTGCGCGAGCTGCACGCAGCTCGCGTGCCTAATCGTTGCTGTCGAGGGCGCGTGGTGCGCGAGCTGCAAGCAGCTCGCGTGCCTAATCGTTGCTTTTGAGGGCGCGTTGTGCGCGAGCTGCACGCAGCTCGCGTGCCTATTCGTTGCTGTCGAGGGCGCGTTGTGCGCGAGCTGCAAGCAGCTCGCGTGCCTAATCGTTGCTGTCGAGGGCGCGTTGTGCGCGAGCTGCACGCAGCTCGCGTGCCTAATCGTTGCTTTTGAGGGCGCGTTGTGCGCGAGCTGCAAGCAGCTCGCGTGCCTAAACGTTGCTTTTGAGGTCGCGTTGTGCGCGAGCTGCAAGCAGCTCGCGAGATTTTATAGTTGCTGTACGACTCGGTAGAAAACCTAAGACGACATAGCCTTTCTTGAAAAAAAAAAAAAAAAAAAAAAGTTGACATGACAAAATATTTTTCCCGTAGAGTATTTAGAAAAAGTGAAATACGGAGTGTCCGCTCCATACAAAATCAACGAATCTCATGTACCGGAATGGACGCTCCATACGAAAAGTAACTTTAAGGAAATGTCTCTTCGAATTTCGTTCCGGGTTTGAAAAATTTGAAAATTTTCGCATTTTCATACAAAACATGCCTTAGAAATCACGAGATTAATCATACATTTTGTATGAGAGACCATCGATTTAGGATTTTTCCTCTGGTCCCATTGAATGGCCCCAACGAATGACGTAAAATTTCTAGAACAAACAAACACTCCTTCTAGGAGAACAACCATGTCAATGAGTGAGTGAGTCAGTGGTAGTTTAATTGTATATAGTATACTAGTTTTTCGCGTTGTGCGCGAGCTGCAAGCAGCTCGCGGGATCTGTTTTCCTTGCTGTTGAGGTTGCGTAGTGCGCGAGCTGCACGCAGCTCGCTGGATCTGTTTTCCTTGCTGTTGAGGTTGCGTAGCGCGCGAGCTGCACGCAGCTCGCTGGATTCTTTATCGTTGCTGTCGAGGGCGCGTTGTGCGCGAGCTGCACGCAGCTCGCGTGCCTAATCGTTGCTGTCGAGGGCGCGTTGTGCGCGAGCTGCACGCAGCTCGCGTGCCTAAACGTTGCTGTTGAGGGCGCGTTGTGCGCGAGCTGCACGCAGCTCGCGTGCCTAATCGTTGCTTTTGAGGGCGCGTTGTGCGCGAGCTGCAAGCAGCTCGCGTGCCTATTCGTTGCTTTTGAGGGCGCGTTGTGCGCGAGCTGCACGCAGCTCGCGTGCCTAATCGTTGCTTTTGAGGGCGCGTTGTGCGCGAGCTGCAAGCAGCTCGCGTGCCTAATCGTTGCTTTTGAGGGCGCGTTGTGCGCGAGCTGCACGCAGCTCGCGTGCCTAATCGTTGCTTTTGAGGGCGCGTTGTGCGCGAGCTGCAAGCAGCTCGCGTGCCTAAACGTTGCTTTTGAGGTCGCGTTGTGCGCGAGCTGCAAGCAGCTCGCGAGATTTTATAGTTGCTGTACGACTCGGTAGAAAACCTAAGACGACATAGCCTTTCTTGAAAAAAAAAAAAAAAAAAAAAAAGTTGACATGACAAAATATTTTTCCCGTAGAGTATTTAGAAAAAGTGAAATACGGAGTGTCCGCTCCATACAAAATCAACGAATCTCATGTACCGGGATGGACGCTCCATACGAAAAGTAACTTTAAGGAAATGTCTCTTCGAATTTCGTTCCTGGTTTGAAAAATTTGAAAATTTTCGCATTTTCATACAAAACATGCTCTAGAAATCACCAAATTAAACATACATTTTGTATGAAACATGTAAAATGTCGGATTTTTCCTCTGGTCCCATTGAATGGCCCCAACTAATGACGTAAAATTTCTAGAACAACCGAACCCTCCTTCTAGGAGAACAACCATGTCAATCAGTGAGTGAGTGAGTGGTAGTTTAATTGTATATAGTATAACTAGTTTTTCGCGTTGTGCGCGAGCTGCAAGCAGCTCGCGAGATGGTTTTTGTGTGGTTAGTGATTTTGCGTTGCGTGAGATGAGATGAGATTTTTTTTCTTTGCTGTTGAGGTCGCGTAGTGCGCGAGCTGCAAGCAGCTCGCAGGATCTGTTGTCCTTGCTGTTGATGTCGCGTTGTGCGCGAGCTGCAAGCAGCTCGCTGGATCTGTTGTCCTTGCTGTTGATGTCGCGTTGTGCGCGAGCTGCAAGCAGCTCGCGTGCCTATTCGTTGCTGGCGAGGTCGCGTTGTGCGCGAGCTGCAAGCAGCTCGCGTGCCTAATCGTTGCCGTCGAGGGCGCGTTGTGCGCGAGCTGCAAGCAGCTCGCGTGCCTATTCGTTGCTGTCGAGGTAGCGTTGTGCGCGAGCTGCAAGCAGCTCGCGTGCCTATTCGTTGCTGGCGAGGTCGCGTTGTGCGCGAGCTGCAAGCAGCTCGCGTGCCTATTCGTTGCTGAAAGGAGAAAAAGTTTTTTGGTAGAAAACCTAAGATGACATAGCCAACAAGAAATTAGTATCAAGGAGCATGGAGCCGAACGCTGAGGATTAGTAGGTACTGCGTCAACCAACAGATGGAACGCCACTGTCAGAAGCTGCTCGCATTGCGCAATCTCGTAAGCACCATCACGAAATTATGTATGAAATATCTACTTAAGTAGTCCAGTAGGGATGGGTCGTACTTAGCTACTTTTTATTTCGCATTTCGCGTCAGGTCAGTTCAGGCCTAAAAGCTCTATATCTTACAGGTATTTAAAGTAGAATAGTATAAAGGGTACTTTTATTATGTAGGTTCTACGCGAGCGAAACCGCGAACAAAAGCTAGAACTTGATAAACAGTATGACATTGCGTCGCGGCGGCGGCGGCGACCGACGGACGGACGGCGCGGTAACTGTACCTAGCACCAAACTCTATCAAACGTACCAAGATGACTTGGTTCAACTATACCTAGTTATTGTATTGATAGTGAGAATTATAATTACATTCTACACAAATATTATCTTAGGTATATATGTATTTGAATGAGTAAGTGTTTTAGGTATAATTTTTTTTAGCATTTTACATTAACTTACAGAATCTACAGATTTTCAATAACAAGATATAAATTTACCTACCTATTATCTATGCAGACTTGTCAGTACTACTATTTTTTTGTTTTTAGAGTTGTTGTTATTGCCACTTCTTCAATTCTTGAAATATAAAAATAATGTGAAACACCAGATGGCAGTCTCTTTGACCCACTACTAATAGATAGTATAGGATCTACTTGGTGATGTAATGTTAAGAATGAACTTTTAAAATAATATAAGTAATGAGTTTCCATTGTTTGAATAGCATGTAGGTTACCAATTGATTGCTTTGATACTATAAATTATGAATTGTAATACACTTATTTACATCATTGACCCTATGACATCCTCTGTACTACAACTTAAATTGCATTGTGTCATACAATTTAAAGTTATTGTAATGGTTGCACCACAACCATTCCCACAACCATTCTCTTGCAATTCCAAGGCGTTAAATGCTGCCTAACATGAGCAGCTCCCATTTGCTAAATTAAAAATACAAGCAGAGATGAATAAAATTATACCTCTACTACATACATAAAAGTAAAATTACACACCTACATTGATTAACATGTAGAATAATATCTAATGTTGATCCACAATACTTACTACATACATAAGCATGTAGGTAGGTACATAATAATCATGTTTGTTTACCGGAGAGAAAGCTATAACTATGAAATGCCATTATACTATTCGATCCTCGCATGTTATTGATTTATTTATTTACATAAAATGTATCCTGAGTCGATACAAAGTCTACCTATGTACTACATATACACCCGGTTAGAGTAGATAGTTTTAACCTAGCTTATCTGTCTAGTCAGAAAGTCTAGTAGTTTGATAGAATTTTGAACAAACCGTATGTTCAGTGACCTAAACCTGTTAGAAACACGACACTTTTACCTTCTGGTTTGATCAAAGTAAGCACTTACCCACCTGCTAACATCAACCAAAATTTACCATTGTCATTTCAGCCTTGGAATGTCCACTGTTGAACATAGGTCTTTCCCATTGATTTCCAGTATGCCCAATGTTGCTTGTATTGCTTGCACTCAAAACAATTAAGTATTTATTTGGAGGAACATGCTTGTTCATACTCACCACGCTGAGCAACCTGGTTGGCGAACGCAGATAGGTTATATACCTAAAGCTATTCCACTCAACAATTCATGGATAATACAGCAACCAGTAACCAGACGCGTGGCCGCAGATCAGGCACGGATAGTAGTACACGAGGAGCATTAAAATCTCAGTCACCTTGTCGTAGTGGCCACTACGGGCGGCAAGGCGTTTTCTTTGGCTTGTTCAACAATGGACATCCTAAAATGGCGTACCTTTCTAAGGGTATTTAATCTTATTATTAGAGCAAATTAGTAATGTGGGACAACAACTAATAGATAATTTTACAGTAATATGTAATTTTGTTTAGAATGAATTCGTAGAAGATTTTTGGAAGGAAGAAACCTTTTTTTTTTTTTTTTTTCTGACAAGTTCCGGCTTTCCCGCCCGCTCTTTTTCACGCGTTAGCTAACTATGGTCAAAAACAAAAATAATTACCTACTCTGCTTTTTATCTATGAACGAACCATTCTCTGTGAATGCATTCTTGCTTGTAGGAGATAAAAATAAAACGTAATGCACAGCCTGATAATACTTTACCAAATACCATTTATTAGGTCATGCATGATGATGATGGTTCTACTTACAAACAATGCATTCTTTGTATCTTGTGTCTTCGTACAACTCTGGCATTACCTCAATATACCTACCATACATTAGGTCATGCACTATCGAAATGGTTCCCAAAACATTCAATGGTTACAAAAAAAATGGTTAAAAAATTAAATGGTTGTGCATTACTAAGCTACATTATAATCTAGCTAAGAATTATCAACACATTTTCATATTGTACAACCTAATAAATATTTCATGACCTTAGATAGATTTCGATTTGAAATATTTAAACAAACGTGAGTTCTTTCGATCCCTAAACCTACAGTGATTGCTTTGATTATTTGTGCCGTATACTAAAACCGGCTTTACATATCACCATTTGTACTTACCACATGTATTTGTGTAGATACGGATAATAATACCGAGTTACATTCAAATTTTACTTGGCACTGAATTATCAGGTGGTGTATTAGGTATTAGGGTCATTTAAAATACAGCCGATGTTACTACAGATTATGTCATAATCGAGCATCGACTTATTAATAATTGCGTGTATCGTTATTTTTCGAGTTCGAGCCAAGAGGTTCCTCGAGGTTTTAGAAAAATAGCCACCATACAATCTTACTAAAACTGAACTTGACAGTGACTTGTGGTTAGGCCTGAGATGCCATAGCCAACCAGAAAATAAAAATCTGTCTGTGGTTTATAAACAAAACAAACAAACAATGTTTAGAACTTTGCAATTTCAAAGATTATAATCAATTGTTTTATGGTTTTGTAGATAAAATACTTACCTTCTAGATATTCGGAAGACACTATGTTACCCTAGGGTCATCATCAACAGCCTGTAAAAGTTCACTACTGGACAAAGGCCTCCCCTAGAAGCTGACCCCCAGACGAACGGTCTTGAATCTTCTTCATCCAACGTTTTTTCATAACCTTCTCAAATGCCGTAGTATGTAGATACGATAGCTGGAGCTCATGGTGTAATTTCTTGAAGTGCACAGTGAGTAAAGATATGGGAACCGCTGTAATTTTGCTCCTGAAATAGTGAGGTATAAGGAGACTCGTATAGTTGCGGCACAATTATAGCGTGAATGCGCGCGGCCTGCATGCATCCAACAGTTCCCTGCAGTCTTTATTAGTCGGTGTAAATCTAGCTAGCGGATAGGCATCCTACTCTAAACTCTGCCAATGCGTTGTCTCCACTCAAGAATCAACATCAGTCAGGGTCCTCAGTTCTTTGAGCTATGTGCCTTACCTATTTTCATAGTTATAAGTAAAATGTTTTTGTTATGACTATATTAAAACCACCATGTGTTAATGTAATTATATTTTTATTATTATTACATCATAGAATATAACCACTTATTCATTACCTAATATATCACCACATTGAATGAACAACAGCAGCACTTACAGGAGATTAAGGCAGCATCTTATCGACCAGTAATTACCTGCAAAAACAAACATATTAATTTCACATTTATATCATAATACTATACCTACAATATAATAATGATATGATGATGTTTTAAACACAATTACATGAAGGTAGCTTCCAGTGCTCAACAATACTTCTTGCAATTAAATGCAGAGCTTGATAGTACTCTTCAGCAGCAGTTTCTGGCCCAGGGTTTAAGATTTCTATTTAGATAAATAATCCTACTAATAAAGATTTAATCACGGCTGATGTTTTAAACACAATTACATGAAGCGAGCTTACAGTGCTCAACAATACTTTTTGCAATTAAATGCAGAGCTTGGTAGTACTCTTCAGCAGTTTCTGGCCCTGGGTTTAAGATTTCTACATACTTTCTTACATAAATCCTACTATATAATATTATAAATGCGAAAGTTTATAAGGATGTTTGAATGTTTGTGCTGTTCAATCACAGCTAAACGGCTGAATGGATTTGGATGAAATTTGATACAGAGATAGATTATAGTCTGGAATAGCAAATATAAACTGCAAAAACAAATACTAAATTATAAACAAATACTAAATATTAAAATATTATTCATTGTTACCTAATATATCACCCTATTGGCCCACAAACATTGAATGACCACATGCGCTGTGATGGAGAGTGTTGCTCCCATTAGATTAGACTGAGCTTGCGAGCCACCTCCTCCGCTGTCAGCATAGTGTAGAGGATATGAGCTCTATGTGCTATGTTGTGCAGCTTCCTATCGACCAGTAAGTACCTGCAAAAACAAACACATTAATATCTATACCTACAATATGATAATGATATGATGTTTTGTGGTCAACAACACTTCTGCAAATATATGCAGTGCTTGGAAGTACTCTTCAGCAATTTCTGGCAGAGGGTTTAAGATTCCTACATACTTATATTATAAATGCAAATGTTTAGATAGGATATATGGATATTTGTTGTTCAATCACACAGTAACGGCTCAACCTTTATAGTAATCCTTACTTGTAAGACCCTCATTGAAAATACTTACATTATGCAACTTATTCGCTCCAAAGATATGAATGTAAAGCTTCACAAAAGATGGTATGACCCATACAAGAATATCACCAAGGGTTGATTGCATCCACATTTTAATTAGAATCATACAGTATCTGCAAAAAAATGATTCTTGTAAGGTTTGTTTACACTAAACATCCATGCCACAACATCATATCAAACCGTTGTCAGAGAAAGTAAATAGTACTCAGACCAATGTCTCAAAGACAATAGCAAGCTGTTACCTATTATAAGCATCATTTACATAAATCCTACTATATAATATTATAAATGCGAAAGTTTATAAGGATGTTTGAATGTTTGTGCTGTTCAATCACAGCTAAACGGCTGAATGGATTTGGATGAAATTTGATACAGAGATAGATTATAGTCTGGAATAGCAAATATAAACTGCAAAAACAAATACTAAATATTAAAATATTATTCATTGTTACCTAATATATCACCCTATTGGCCCACAAACATTGAATGACCACATGCGCTGTGATGGAGAGTGTTGCTCCCATTAGATTAGACTGAGCTTGCGAGCCACCTCCTCCGCTGTCAGCATAGTGTAGAGGATATGAGCTCTATGTGCTATGTTGTGCAGCTTCCTATCGACCAGTAAGTACCTGCAAAAACAAACACATTAATATCTATACCTACAATATGATAATGATATGATGTTTTGTGGTCAACAACACTTCTTGCAAATATATGCAGTGCTTGGAAGTACTCTTCAGCAATTTCTGGCAGAGGGTTTAAGATTCCTACATACTTATATTATAAATGCAAATGTTTAGATAGGATATATGGATATTTGTTGTTCAATCACACAGTAACGGCTCAACCTTTATAGTAATCCTTACTTGTAAGACCCTCATTGAAAATACTTACATTATGCAACTTATTCGCTCCAAAGATATGAATGTAAAGCTTCACAAAAGATGGTATGACCCATACAAGAATATCACCAAGGGTTGATTGCATCCACATTTTAATTAGAATCATACAGTATCTGCAAAAAAATGATTCTTGTAAGGTTTGTTTACACTAAACATCCATGCCACAACATCATATCAAACCGTTGTCAGAGAAAGTAAATAGTACTCAGACCAATGTCTCAAAGACAATAGCAAGCTGTTACCTATTATAAGCATCATTTACATAAATCCTACTATATAATATTATAAATGCGAAAGTTTATAAGGATGTTTGAATGTTTGTGCTGTTCAATCACAGCTAAACGGCTGAATGGATTTGGATGAAATTTGATACAGAGATAGATTATAGTCTGGAATAGCAAATATAAACTGCAAAAACAAATACTAAATATTAAAATATTATTCATTGTTACCTAATATATCACCCTATTGGCCCACAAACATTGAATGACCACATGCGCTGTGTTGGAGAGTGTTGCTCCCATAAGATTTGACTGAGCTTGCGAGCCACCTCCTCCGCTGTCAGCATAGTGTAGAGGATATGAGCTCTATGTGCTATGTTGTGCAGCTTCCTATCGACCAGTAAGTACCTGCAAAAGCAAACACATTAATATCTATACCTACAATATGATAATGATATGATGTTTTGTGGTCAACAACACTTCTTGCAAATATATGCAGAGCTTGGAAGTACTCTTCAGCAATTTCTGGCAGAGGGTTTAAGATTCCTACATACTTATATTATAAATGCAAATGTTTAGATAGGATATATGGATATTTGTTGTTCAATCACACAGTAACGGCTCAACCTTTATAGTAATCCTTACTCATAAGACCCTCATTGAAAATACTTACATTATGCAATTTATTCGCTCCAAAGATATGAATGTAAAGCTTCACAAAAGATGGTATGACCCATACAAGAATATCACCAAGGGTTGATTGCATAGAATCATACAGTATCTGCAAAAAAATGATTCTTGTAAGGTTTGTTTACACTAAACATCCATGCCACAACATCATATCAAACCGTTGGTACTCAAACCAATGTCTCGAAGACAATAGCAGCCTATATCCAGCAGTGAACTTGAGACAATACCAATGCAGAATGAACTAAAAATGATTATTTTTGTAGGTTATGTTTACACTGAACATCCATGCCACAAGATCATATCAAACCCTATTATCAGCAGCAGTGAACTTCGACAGGCTGATTATGAGTTATATCACAACATCAAATAGAAATAAATAGTCACAACATTACCTTTTTCCCACATTCCCAACTCATGTGTTGTGCTGCATTCCATCTAGGCCTCCCACAAACATTGTGTTGGAGAGTGTAACAATAACAACACAACTAAATGCAGAATCAGCTTTCAACACAATCACATTTCATCACTTTTTTACACGAGAGATGCAAAAACAAACAGCAAAGTAAAAGTTGACCACCGCCGCGCCACCTACCCCCGAATTGTGGCAGAATTTCGTTGCGCGTTCGTTTCTCCATACAAAACAGGGTTTAGAAAATGCGAAAATAGACGCAAATCCTGAATGAAACACGAAGATTTCGGATTTTTCCTCTGGTCCCATTGAACGGCCCCAACGAATGATGTAAAATTTCTAGAACAACCGCCACCTCCTTCTAGGAGAACAACCATGTCAATGAGTCAGTGAGTGAGTGGTAGTTTAATTGTATATAGTATAACTAGTTTTTCGCGTTGTGCGCGAGCTGCAAGCAGCTCGCGAGATGGTTTTTGTGTGGTTAGTGATTTTGCGTTGCGTGAGATGAGATGAGATTTTTTTTCTTTGCTGTTGAGGTCGCGTAGTGCGCGAGCTGCAAGCAGCTCGCAGGATCTGTTGTCCTTGCTGTTGATGTCGCGTTGTGCGCGAGCTGCAAGCAGCTCGCTGGATCTGTTGTCCTTGCTGTTGATGTCGCGTTGTGCGCGAGCTGCAAGCAGCTCGCGTGCCTATTCGTTGCTGGCGAGGTCGCGTTGTGCGCGAGCTGCAAGCAGCTCGCGTGCCTAATCGTTGCCGTCGAGGGCGCGTTGTGCGCGAGCTGCAAGCAGCTCGCGTGCCTATTCGTTGCTGTCGAGGTAGCGTTGTGCGCGAGCTGCAAGCAGCTCGCGTGCCTAATCGTTGCTGTAGAGGTCGCGTTGTGCGCGAGCTGCAAGCAGCTCGCGTGCCTATTCGTTGCTGAAAGGAGAAAAAGTTTTTTGGTAGAAAACCTAAGATGACATAGCCAACAAGAAATTAGTATCAAGGAGCATGGAGCCGAACGCTGAGGATTAGTAGGTACTGCGTCAACCAACAGATGGAACGCCACTGTCAGAAGCTGCTCGCATTGCGCAATCTCGTAAGCACCATCACGAAATTATGTATGAAATATCTACTTAAGTAGTCCAGTAGGGATGGGTCGTACTTAGCTACTTTTTATTTCGCATTTCGCGTCAGGTCAGTTCAGGCCTAAAAGCTCTATATCTTACAGGTATTTAAAGTAGAATAGTATAAAGGGTACTTTTATTATGTAGGTTCTACGCGAGCGAAACCGCGAACAAAAGCTAGAACTTGATAAACAGTATGACATTGCGTCGCGGCGGCGGCGGCGACCGACGGACGGACGGCGCGGTAACTGTACCTAGCACCAAACTCTATCAAACGTACCAAGATGACTTGGTTCAACTATACCTAGTTATTGTATTGATAGTGAGAATTATAATTACATTCTACACAAATATTATCTTAGGTATATATGTATTTGAATGAGTAAGTGTTTTAGGTATAATTTTTTTTAGCATTTTACATTAACTTACAGAATCTACAGATTTTCAATAACAAGATATAAATTTACCTACCTATTATCTATGCAGACTTGTCAGTACTACTATTTTTTTGTTTTTAGAGTTGTTGTTATTGCCACTTCTTCAATTCTTGAAATATAAAAATAATGTGAAACACCAGATGGCAGTCTCTTTGACCCACTACTAATAGATAGTATAGGATCTACTTGGTGATGTAATGTTAAGAATGAACTTTTAAAATAATATAAGTAATGAGTTTCCATTGTTTGAATAGCATGTAGGTTACCAATTGATTGCTTTGATACTATAAATTATGAATTGTAATACACTTATTTACATCATTGACCCTATGACATCCTCTGTACTACAACTTAAATTGCATTGTGTCATACAATTTAAAGTTATTGTAATGGTTGCACCACAACCATTCCCACAACCATTCTCTTGCAATTCCAAGGCGTTAAATGCTGCCTAACATGAGCAGCTCCCATTTGCTAAATTAAAAATACAAGCAGAGATGAATAAAATTATACCTCTACTACATACATAAAAGTAAAATTACACACCTACATTGATTAACATGTAGAATAATATCTAATGTTGATCCACAATACTTACTACATACATAAGCATGTAGGTAGGTACATAATAATCATGTTTGTTTACCGGAGAGAAAGCTATAACTATGAAATGCCATTATACTATTCGATCCTCGCATGTTATTGATTTATTTATTTACATAAAATGTATCCTGAGTCGATACAAAGTCTACCTATGTACTACATATACACCCGGTTAGAGTAGATAGTTTTAACCTAGCTTATCTGTCTAGTCAGAAAGTCTAGTAATTTGATAGAATTTTGAACAAACCGTATGTTCAGTGACCTAAACCTGTTAGAAACACGACACTTTTACCTTCTGGTTTGATCAAAGAAAGCACTTACCCACCTGCTAACATCAACCAAAATTTACCATTGTCATTTCAGCCTTGGAATGTCCACTGTTGAACATAGGTCTTTCCCATTGATTTCCAGTATGCCCAATGTTGCTTGTATTGCTTGCACTCAAAACAATTAAGTATTTATTTGGAGGAACATGCTTGTTCATACTCACCACGCTGAGCAACCTGGTTGGCGAACGCAGATAGGTTATATACCTAAAGCTATTCCACTCAACAATTCATGGATAATACAGCAACCAGTAACCAGACGCGTGGCCGCAGATCAGGCACGGATAGTAGTACACGAGGAGCATTAAAATCTCAGTCACCTTGTCGTAGTGGCCACTACGGGCGGCAAGGCGTTTTCTTTGGCTTGTTCAACAATGGACATCCTAAAATGGCGTACCTTTCTACGGGTATTTAATCTTATTATTAGAGCAAATTAGTAATGTGGGACAACAACTAATAGATAATTTTACAGTAATATGTAATTTTGTTTAGAATGAATTCGTAGAAGATTTTTGGAAGGAAGAAACCTTTTTTTTTTTTTTTTTTTCTGACAAGTTCCGGCTTTCCCGCCCGCTCTTTTTCACGCGTTAGCTAACTATGGTCAAAAACAAAAATAATTACCTACTCTGCTTTTTATCTATGAACGAACCATTCTCTGTGAATGCATTCTTGCTTGTAGGAGATAAAAATAAAACGTAATGCACAGCCTGATAATACTTTACCAAATACCATTTATTAGGTCATGCATGATGATGATGGTTCTACTTACAAACAATGCATTCTTTGTATCTTGTGTCTTCGTACAACTCTGGCATTACCTCAATATACCTACCATACATTAGGTCATGCACTATCGAAATGGTTCCCAAAACATTCAATGGTTACAAAAAAAATGGTTAAAAAATTAAATGGTTGTGCATTACTAAGCTACATTATAATCTAGCTAAGAATTATCAACACATTTTCATATTGTACAACCTAATAAATATTTCATGACCTTAGATAGATTTCGATTTGAAATATTTAAACAAACGTGAGTTCTTTCGATCCCTAAACCTACAGTGATTGCTTTGATTATTTGTGCCGTATACTAAAACCGGCTTTACATATCACCATTTGTACTTACCACATGTATTTGTGTAGATACGGATAATAATACCGAGTTACATTCAAATTTTACTTGGCACTGAATTATCAGGTGGTGTATTAGGTATTAGGGTCATTTAAAATACAGCCGATGTTACTACAGATTATGTCATAATCGAGCATCGACTTATTAATAATTGCGTGTATCGTTATTTTTCGAGTTCGAGCCAAGAGGTTCCTCGAGGTTTTAGAAAAATAGCCACCATACAATCTTACTAAAACTGAACTTGACAGTGACTTGTGGTTAGGCCTGAGATGCCATAGCCAACCAGAAAATAAAAATCTGTCTGTGGTTTATAAACAAAACAAACAAACAATGTTTAGAACTTTGCAATTTCAAAGATTATAATCAATTGTTTTATGGTTTTGTAGATAAAATACTTACCTTCTAGATATTCGGAAGACACTATGTTACCCTAGGGTCATCATCAACAGCCTGTAAAAGTTCACTACTGGACAAAGGCCTCCCCTAGAAGCTGACCCCCAGACGAACGGTCTTGAATCTTCTTCATCCAACGTTTTTTCATAACCTTCTCAAATGCCGTAGTATGTAGATACGATAGCTGGAGCTCATGGTGTAATTTCTTGAAGTGCACAGTGAGTAAAGATATGGGAACCGCTGTAATTTTGCTCCTGAAATAGTGAGGTATAAGGAGACTCGTATAGTTGCGGCACAATTATAGCGTGAATGCGCGCGGCCTGCATGCATCCAACAGTTCCCTGCAGTCTTTATTAGTCGGTGTAAATCTAGCTAGCGGATAGGCATCCTACTCTAAACTCTGCCAATGCGTTGTCTCCACTCAAGAATCAACATCAGTCAGGGTCCTCAGTTCTTTGAGCTATGTGCCTTACCTATTTTCATAGTTATAAGTAAAATGTTTTTGTTATGACTATATTAAAACCACCATGTGTTAATGTAATTATATTTTTATTATTATTACATCATAGAATATAACCACTTATTCATTACCTAATATATCACCACATTGAATGAACAACAGCAGCACTTACAGGAGATTAAGGCAGCATCTTATCGACCAGTAATTACCTGCAAAAACAAACATATTAATTTCACATTTATATCATAATATACTATACCTACAATATAATAATGATATGATGATGTTTTAAACACAATTACATGAAGGTAGCTTCCAGTGCTCAACAATACTTCTTGCAATTAAATGCAGAGCTTGATAGTACTCTTCAGCAGCAGTTTCTGGCCCAGGGTTTAAGATTTCTATTTAGATAAATAATCCTACTAATAAAGATTTAATCACGGCTGATGTTTTAAACACAATTACATGAAGCGAGCTTACAGTGCTCAACAATACTTTTTGCAATTAAATGCAGAGCTTGATAGTACTCTTCAGCAGTTTCTGGCCCTGGGTTTAAGATTTCTACATACTTTCTTACATAAATCCTACTATATAATATTATAAATGCGAAAGTTTATAAGGATGTTTGAATGTTTGTGCTGTTCAATCACAGCTAAACGGCTGAATGGATTTGGATGAAATTTGATACAGAGATAGATTATAGTCTGGAATAGCAAATATAAACTGCAAAAACAAATACTAAATTATAAACAAATACTAAATATTAAAATATTATTCATTGTTACCTAATATATCACCCTATTGGCCCACAAACATTGAATGACCACATGCGCTGTGATGGAGAGTGTTGCTCCCATTAGATTAGACTGAGCTTGCGAGCCACCTCCTCCGCTGTCAGCATAGTGTAGAGGATATGAGCTCTATGTGCTATGTTGTGCAGCTTCCTATCGACCAGTAAGTACCTGCAAAAACAAACACATTAATATCTATACCTACAATATGATAATGATATGATGTTTTGTGGTCAACAACACTTCTTGCAAATATATGCAGTGCTTGGAAGTACTCTTCAGCAATTTCTGGCAGAGGGTTTAAGATTCCTACATACTTATATTATAAATGCAAATGTTTAGATAGGATATATGGATATTTGTTGTTCAATCACACAGTAACGGCTCAACCTTTATAGTAATCCTTACTTGTAAGACCCTCATTGAAAATACTTACATTATGCAACTTATTCGCTCCAAAGATATGAATGTAAAGCTTCACAAAAGATGGTATGACCCATACAAGAATATCACCAAGGGTTGATTGCATCCACATTTTAATTAGAATCATACAGTATCTGCAAAAAAATGATTCTTGTAAGGTTTGTTTACACTAAACATCCATGCCACAACATCATATCAAACCGTTGTCAGAGAAAGTAAATAGTACTCAGACCAATGTCTCAAAGACAATAGCAAGCTGTTACCTATTATAAGCATCATTTACATAAATCCTACTATATAATATTATAAATGCGAAAGTTTATAAGGATGTTTGAATGTTTGTGCTGTTCAATCACAGCTAAACGGCTGAATGGATTTGGATGAAATTTGATACAGAGATAGATTATAGTCTGGAATAGCAAATATAAACTGCAAAAACAAATACTAAATATTAAAATATTATTCATTGTTACCTAATATATCACCCTATTGGCCCACAAACATTGAATGACCACATGCGCTGTGTTGGAGAGTGTTGCTCCCATAAGATTTGACTGAGCTTGCGAGCCACCTCCTCCGCTGTCAGCATAGTGTAGAGGATATGAGCTCTATGTGCTATGTTGTGCAGCTTCCTATCGACCAGTAAGTACCTGCAAAAGCAAACACATTAATATCTATACCTACAATATGATAATGATATGATGTTTTGTGGTCAACAACACTTCTTGCAAATATATGCAGAGCTTGGAAGTACTCTTCAGCAATTTCTGGCAGAGGGTTTAAGATTCCTACATACTTATATTATAAATGCAAATGTTTAGATAGGATATATGGATATTTGTTGTTCAATCACACAGTAACGGCTCAACCTTTATAGTAATCCTTACTCATAAGACCCTCATTGAAAATACTTACATTATGCAATTTATTCGCTCCAAAGATATGAATGTAAAGCTTCACAAAAGATGGTATGACCCATACAACAATATCATCAAGGGTTGATTGCATAGAATCATACAGTATCTGCAAAAAAATGATTCTTGTAAGGTTTGTTTACACTAAACATCCATGCCACAACATCATATCAAACCGTTGGTACTCAAACCAATGTCTCGAAGACAATAGCAGCCTATATCCAGCAGTGAACTTGAGACAATACCAATGCAGAATGAACTAAAAATGATTATTTTTGTAGGTTATGTTTACACTGAACATCCATGCCACAAGATCATATCAAACCCTATTATCAGCAGCAGTGAACTTCGACAGGCTGATTATTTATGAGTTATATCACAACATCAAATAGAAATAAATAGTCACAACATTACCTTTTTCCCACATTCCCAACTCATGTGTTGTGCTGCATTCCATCTAGGCCTCCCACAAACATTGTGTTGGAGAGTGTAACAATAACAACACAACTAAATGCAGAATCAGCTTTCAACACAATCACATTTCATCACTTTTTTACACGAGAGATGCAAAAACAAACAACAAAGTAAAAGTTGACCACCGCCGCGCCACCTACCCCCGAATTGTGGCAGAATTTCGTTGCGCGTTCGTTTCTCCATACAAAACAGGGTTTAGAAAATGCGAAAATAGACGCAAATCCTGAATGAAACACGTCGATTTCGGATTTTTCCTCTGGTCCCATTGAACGGCCCCAACGAATGATGTAAAATTTCTAGAACAAACGTACCCTCCTTCTAGGAGAACAACCATGTCAATGAGTCAGTGAGTCAGTCAGTGGTAGTTTAATTGTATATAGTATAATAAAATAAAACTAGTTTTTCGCGTTGTGCGCGAGCTGCAAGCAGCTCGCGGGATCTGTTTTCCTTGCTGTTGAGGGCGCGTTGTGCGCGAGCTGCACGCAGCTCGCTGGATTCTTTATCGTTGCTGTCGAGGGCGCGTTGTGCGCGAGCTGCAAGCAGCTCGCGGGATCTGTTTTCCTTGCTGTTGAGGGCGCGTTGTGCGCGAGCTGCACGCAGCTCGCTGGATTCTTTATCGTTGCTGTCGAGGGCGCGTTGTGCGCGAGCTGCACGCAGCTCGCGTGCCTATTTGTTGCTGTCGAGGGCGCGTTGTGCGCGAGCTGCAAGCAGCTCGCGTGCCTAATCGTTGCTGTCGAGGGCGCGTTGTGCGCGAGCTGCAAGCAGCTCGCGTGCCTATTCGTTGCTGTCGAGGGCGCGTTGTGCGCGAGCTGCAAGCAGCTCGCGTGCCTAATCGTTGCTTTTGAGGGCGCGTTGTGCGCGAGCTGCAAGCAGCTCGCGTGCCTAAACGTTGCTTTTGAGGTCGCGTTGTGCGCGAGCTGCAAGCAGCTCGCGAGATTTTATAGTTGCTGTACGACCCGGTAGAAAACCTAAGACGACATAGCCTTTCTTGAAAAAAAAAAAAAAAAAAAAAAAGTTGACATGACAAAATATTTTTCCCGTAGAGTATTTAGAAAAAGTGAAATACGGAGTGTCCGCTCCATACAAAATCAACGAATCTCATGTACCGGGATGGACGCTCCATACGAAAAGTAACTTTAAGGAAATGTCTCTTCGAATTTCGTTCCTGGTTTGAAAAATTTGAAAAATTTCGCATTTTCATACAAAACATGCCTTCGAAATCACGAAATTAATCATACATTTTGTATGAAAGACCATCAATTTAGGATTTTTCCTCTGGTCCCATTGAATAGCCCCAACGAATGACGGAAAACTTCTAGAACAAAAGTACACTCCTTCTAGGAGAACAACCATGTCAATGAGTCAGTCAGTGAGTGGTAGTTTAATTGTATATAATATAACTAGTTTTTCGCGTTGTGCGCGAGCTGCAAGCAGCTCGCGGGATCTGTTTTCCTTGCTGTTGAGGGCGCGTTGTGCGCGAGCTGCACGCAGCTCGCTGGATTCTTTATCGTTGCTGTTGAGGGCGCGTTGTGCGCGAGCTGCACGCAGCTCGCGTGCCTATTCGTTGCTGTCGAGGGCGCGTTGTGCGCGAGCTGCACGCAGCTCGCGTGCCTATTCGTTATAATATATTAATTGTATATAGTATAACTAGTTTTTCGCGTTGTGCGCGAGCTGCAAGCAGCTCGCGGGATCTGTTTTCCTTGCTGTCGAGGTCGCGTTGTGCGCGACCTGCAAGCAGCTCGCGAGATCTTGGTAGAACACCTAAGATGACAAAGCCATTCTAAAAAAAAAGAATACCTAAGATGACATAGCCAACATAAACAATCAGAAGAATCAAATTCGGATCATGGCCACTTAGAATTTCAAATAAAAAATAATAATTTCCAAAGACTACCTTCAGCATAAGAGTAACCACTCCCTATAAAATTTTCTACCTCGAGCGTTCGTTTCATAGTACACTATCATAGGCAAAGTCCCGTATCTTATGACTTGAGTCTTTGGTCATAGAAAGTCGTTCCACGTTTGAAAATGTTTGGAAAATGTTAAAAAATTTCGCATTTTCATACAGGCGTTTAGAAATCGCGAAAATAAACACACATTTTGTTCGAGAGACATCTAATTTCGGATTTTTCCTCTGGTCCCATTGAACAGCCCCATCGATTGATGCAAAATTTCTAGAACAAAAGTGACCTCCTTCTGGGAGAACAACTATGTCAATGAGTCAGTCAGATACTCTATAGAAACGTGCGCTAATCGAGCTTTATATATAGTACCGAAATAAAAAAAAAAAAAAAAAAACAGAAATGAGAAGATCCTTAAGCAAACTAAATTCACCAATATAGCCTAGAGAATTAGCAAGTTGAAGAGGCAGTGGGTAGGCCAGTAGGAGAGAGGTAGCTCAGAGAACAGACAGCAGCAGAATGATTCTAGAGTTGAGACCATGCATCAGAAAAAGCAGTATAAAATGGCTTCCACACTATAGAAAGATAACCTAATAAATGTTGCTGGGAGCTGTTGTAGGTCGCACAAGATTGATCACTCTGGAAATCTATTGGGAGGAGGCCTATGTTCTGATGGACAATCTACAGCTGAAATGTTGATGATTTTAACTAGCTTACCTGACCTGGCTGCTGCACTGGTTCAACCTATTAGAACCTTGATGCACCACTTCAAAACTTTTACATTGCCTATAAATTCTGCCGCCAAGCAGCAATACAAAACACTTTTCTGGTTTGAAGGGTGATGTATTCGTTGAAATTTGAGCCACTTCAGACTTACGCATGCCTCAGGGTTCAGCAACGCCTGATAATGCAAGCATCCATAGACTATGATAACCTCTGGCGATAGGTCATCTAGGTCATCTCGCTAGGCAGCAAAATCGACACGATCTAATCTTCTGTGGTATTGGGGATTTTGGCAACTGTTTATTCTGATAAAACAGTTTGGTAAGCTCGAAAATAACTGGCCAAGTAAACTCAGCCTTTTAGCAAGTACCTACTTCTTTATTACATAATAAAAAATAAAGAAACGGGCTTACAACTTCAAACTTCAATATGTATTCATTCATTGAAATCACATGGAGATGAAACATCTAAAATTCTAAAATCTAGTTGCATTTACGCCTGTTTTTGCCACTGTAATCCCAAGCATGGTAGATTGGCATCCCCTCGTATCTCTAGGAATTCAGATTCTTGAAGTAGTCAAAGGCAAATATTTGTTCTGGGTTTGGGTGTTCTGGTACCATGGTACTAGTAGTTTCTGACACAGGGAATCCTAGTGTGGAGTCCAGATTATTTATGTGACTGTTGGGTGTTATTTATCTAATAAAATTTGGTACTCTATTGGTTTCTGCCAAACTGACTCTATAATACTTTATTTAAAAACTAATTTTCAATTTCAGACAACAGACAACCTATCATTAGAAGCCCTCGGGGTGAAAGAAGAATCTGAAACAGCAATGAAAAGTGATCAGTTAAATGTCAGAACTGACAGGCCTCGGCACAAGAAGACAGTTAGGCCGAAAGAAAGAAGAAAGAAAGAAAGAAAAACGATTTATTCGTCCCATATATACAATTTCAGGTCTTTACAGGCATAGACAATTGAAGAAAATAATATAATATTTATAATACACACCTACCCAGGCAACATACAGACAAAATATAAATAAAAAAAAATAAAATAAAAATAAGTAGTTGGCAGGGATAGGTTGATATTTTATAGAAAGGAATGAAAATTATAGTAGGTGGGGGCATGTACCTGTGCGTTATATGGGACAAATAGGCTCTAGTCTCAGCATAAGCTACACCAAACTTGGAAGTACGGTGCAGCGCTGGTTTTCAGACTAGACCTAATGACATGACGAAACGAACACCAATAAACGTACATATATATGTAAATATAGCATTATCAGGTAGAAGGTATTATTTATTTGTCGGACCGTGCTTTATCCCACCATAGACTACAGAATGCACCTCCTATTGGTCAATACAGATATCGCCATAGATATCGCCGAAGGCCTCTAGCAAATGCATCAAAGTTATAGACAACCTCATTGAAGCTCTGAACCCACTGCTGAAAACAGCTCCTAGGCCTAGCTACTGGTTCTTTGGCAAACATGTCACGGAGAGGTTGGAATGCATGAGGTATGAGGATGCCCAGTGCGCCAGCCAAGAGATCATGAGACTGGTTGATGACTGGAGGCAAAGCGAGGTCACTTGAGTTGATCTTCCGGTGTTTCAGCTAAAGTGCTTGATTTATTGGGATTGAAAATTGGATGAGCTGACTAATTATTTACTAGACTATTGGTCCGTGCCACAGAACAGCTAACCAAGAACAGCTTATTGGGCAAGATGTGCCACGGATGTATTTCACTAGAAGCATTGACACCTAATTGTGCGACAATAATTTGGTATTTTTGTTCTTTACTTTGATCCTTTCTCATTTGGGCAGGGTGGATGTGCAACTGATGTATTTCACTAGAAGCATTGACACCTAATTGTACGATAATAATTTGGTATTTTTGTTGTTTACTTTGATTCTTTCCCATTGTAATCATCATTATCAACTCGTTCTCAAATGAAGCTTAATGAGTATGTAATTGTTTTCTAATAAAAATTACAATATTTCGTGCATCATCATAAAAAATCAGTAGTTCAAAGTACATTAACCTAGATACAACAGCAGGATATAATCTTTCTACTAAGTACTTTTTGTTAATGACTGCGAAAAAGGGTAATGTCAGGGTATTTTTAAACCAAATCATAATACGGATGTGAAGTATCTACTGTTCTAAAAGTTGGTTCAGTTACGTTAGAGACACTAGCTATTACATTTAAATTATTTTTTGTTATTTTATCTACTGTTTGTTATTTATTCATTTCGCTTTTTCCACGCACTTAAATGCCTTGTGCTTATGGAAATTATAACTGCACCATGAGTCTGGATCCGATGAATCTCGTCTTGAAATGGAACGTCCTCGCGATGTTGTTATGCCTCTGTTTTGAAAAGGCTGGTTCCTCAATCCTGACTTTCCACGATTTGTTTTTATTCTAGACATTATTTCGCCTAAAGTCCGAATTTCTTCGACAATTTGGCTGATTTCTCCTGTCTGCCTTGAGCTAATCTGTGTTTGTCTTGTGACATCCTGGTCTACTTGGTTACTGCATTTATGGGCTGCGACGACTCCATAACTTTGTCTGCGATCGAAGCTATGAATTTATTTATTTTTTATTTAAAAAAATACCTTAGGTATTCTACCTTATGAATCTGATAAGATAGTGGAATAATAAATTTTAATAAGTGGGTCTAATAATGAATGAATAACTATAATTTAACAAGTTTTAATCAAACTTTGGTATGGCATCGAATAAAAATAAGCTAAAATCTCGGGCGCCAAATGCAAGAACGAAACGAATAAAAGAACGAAAACTTTCCTGGATAGTGCTGTCCTCTGGCACGTGACCTTTTTAATCTAGGGAGGGGGACTTTAAAATTGAAATCAGGTGTTCGATTTAGTGAGAGATTTATTCCGTAGAGTTTGGTAAGTTGAATAATTTTAGTAATTTAAATTTCTAATTAAGGTAAAGCAATAATCTAACGTTTTGTTGTGGTTGCATACAGTAAAAAAATTATAAATACCTGGGTGCTAATTTAAATAATTAAATTTTAAAACTTTTGAGTGAGTCTCTCCTGGCGGTGCAGGAACGCACGGGCCATGACACCAGGGAAAACTGGAGGCGAGGCCGCAGGCACCGTAGACTTAGGAATGCCTCTCCAAGTTGTCCAAAATGTATAGGAGGAAGGCCGATGGAAGTTAAAAAAAGGGAGATAAAGAAGAAAAAGTCTTGAAGGAGACTGAAAATAAAGAAATAGTTTTGTTGAAGTAACATAAAGTCAAAGTCAAAAGGCTTTTATTTCATTAAAATCACTAGGATCACTTTGAAACTAGGTGAAGCTATGCCCGTTCCTCGCGACCAAGCCTTTAAGAATCAGGTAACGAACACGGCTTGGTGCCTATAATTTTTTTCGTTGATCCCTTTTCACAAAATGGAATTTAAAGCTTCAGTGTGGTGCCGCTCGAACTAGGTGAGGCTCAAAAGAAAAATAATCTAATTATAAACTCAGATAAATAAGAGTTTAAGTAATGGATTCCACACGAGGAAAACTCTGTGTTAGTATATGCGAAAACTTGTACCGTTTTTCTTCTAATAAATTGTTTCAAAGAACAAACTAATCCAAAAGTATAATGGTGAGCATAATTTTACACTGAAACAATTGAGATACAAAAATGTATATTTAAATGCGTCACGAAAAATTTGATATCAATCCCAAAGTTAATAATTACCAAAATTTCGATGAAACTCCGTAAATAACCGGTAGCCTATAAATAAAGGCTTTTGATCAGGCTTCAATAAACCATAATTTTAAATCCAAAACAACGAAATCTCGAAGAGATTAATTTAGATGCGAAAACTGTCATCGTAAGTTCAATGACCCGGAAGAAAGTGAATCCAAATTCCTTCAAACATTACCAAACTTAATAAATATCGTTTGCATACCTCATAGTAATTTAGGACCTAAAAAATGAAACCATTTTGAGACCATGATCATTTAAGGTCAACTCAAAATTGTTTCATTTGGTTTACCGATTCTATCCACTTGTCTTTTCGGTAGACTCATTATTCCAGCGTTGCTAGTTTCCTTTCTTTGGTTTCCTTGGAGTATTGAGTGAGCTTTTGTGCTGATTGGAGCAATAAGCTATTGTGTAATACGCTCTCTCGTTGATCGCCGTTGACATATCAGTATGTACATCGTCATTATTAATTTAACGCCATGAAAGGTGATTCCTGGCTGTCCGCAAGTGAATGCGAGCCTTAATTACTCGCGCAAAGGCGCTCATATCGGCGACCGCATGTTGAAATATCAGTACATGTTCATAACTAATTTGACGCCATTAGAGGTGATTCCTGGCTGTCCGCAAGTGAATGCGAGCCTTAATTACTCGCGCAATAGCGCTCATATTATCTTATTTAATTGACGCCAATCGGCGACAGCGTGTGTGGATGTTGAAATATCAGTACATGTTCGTAACTAATTTGACACCATTAAAGGTAATCCCTGGCTACTTTCAAGTGAATGCGAGCCTTATTTACTCGCGCAATAGCGCTCATATTATCTTATTTAATTGACGCCAATCGGCGACAGCGTGTGTGGGTGTTGAAATATCAGTACATGTTCATAACTAATTTAACGCCACTAAAGGTGATCCCTGGCTGATTCAAGTGAATGCGAGCCCTATTTACTCGCGCAATAGCGCTCATATTATCTTATTTAATTGACGCCAATCGGCGACAGCGTGTGTGGGTGTTGAAATATCAGTACATGTTCATAACTAATTTAACGCCACTAAAGGTGATCCCTGGCTGCTTTCAAGTGAATGCGAGCCTTATTTATTTATAGGAAAACCAACAGCTTAATAACCTTTCTAAACACCAGTATACATAACAGATAGCCA